>VZTY01012240.1:26165-68212 GCA_013400935.1 Turnix velox | reverse complement strand
ATTCTATGATTCTATTTTAATTTTTAAAAAAAAGTTCCGAATATTTGGACCTTTCTATTTCTTCCAAACTTCTTTCCTCATTATGATCAAGGCAACATGAAGAAAGAAGGAAGGAAGGAAGGAAGGAACAAGGAAGGAAGGAAGGAAGGAACAAGGAAGGAAGGAAGGAAGGAAGGAAGGAAGGAACAAGGAAGGAAGGAAGGAAGGAAGGAAGGAAGGAATTAACTAAAAAACTATTGGAGATCAATCATTTAATTGCTGACTTCTGGCTTTGTAATTTCATTGTGATCAGGATAACTCTACTGAACTCTCTGAACTGACATCTGTGTAAGGCACTGGCTTCCATCCAGCATGCCTTAAAAAATAGTTCTGTAAGACATTATTGGCTTAATAAACCATATTTTTCATTTGCAGATGCCTTTCCTTCAGAGTTTTTGCTGCAACCATCACAAATTAAATGGATACACATTGACCAGTGAATGGGGTGCCAGTATTTTGTTATTATTATCCATTTCAAACATCCAATTTTTTACTTGTATCTCTGTGTTTTGAACTTTTAATGCTACAGCTGTAATGATATTTGAGCAATCATAATAGCTTAAAAGTATACACTAGTCAGATAGGGAGAAATGGTTGCTTGATGCTGCTTTTTGATCCTGTGAAACAAAACGGTCATGGTAAATGTGCAGAAAATAATACAAAACTCAAAAAAAAAGTGAAATCCTGTGGAGGAACTGCAGAAGAAGAAGAAGGTTAAGGTTAACCCAATCTAATTAAAGTTGTCCCTGTTCATTGCAAAGGGGTTTAGACTAGATGACCTTTAAAGGTCCCTTCCAACCCAAACTATTCTACGATTCTGATTCTATAAATATATACTATTTTGAGGTATCTCTGGGTACACCGGTGCAGGCATGGTGAAATAAGTTTAATTTTGCTGAGCTAGTCATAAAAGCTCATTTGTGTTGTTTTGGCTTTTTTTTAAATTAGATTTAAGCACCTTGGTAGGATATAATTTACATGTTTCCTGAGTTTAAAATAATCCTGTTTAGTCACCAATAAAATGGTTCATAAAGTTCAAACACAATAAGGTAGCAGTGGGATGCAACTGAAATCTACACTTCGACAGGCAGCTCCTGCAGCTAAAATGATCAAACTAAGTGTGACTTAAATAAAGATATGCCCACCCGACATTTTGGAAGCACCAACATGATCTTTAAACACATGTGGTTCTATTGACTCCTGGAAGTTAAACAGAAGTAAAGCTACAAAGAGTTTATTAACATCAGGCCAAAGAAACATCTTTTAAGTAAGGGTTTTTTCCCCACAGGTGGGAAAGCACAGCACGAGCTTAGAAAAGATAATTAAGAGCCTTAGCTAGAGAAAACCACTACATTAATTCTTGGGTTCCTCTATGGACCACTGGATATAAACAGCAAATAGGCTCAATAGACTGGCTCTCTAACAAGAATTTGCTGTGCTTCACCATTTGTTTTCCCTTCTCACAATACAGAAAATGCACCAATATTCTGGGAGAAAAAAACTGAGTGAGAAGGATGCATTCTAGAAAGCAGCCAGCATTGTAATCGCTACAGAAAAGTTGTAGAAATGGCTTCAAAACTTTACTTCGCACTATTTTTTTAGAATAGAGGCTTCAAAATGTTAATCAAGCCTTTTGGCCACTGACATGCAAAATCAACCTTGCCTATTAGGTAGAGATGGATGAGTAAGTCCCACAGAAAACTTTAAGATATTTTCTCAGAAACTAGGTGATTTCAGTCAATGACATCTTTGATTGACAATGCATATTATGAAAGTAACTCAACCAAAATCACTCTGCTATTAAATTAAAGCCAGTTTTGCATCATTAAAGATGTTCATATGTTCCATCCTGAGCTCCAAGAACATTGCTGGCTCTCTAGGATCTGATGGTGTCACTAGAAAACACCTCTGAGCAGGCTGGTTCATCATTCAACTTCCTTTGAGCCAACAAAACATTACAGGTGAAAGTAATTTCAGTTACTGATGTGTAGTAATTAGATATTGAACTCTCAGTTGGTCTGATTTTGGGTACCTGTTGTCTATCACACACCACAAAAGAAGCATTTAGTATTATTATTATTTTAACCTTTCTTACATATTTTTGACATAGCAGCTGTTATATGTTCCCATATAGAGCAGTCATTTCTCTGCAGTAATATTATGCTACAATGATTTCTAGGTACAACAAAGAAATAGTGGAGACCTATATTTTTAAGTAATATTGCTTTGTTCTATTTTTTTTTTAAATAATGACAGTAATCTTACATGATCTGTCTCGATAGCTTGATATCTACACTGAAATTATGTATTTTACCCTGTTAGAGATCCATATGTTAACAGCTTTATTTGATTTCTTTTTCATCCGTATTTTAATTTTAAATATTAGCTAGAAAAAATATTTTTAAGTGTCCCTTTTTAGAGAAAGATGCTTCAGGAATTACCATAGATTATCTAAAATTAAGCAGAAACCACTTAAAATCTGCAAAAAATTTTTCCATATTATTCTGTTGAATTCTATTGCAGAGCTATTAAACTACATCTACTGAGCATCTAGCATCAGAACAGAGACATAAACAGAGCATATAGAAAAAGCTTCTATTTTGTTAAATTTTATGCTGTTGTTTTGTAATGGGTAAAGCAACAGTTCTTTCTTTATTGCCACAGAAGTGGATAAAGTTCTGTTACTTTTGTTGATCTCCAAATTGCCTGTTTTAGCCCATGTTCTGACACTTAGAGATCAACTATTTACAGTAGCTGCTTACAGACGGAGCACTCATGGATGTATGAGGATAATATCTATACATTTTATTTAAAAAATAATCTTTTCTACTGTCCATTTTTTGACCAACCAAATCTCATCATGGTGTCCCAATTCCAGAAGGGAAGATAAAGAGATGAATCTGTTTTGTTTGATATATTTCTCTAAGCATACAGAAAGTCCTGTTTTGCAGAGCACAGAAAAACATCTAGCAGAGATTTTTTAATTGCTTGCCACTCTAAATCTCCTTCAGCCAGCACTTCAGCATAGAGTCCCACTTCATGATTGTCTCCAGCACTCATAGCCAAGGACAAGGAGCGCTTCCTTGAAGCTTCACATTTGCCTCTGGGCTGCAACGCAAACTCGACTGACTCTTATCACAAGTTACTCAAAAACGTTTCAACAAGTTTCATCTCATAGTGTTGTATTATTATTATCATCATTTGTAAAGGGAGTTTGTTTTATGAGATTGCCTGCTAGCTGTCACTGAGTGTCTCATATAAATATAACTTGCGCAGAGGAGCTCACATTAGATGTGTAAAATGAGGGACAACAGGTGAAAGAAGCCGTCATCAGGAAGGGAGCACAAGGGAACAATGAAGCAATTACGAACAGTTGACGAAGCAGCAGTCAGAGAACACCAGCTGCTTAACTATTGTGGGAGCTCTAATTACAATTCTTCTTAGGCAAATGAATTACTCTTCGAGCACTTTGCCCAGAACCCTCCCTCAGGATGGAGTACGTGATTTTGGAAGAAGGAAAGCACAGCAGGGAAGAGTGCAAGATCCCTGCTTTCCCCTCTCTACGAGGCAAGCAAACCAAGTTCAATGCATGCTGCATGCTCCTCTTTATGTCTTCAAAGCAATACATTGCAGTAGAGGTCCTTGAGCTGTTAGCATATGGATCTCTAGCATGGTAAAATATGTAATTTCAGTGTAGGTATTGTGCTATTAAGATGTCAAAAATCTTAGTGTTAATGTCTTCATACTCCACATTGATCCATCTTAATGTCTTCTTTCCTTCATGGCTGCTGCGATGTATTAAGTCAAAGCATAATATCAAGGCTTTCGTTTGAAGTGCTACATCATATCAAACATTCTTTTGCAGTTATTCAAATTTATTATGTCAGTGCATAGGACAGAGCTCATAAGTGGCTCTTTGACAAGATGTATCATGTCAATACATGGTAATGACTGTTAAGACACCAACCAGTGCTTAATAAGTATGAAAATGTTACGTTGTGTAAGTACGATATATTAAATTCAAACGGTTTGGGTTTTGTTTTCCATTTAATATAGAGTGAATGAATTCAAATCGAATATGGACTGACCTTGAACATTAATGGAACATTTTTCTCCTCTTTATGAAGCTGTAGCCATTCTTATTAGAATAGTATAATTTCAAGGAAGGATAAGAGGTGCGTGGGCAGCTTGTTCCCATGTGCACTGTGCAAGAAACAAACCTCTCAAGGAGTCATTGTTAAACTATTCCTTGTCAAAGCATGTCAAGCTTTTTTAAACTTAAAACAATGGCGTGTCGGTTTGACACTACTTCCATCAAGGGAGTCTTTTAACTTAACTATCATACCCTCATACCTCATAGCACAGCCTATAGTATATGAAATGGCACTAGGTACCTATTTTTGTGGCTTGGGCAACAGAACCCAGTAGTGGGCATTTAGGTTTGGGCCATAAAAAGCCTTAATCATCTTTTATATTTGTCATTGGAATAAATTAATTGAGCAGTCATCACCTACAATCTCCATATCAGATCTCAGGGACTGGAAAAAGGTATGGCTACCAGCTGTCTTCCCATAAACTAGCTGAATTCTAATATAAGCTTTGCTCACACATAATGAACCATGGCCAAGTTAGTATACACAAAAGTTATACAATATATCACATGTGGTAATAATACTAGGTCGTTACACAGACCTAACCAAAGTAGTTTATATCTCCTTTTTCCCTGTAGTGAAATATTTTATGAACACAAAAGAATAGTCATTTTTAAGAATAAAAAATTAACTATAAAAATGCATTAATATGTACATGGGAGACTGTCTTTATTCAGAGACTGTATGTCTTGAATGTGAAGATGATGAAACACTGGAACAGGTTACCCAGAGAAGCTGTGGTTGCCCCATCCCTGGAAATGTTCAAGCTGGATGGAGTTTTGAGGAACCTGGTCCAGTGAGAGATGTCTGCTCATGGCAGAGAAGTTAAAATTAAATTAAATTCAAGGTCTCTTCCAACTCCAACCATTCCATGAATCTATGAATAATATCAGCCAAGAAGACAATATACTCAGACAATACATATTCCTCAGTTGAGAAATATTTTACTAGAAGCACATGATTTTGATTGACTAAATGTGATCTTACACTGTTTTCTTTGTAAGTAACTGGAACATTCAAACTTTCATCCAAAATGACCAAATAGAGTTGAATCCTCTTCAGATTGGGGGGGGGGGTTTCAGGTTTGTAAAGTATTTCTTCATTTTTTCAGAAGAGTGAGGTGTATATTTACAAAGCACTCCTACACAGACACATGATACATTCATTTCCTTTTATATATTTTGTACCATTGCAGTAAAATGACAGGACCACCTGAATGACCAAAAACTCAGGCTGTTTGTTTCTGACAAGGCAATGACATAACTGCCTAGCTGAAATTAAAACAGTGTCTGGAAGGAAAGTTCTCCCACAATTCGCAGAGGAGAGGATGGGACAATTAGAATAGTTCCATGCCTGCAGCAAACCACAGTGCCACCCTAAGCATGTTGAGTGGAATAGGGACAATGGTGTCATGCCTCAGCTAGCAGACTAAAGGAGTTAATAACCTAAAAGCATGTGTGGGAGGGTGAATGGAAACATCCCCTTTGACACCAGCTTCATGCTTGATCAGTAGAGGAGTATCTGTGGTTTTGCACTGAAATACAACAATATCAATCACCATTGTTTAGTTATATTGTACATTATTAATTTCAAAAGTATTTGCATCAGGCATTCCATCTGGACTATATTTCAGTTTTAAATTAAAAGGAACTTATTTTTATTCAGAGAAGTCCATCTGTTGCTTACAAACTCTTATCAGAAGCTTGTCAGCAGCCTATATGACTGAGCACATGCAGTCAGCTTCCTGAGCTGTCTTTCCCTGGTCCCAGAGAGCTTCGCACTCAGCATAAAACTGGGAGAAATTCCCTTTTTTTGGCTAGAGTTTTACCTGGCAAATTAAGCACTCCCTACAGACCAATGAGACAGACACCTAATGTAGAAATTTCTTGTGTGTCTATGTCTAAATCTAAAAGTACTTCCTTATCAACATCCCAAATTCCTGGGCCTTTGTGAAAGATCAGCTCTCTCTTTATTGCCTTTTGGATTTCAGATGTTATATCATGAAGGGAATTTACTTGCAAAAAGAGGAAGAAAAGCCCCAATGCAACGTTTAAGGCACTACAAAACCCCTCTATGTTTTAAAACAAACTTCATTGAAGTATTTTATTCCAAAGCACTAATAGTAATGAAATTCTAAGAATGAATTTTTCAGTGTCACTTTTGATATGTCTCAATGTCAATATAAGAAGTGTGATTATACAGACACTGCAGGTTTATTTTAATAAAATCTAAACATCCAAACATGACATTATTTATGCCACAACAGAACCTTGTCAGGAAACAAATTCAGTGAAAGGTGCAGTAAGTTTATGATAACATGCACAAGAAACACAATAGCTCAATGAACAATCATCACTGAATATTCTTTCATTTTTAACTCAGTTTAAATACTTTGATAATTGAGTAAATACATTAGGAAAAGCTACATCAGAAAACTCTTGTGGCCACAGAGCATCTTACATCCCAGTGTTTGTAGTTCATAAACATCATATATTGTTACTCATTCCCTTGAGAGAAGAACCAGACATACAGAAAGACACCCGATGAAGAGGTGTCTTACTTCATAGGAAGGGTGTTGTGGTAAAGAAAGTGAAAGATCATATATGTTAAGATTCATTTTTACAGAGTAGTAAAGCAAATAGAGTGTAACCAAGTGACAGAGGCAGCTCAAAGAGAAGTGAATTCTGCAAGATACTGAAAACAAAATAAAATTAATATAATAAACATTTTATTCCCCTGTTGGAGCTCAGGAAAACTTCTCCAAAAATACTTTCTCCCATTCTATGAATAAATAAATGAATATAGACTAAAATTTACATTAGAATTTATGTTTTGTGATACAATGCCTTGTTGAACAGAACTATCATATTTGATTACTTTTTAAAAGCAGAAATTGCAAAAATTCCTGTGCATTTTTCTGTAATTTCCATTTTTATCATTTGCACTCCTAATACATATATCATAAGCCAGCATGGCTACAGTACTCACAATCAAAGCCATTAATATTTTCATTAGTCTGCAGTATAAGCAGAATTTTGCAAGTGTAGTGGAAACACATCAGTGAGAAACTGTGACACATAACCCATTTCTGGTTTGAATGTTTATTTCCAAAATATTTATTTCAAAATACTTGCAGAGTATTTTCCCGAACCTCAACAGATTTGTGTCTTTAAGGCTAAACAAACTCTTAGATATTTTAAGCTGAATCTTCAGTCAAGGTCTAATTTTACAAGTAGATTTGTTGACCAATGTCAAATTACTTGATTTCCAGCTGCAGACTTCTTGCTCATTGAAACAAAAGATCAAAACGAAATTGTAATAATTTTGAAATATTCAGTTACCAGTTTAGTATCATATTTAGTCCAGAAACTAGGTATAAAATCTGGCAGCTAAATATTAGCATTGCATTTTTCCCTTAGGAATCAGTCAGGGGAGGTTTTTCAAAGAAACTTGTGAGATGTGGAGTTATGGCGTGTGTGAACATAGTGTTGACATTCCACGTTTAAATGATTGTCTAAATAATGTTGAGTCAAATTTACTGAAGGTTTTACATAAAATAAAAGTGAAGTCTTGTGTGACAGTTTCTTTGAAACTGTTACCAGTTGGACAAACATCATCAGTTTACTTCAAGGATTTATTTTTAAATTCAAAAAGTTGTGTGTCACAGTCTAGATGAGTCTTATTTAATTATCACTTTTCAGACAGTATCACCTTTCAAGAGAGATCAGATGAAGTGGATATTAATTTCTAGTTTCCTTTGGATCCAATTTTTGACATATGTATTTGATTTGCCAGATCCATTAACTATCTCTGGACTAATCTTTGCCTTATTTGGCATATTAAATGCACAGCCAAGTGTAAGATAAAATGCCTGAAGGCACTGCTGTTTCAAAAAGGAAAATTATAATGCTGCAGAAAAGTAAACTGTCAAAAAACTGGGAAAAAGCATCACAGTGACATAAATATTAGGATTTTAGAAAATATTTAGGGTCCCAGTGATAAACTACACTTGTATTTGGGATTATTTAGAAACATCTAAAGAGGTACAAGAGACACCTTTAAAATTATGGGAACCATCCCCATCCTCTGTTCAGAAAGGTTGCAGACAGCAAGAGTTCCCAAGGCTCCTCAAGCATATCACCAACATTTACAAGAGAGCAAAGAATCGAAGGAAAATCTCTTGCCAACTGAGTTGTACTCTCATTCAGACTCTGTCTTATTGTATATAACTGATTTCAAGTTATAGCTTAATCACCATTATGAAAACAGACATTATCTAACCAATGTTTTCTTCAGAGGTAGAAATTTCAAGCTGCAGTCACCTGGCACCATTTTTGATAAGTAATAGTTTGGAGTCTGGGTTTGTTGGGTAACTGAGGTCCTTGACCTGCTCACACAGAGAGGCAGGCACCTGACAAAGGCAATTCAACACACTTAAAAATTTATTTCAGGCTTCTCATTCTAGATCCTCCAGGGTGAAATTCAGCTCCACATTCAGACACTCACATTTAAATGTCTCTATCCCCTCACTGAAATATGAATCAATGAAGTGTCTAAGTTCCCATGTTATTTACTGGTGTGCTGTGGTGGGGTAGAAATGCTTAACCATAGGATCCTTGTGATGTCTGGGACGCTCTGAGTGTCCAAGACATCAGAGATATTTTAGGTTATTTAACTCACTGATATGATACTCATATTTCTAAACAACTGAATGGAACCACTATTGATATTCCAGCTGAAAGACCCTAATATCTCACATGATGGTATGGACTAGATCTCAGCTGGCAGTGAGGGGAGCTAAGCAATTAGCTTACATGTTGTCACCTGGATAAAGGCATTTAAATTTGGGTGTTGAAATCACAACTCAGTCCTACTCCTAAATTTACAAATTCCTGTCCTTAAAAATTGGACTAACTTGGAATCAGTCACAATACCTCCAAAACATTATGCTTGGAGACAGAATCATACTTAAACTTTAAGCATCTTAACACCATTGCTTTAGTTCTGTGGAGCATCCACTTTGCCTCAAGGTGCGTTTTGTGCATGTGTCCTACTATATCTGTGTGGTATGACTCAGCCTGTGTGGCTGGTTCTGACAGTCTCTGGCATTTCAGCTGGCACTGGATGCATTTGTTTATGCACATTAAATGTAACAGATGCTCAGTTTAGAGCACATACATGGACCCTGATTTTCATCTGGACAGGTATCTGTCTAACAGCCCACTTTCTATCTACCTGTAGAAAGAAATTGCAGTAGATTCCATTCATATCCTTTCAGATAATTTCTTCTTCCTAGGTCCTTAGCATGCCAATTAGACAAGGAAATCTGCTTCTGGTTGATTGAATGTGCTCACTTGATTAAATTTATGCACAAACTTAAAATATTTTTCTTTGTGCTGTTATTCTATCAGAGCACCACAGCTGAGAAACTACTGGATTCAGAAGCAGAAGTCATGTATTCTGTCCAAGTAATTAATATTTCTTTCTATATCTAATTCACTGGATTAATGTGTTCTCACCTCAATATGTAGACCTGGGACTGAATAAATCTTCTGCAGACACCTTGTAACACTGAATGGAAATGCTCTAGAGGTCAATGAGTGAATACAAAGCCAAATTAATTTGGTTTAGCAATTCTGAGGTGCACCATATTTTCCATTGTCCTGCAAATAACACTGTTTGAGAAAATTTAGAACATTTTCTCCTTCATAAATATAATACATAACCATGCTAAGCAGCACATTCAAAGTAGATGTCTAATTGTGTAATATGGTGGCATGCTCTTATTACCTCACTGTATTATGACACCTAACTTCACCAAAGTGTATTTCAATCCCTTCAGTGCCTTAGGGTATAGGAGATATATTCTACAAAGAGGTATTTACATGATTCCATGAGCGTGTATCAAAGTTCTGACAGTTCACTGAAAATAATTAAAATACATTTGAAAGGTCTGGCCCTGGGCATTAGCTCACATTTTATAACATGCATCTGGCTGCAAAATGCAAAATCTCTGGCTTCCCAGACTATCCTATTGGAAGGATAGTGAGCAGAAGTGCTACTAACCTCCACCAAATAATACTCTTAACTGGAATTTTGAGCTGTGGTAACTATTTTTTTTAATATACTACTGTGTTTTTTACAAAAATAACTTCTTAAATATTTGGTCACAATCATTCCTTAATCTATGTTTGAGATAGTATTTTACCCTTTAGCTGAACTAGTATAGACCATAAAATGTTAAAGCTTTGTTTTTATATAGAAATATGGAATTATTCTTATATTTGACATAGCTGGAGAGAGATTCTTTGGCAATATTTTGGTCGAGTAAACATGCACAGTGACTGTGCTTTTTTCTTCCTTGTCATTTTGATTAATAACAATAATTTTCATTTAATAAAGTATCCGCTGTATTACAGTCTTTGTAATTTTCTGTCTGCTCTTCCGTGTGAACAGTAGACTTTATTTTCTGCTATAATTACCAGTACTACTCTATTCTCATTCCTTCTTGCACATCTGCTACTGAATTTATGTGCTATTGCTCTCTTTTTCCTCTCTCAGCATCTACTTTTTTGTACACCCAGAAGAAACAATTGATATTGTATTATGGTTGCTTTTCCTGGAGAGAAATGTGCCTGCAAATGAGTCTATTGACTGCTTCACTTTCAGGCAAGTTATCTTATAAAAAATTATGTGTGAGAACTGGTGCATTCATTATGGTTGACCTGCTGGGAGATTAGCAATGTGGTAGAGCATTTTTTTTGCTTAGTTTAAGCTCTATATAAAGCTTGTAACATGTTTTGTTTATATTATTGATAATAACCAGGATTCATCTGGCATTGTTCCAAGGGAAGCACACTGACATAAGTTTATTTTATTTCTCAGAACATATGCCATGGTATTTTTTATACTCATTCTTCAACACAGTTTCAGCAGATCATTGCATCTCACATACAGAATTTCTGAGACTAAAAATATTATGACAAAAGAAAATTTCCAATGTCTTCTCATTCAATTACTGCTTATTGTTATTACAGTCTGTTTGTCTGTGTGAAGCCTTGGTAGCATAGTGAGATCAAGAAGGCCATTTTTTCTATGCAGCTAATTTCTGAAATGCAGAAACATTTAAAGACAAATAAGAAGAGATTTGGTATGGTGTAAGGAGGGAGCATTTTGTGCTTAAGATAATTTTGTTTAGGCATTAACCAGGCAAGTCCAGACCCAGCCGGTTTATGCCTCACAGAAGATACCAGTGACTGAGGCATCTGCCTCCCAGTTGCACTTATCTTGAAGGTGATGTATTCTCATCTCCCCCCTTCATAGCTCTGAAAATGAACCCCTCAGTTCAGTGGGATCAGATGGTAATAAATTCACATAATTATATACTTGTTAAGGAGGTTAAGGTTATTTTGTTTGGATAACGTGACTATAATTTATTTTGTCTGTAAGGTTTGAGGTTAAACAATATTAATGGTTAGTTAATGGCCTAATGAGTCAGCTACAAGCCATTTAGGCATGCAATGAACCTTTGCTTTTCAGTGACTCCTCTAATGAAAGATCTATATGAGTGCCTGTCTACTGTCACAATAGAGATAGCAGGAGAGTCACCTAATCAATTGTGATGGTAAATCAATTTATGTTACCCAGCTTTCATACAGTGAAAAAGATATGGAGGAAACATTTTACTGTTCCTTTATTTCCAGCTGAATATCTATAAATAAAATAGACAGTTCCCTATTTGAAAATATTCCCTTTATTACTGTGATTCAAAAGCAGGGGGAATCTGATTGATGCCCTATTTTATAGATGTGTGGTTACTTTTGTCATTTCCAGGAGATTTAGAGTTCTTAGAAATTAAATATATGATGCAGAACATCAGAGAGTCTTGCTCTTCACTGTCATGTGTAAGGTTAAGGATTAAGATAAAGCTGATGTGTGCTCTATTTGTTCCTACCTCTGAACAGCATCCAAAAATGGACTGGGATGACTTATAAAGAAATTTGGAAATGCCATTTGTAAAGAAAAAGTCTTTGAAGATTCTTTTATATAGAAACAGTATTAAAGAATGTTTCAAGACAGTACTCTATGGTGTCAATGATGCTTTTATGTCCAGATTTCATAGTGTCATTTGAATTTCATTGCATGTTTTACCTTTTCAGCAACATGCTTAGAACATGGATCAGATTTTTATACCTTTATAATCACAAACAACCAGAAACAGCATCATGAGGTCCCTATTGCACCTGTGTCTGGTAATTTATAACCATCTATTAGTATTTCACTACTTTAAAACTAACCTGCTATTTTACTTGCTTCTTTCTTCTCCTAACCTGAGATGCCTCAGAAAAGAACAATGTTTAGGAGTGTAGTTTAATTGGCCCCTTGCCCCTGCAGAAAAATCTGAGAACTTTAAGGCACCCCAGAAAGAACACTAGAGCAGTAATACACCTAAGTGGTGGTTTTAAATTTGAACCTTTCATCTGCTAAATCATCCAGTTCAAGTATCTAATACAAAGTGATACAATTCTACTGCTGCTTTATGCAACCTCACAGCATAAGAGGTGCTGTCACTCTTTTAAATTCAGTGTCATGGTGTCACATGAAAGGATGACTATGATCCCATACTGAATACATTCAATAAGGAAATGAAACTTTGATACCCTTTCCCAGGAGCCAGGAAACCTCATTTTGTTAAACAGCTGATATTTATTGGGGAGATGTTAAGTGCTCCACAGATGGGCAAATGATGCATGTTTGCTTAATATACAGAACAGAGGAAAATGATGGTGTGAGTCTGTAACCTGAGGCAATGGCTGTACTACAGAAGGTGCCTACAACTGGCCAGCTGACCTGAAGCTCCCTTGCTGCATATGCATAAACCTTTTTTGCCATGTGAAAAATCAAGATTGTGTTCAACTTGCCTGCTGGGAACAAACCTTGACCCACACTAACTGGCAAGATGGGAATTATTTGGGGAAAACGCTACTTGGTCCAGGTGAAAGCTATTATGGGACCACTCCAATGACTCAACAGCTTCCAGGCCCAGGTGTGCTCCTGGACACTTTAATTTGCAGAAGGCAGGAAAAGCCAGAATACCTAAAATCAGACATTTAATGAACATATATTTGTTGGCTTAAGCACTGCTTTAGGAACACAATTAATAGTCAGATTTTCAGTTTTCAAAGGATTGCACCTAATACAAAAAATAACCCTCCTTCCAGGTGTCTGGGTATGCCACACCATATTGTTCTCCTCTGTGAATGGATATCTGACCATATGACAACTCACTGGCAACACAGAGTAACAGACTGATCCTGCAGAATATCCCATGCATCAGCAGCTTATAGATTTGATACTTCATACAAAAGCTTGTGATGCTTGTGATTCTCCTGTTTGTGGCTATTGCTGAAATGGGCCAGTATGGATTCTTCTGGTAAGTTCCAATTCACCTGACAGAATACAGCCTGGAGATAATGACAATATGAGCATCAGCTTAGTAACAGAAAGCCAAGTGCTTTATCCCACAGAACTGTTAGCCAAGGTTATTGGTTCAGTATTTCTGCTGATGCAGTCTTCATTACAGATCACACAAACAGATGTATAATCCCATGTCAAGTATTTGTTCCTCTGTACTGCAGTGATACAGAGACAGTTAGGAAAGAATAAGTACCTTTTTTTTTTTTTTAGATGAAAGCACTGGAAAGTAGCTTAAACTATTCCCATACATTTTTTTTTATTATTATTTATCTTCCTAAAAGCTCCTCTACTGTTCTGCTGAGGCTCAAAAAATTTATGTTGGACTATGTGGTGTAACATCCAGCGAAGCGTACCTCAGGATTTATAGTTCCCTTTCCTTGGCTTTTAAAATGCACTTTAGCTGTTTTCCATATGGTCTTATCTCCCACACAGGATAAATTTGAATAGTATGATAGATTATATCCACTGATGTATCATGGAAAATGTTTCTTCATGGGCACTTTTTAATCAGGAAGCACAGGTGCGTGTGATTCTTTTTCAGAGGCATCTTCTTCCTACTGATACTAAAGAACCTGAAAAGGACTGGTTGACTCTGTACCTACATTTTAGGTACAAGAAGGGGTACAAATTTGGTCTCCGTTATTGCCTAGGTCAGGCCTCTCAGGTCAAATTTGAACTTGAGACCCAGTTGCCAAAGCACAGATAGCCTGCTTCAGCTCAAACATCCCAAGATTCCAAGATGCAAGATCTGTAGATGGATCCTCTCAATAAAGCTATATAACTATACAGATCTGGGATTTCTCATAGTTACACATGGGACACACCTATACACAGATAACTGTGTATGCATGTCCACATATGAGCCATCTGTTGAGGTGATCAGTGAAGACTGAAACTGCGTATCAGTTGGCTGACATCTTCTTTCGAGATAAACCAAACTTGCAGCTCCAGAGCTCGTGTCTTCCAGGCTCTTGTGAAACTCTAGAACCAAACATGAACCACCAAGTAAAGTATGATGATGAGAACAAGCAATTGGGACAGAATTAAGAAATTATATAGATGTCCAGTGTCACTTTATACTATGACATATTAGACATCCAGGTGCTATTCCCAAAGAACTTGGGTCTCCCATGCATTCTGTGCTTTATTACTAAATCCCAGATGTCTGCCCTGGACTGAATCAAACAGCCCTCAAAGCACATGTCTAGATAAGTGATTCTAGACCTTAGCATGTACATGTGAACTCATCATGAAGGGTTCTCTCAAGAGTAAAGAGAATAATAAAAAAATGTGTGTGAATGGCATGATTTTAATATTATGGCTAAAGTAAAACATTTCTAATGATTTCTAAAAGGTCTACTTTTTACATTATCTACAAAAGCAGTATAGGCTTTCCATTAACCTGTGATTTCTCACTTCCATATGACTACTCAGAGGAAACCTCTGAAGCAAGAGAAGATCTTTTAATACCTCTTTCAACCTTCTGAAAACTTAGATATCATTACTGTTAAATTAATTAAACATCTCAAATTGATGTTTATAGCTTTTTGGAAATTTCAGTGAGTTAGACCAGTATGTGCATTAAAAACCTGTGGAATTTGCTATCAGAAGTATCAATGTATATATTTACCTTTTCTTTAGTTGTCAGGTCAAGCACTTAATGAATATTCTCCCTGCTGTCCCATCAAGCATGCACACATTCTCCAGAAAATCCATCTTTGGAATTGATAGTGTGAATCATCCAAACACCTCACTAGCAGTTCTTTTTTCTGTCCTCTCAGCTCTTATGTGGATGGTAAGTACAAAACAATAGCATACCATTTCTTGGTTCACTCACAGATCAGTTGCATCCAGTTGTATCTGTGGGTATAGAGAAAATTTTATTTAATTGTAATACACTGTGGAATGAAGATAACATCAATTGATCCCTCAGAGGGTTACACGAAAGTAATATCAATCCATAATTATTAGCAGATTTCCCTTATGTTTAATGATTCTGTGAATTAAGCCTTTAGGATTTAAATTTTTCTAGCTAATGAATTTAGCCAATTCATTTTCTAAACAATGAATTTATTCTTCTTACTCATATCAGAAAAGACCAGGGTGAGGTAATTCACCAACCTTGTTTATGTAAGTTTAAAAAAATGATCCAATTATTCCCACACACGGATCTGTTGCTCACCTTTTTCTCCCCTCAGTTCTCTACTTCATCCTTTTGTTTTTGAGGAAAGAGCAATGACATGTAAGAAGAAACAGTAGCTCATCTGTTATTGATGAGGAAGCAGTACGTAAAGATAACCTGTGATCTCCCGGAAGACCACATTGCAGTCAGATGGCACTCTGATTTGTATTTTCATTTTTTTTTATCCTCAAGAAGTCAGGACTTCATCTCAAAGAAAAAAGTTCTTCACATTTATTAAGTTTTAGTCAAGTTGTTCTAGACCTTTTTTTCAGAACTTCGTTATCATCTACCAGCATAAACTTCCTTTCATAGGGCAAAATTGCCTCACCTTTTTGAAAACATGTTGATTTGAAATATCACTAAGACATTAGAGAGACAAAAACCTATCACTTCAGTCTCACTAGCTACATCAGCATGGCTTTTGTGAGTGTGGTGAGTTGACCTTGGGCAGCTGCTTTGTGCCCACTAAGACACTCCATTGTTCTCTTTGAATTTTGAATTGAAAACTTCCATGTGGTACAAGAACTCACAATGCTTTTTACTGCCACATGTATTCAACTGGAGCTCATATCTTCTCAATCTGGTTAACAGCTGCTGTCATCCCTACCCCACGAAACTATCTAGCCAAAGTTCTTAAGTATTCTCTTAGTTCAATGGTGTTTCCTCCGGCAGTCCAAATTTCAGTTTCATCTTTCAAAGCTTCACAACTTTTCCATCTAGTCTGTTCTTCTGCATATATTTGGGCTGGATAATTGACAACTGGACAGTCATCAGCAGAGGGATTTGTTATCATGGCACACTCATGTACAGTTTGGTAGGCAGCAGCTTTAGATGCTTTATCTGTCAGTTCATTATTTCTTTAAGTTTAGTGAGATTCTTTAGTATGATCTGGACAGTGTACTACAGTATTTTCCCTTGGAAGCTCTTTGTGGAGATGATGCTTGTGTTTTTTAAAAATCAGTTTTACTGCACATGGTTGTTGAGTGATGTTCTGGAGAGTCACTGCCCCATACACTAACAAAGCCGGCCACAATCTTCTGCTGTAGTTTCTCTGGCTTCAGTCTACATTCCTGTACCTCAGGTTCACTTCACTTTTATCTCCTTGCTCCTGTACTTCAGGTTCACTTCACTTTTATCTCCTTGCAAGTTCTAATGGCATGCATCAGGTTCCTACCACCTCCCTCATCCCTACCCCTTTATATATCCCATGCTCAACCTTCAATAAGCAGTTATCTCTATCTGCTAAACAAGACTATTCATGGAGAAGAACACTGTTAATTTTTTTCTGTAGAGGTCCTACTTTCACTGATGTGCTCATCTATGGCCAGTTGCATTAGCTCTGAAGGACATGGGGGAAGCTGCCTGCTCACAGAAGTCACCCTTGCAGCCCCCCTGCTGTAACTTTGTTGTACAAAAATAACCTTTTTAGGAAGAAATTTGAAGTACACAGAGAAACTGTAAATACAGATACAAAACAAGGGTACTAACTCAGCAAGCATAAATAGTATTTAGTCATACAAAGCACAGCTGCTAATGAGAGTGTTCTGAACCAGAGTCATGTGATTTTCACCAGCTTCCTGCAGCACTAATATTGCAATTTAGACAGTACTGCTTATACGATGCCAAGATTGTTCTAAAGTCTTTAGAAATTAATCTGACTTTAGAAAGGTTGATAATGCAAAAATCCTTATCAATATTGTTTTTTCTTAATCTGAACCAATGCTAGCACATTAAAATCTTTTGTTTCTTCCTGCAGTTTTGAGAGCAATCATTTTCATCCACACAGGCAAATCATGAGCATTACACTGGTGTTCTGGATGAGTCCCAAACCAAATGGGGTATTATAGCCTGCAGAAAAGCTCTAAGTGTTGCTGTAAGAGAGAAAAGCTTTCTCCTTCCATGGCAAAGTATCTTCCCAGGTCTGTGGCTGGCAGACATGAGAGATTTTACACAATTCAGGGTGGGTGTCTGAACCTTGCAGCTGTACTGGATTTGCAAGGTCTTGGGACCAAAGCTTACTAAGTTAATTTTTGTCTTAACTTGATCCAACTTCTTTGAAGCTTTGATTTTATTTGGTTCAGTTGCACTATCAGTTTTTCTTCCAAACAGGTGTCTATGCCTAGTTCCCCTTACTACTGTTTATGCTTGTATCCGTCAACAATTGCTTTTTAATAGATAGTAATAACAATAGTCATTCATTGCAGAATTGAATATTTATGACATCAGAGTGACAGTGCACTTGCAGTCCAGAAAGTCAATCTCAGCACTGGGGTGTATTAAAAGAAGCATGGTCAGCAGGTCAGGAGGTGATTATCCCTCTCTGCTCTGCTCTGCTCTAATGAGACCCCACCTGGAGTGCTGCATCCAGTTCCAAGGTCCCGGTCCTTCTTCCAGAGCAGAGTCACAAACATGATCAGCAAGCTGGAAAACGAGAATTGTGGTTGTTCAGCCTGGGGAATAGAAGACTCTGGAGTCACCTTTACATAGATTTGCAATACTGAGCTGGTGCTTACAAGAAAGATTAAGAGAGACATTTTACCAAGGCCTGCAGTAATAGGACAGGAGGTAGTACACTACAAAATAACTGCTCTGTGTCTGAAGAGTACTAACTCCATCATAATTATGACCACACCTCCCAGTCAGAGGAATGAATTTGGGAAGGAGGATACTATTTGAAAAGGTGAAAGACTTTCTTTGGGGCTGGTGGTGTATTACTGGTGTTGGCTGGATTAAGCTTTCAGGATCTGGATCTGATGGGATTCACTCAACCTAGCAGGGAAAGATGATATTCTCCACAAAGTTGTCCAAACTTACACGGAGAGTTTTAAATTAGATTTTAAAGAAGGAGATGCAGTTTACCTCTCTCAACCTCTCCTGTTTTATCGAAGGCTGCACTCTCTGACCAGCTTGGTGGCATCTGCAGAACTCACTCTAGTGCATGTGTGTCTGTCTTGTGCTGTGCAGACCAAGAATGGATAAAGTACTTCAAATGAGAACTCTCACATGTGATGAATAAAATGGAATCATCACCTGTTTACACAGTCCAAGTTGTGTGGTTGGTTTCTTTCTCCTCAAGGGAACAAGTCTGATTTACATCCAGTATGTTATCCAGCAGGACCTCTCCCTTTCCTAGTCTGTCAATGTCAGCTCTTGTAGTACTGATGCACATTGTGTGGGTTTTTTACTAAATTATATGAGATCCTGTTAGCCCATTCTTCCAAGTCTGCTGAGGTAACTCTGAGCAGCAGCTCTGCCCAATACCCAGTGTGGTATCAAACACTTCCCCAACCAATTTCATACCATCTAGGAAAATTCTGATAATTATTTCCATCACATCATCCGATTGTTTAAAAAGGTGTTAAGCAGTATTTGTGCCAACGCTGATCCCCAAAGGATATCAATGGTAATTATCTGTGAGCTGGGGCTTGTACCACCCATCACAATCTGTGTCAACATCTACAATATGGATGCGAATCAAAATTATTGCATAACTGCACCTTACAAATCTACATTATCCTTGCTTATCCTAATGAGATGTAAGATTTCGAAGCAGACTCTACAGGAAATTTATTTTTGAATAAATGGAAAGCCTTAACTTTGCTGTATTTAATATCTTCTTTAATATAGGCATTTAACATACAGTTCTATTTGGATTTTGGTGAGTTTTGATTATTATACCTTAAATATAAGCAGGACAATTAAATACTGAGAAATAAGCCTTCTTTTCACAATTTATTTGCTTGGGGAAAAATAAAAGCCATGTGAAGTAGGTAGTCAAGAGAAAAAAAACCCTCACATTTTTGCAGGTCTTTTTTAGACTAAATGCAGAGAAGAAAGATAATGAAAATCCAGTTAAAAACAGCAGTCCATCTCATACAGAAATATCAAAGAAATTCCCGCATGCACAGCAGTCAATGAGTCAGCAAGGGTTCTGCAAGTTATATAGTTATAAGGTTGCTCTAAAGCATCCCTCATTTGAGCCTCTTGTTGACCCATGACACAGCAGATTGCACACAACTTCAAGGGAAGGCTCAGATTCATAACAGCTGCATTATGGACTATAAAATTCAACAGACAGACAGCTGATGGATATTAGCATAAGTTGAATAGAAATGCATTGTTTGGTTAGAATCAATCATGAAGATAAACAGCATAATAAAATAAAAAAGAATCACACCCAGTAATGAAGAAGAGACAATCTTAAATGAAAGTGTTTCACCTGAATACCAGTGTACAGTATTCAGAGTCTTATACATGCATATGTTGTCAGCGTGTCCTCCAGATAGCTTAGATATCACAGTTATCACTGCTACAGCTTGCTGGCACCCAGTATACCCCAGGGAACAATTAGTGCACTTGTGGCATTACTATATACTACTGATGGAAATATGAAGTGTAAGACAAGATATTTGCTGCCTTGGATGATAACCTATTCCGTCTCCCTTTCACTTTGGTTAAGTGGTGGCTGTGTAGAAGAAAGGATTTTGGCCATATCGTTTTACGAATGAACTCGTGTATTTCCTAAATAGAGACATAAATATAAGCAAGTGCCACAGAATGGCTGTGTCTCTTTGTGTCAGACAGAAGAGGCACTATATAGCAATGTTTTTTACAAACTCTAGCTGTGTAAACCTAATTGCTTGCTTTGTAAAGATATGGTTCAGCAAGGTCCCAGGAACTGTTCACAGTGAATGAATTTTGAAAGTACAAACAAATTTTGGATGCATTTATATGTACAGAACCGCAGAATAAATGCACTAAAATCAATGAAGTTCCTTGTAATTTGTACCTGAACTAAAGCTTGTAAGCAGAGGAATATCCCACAACTGTGTTTTGTTGTTGCTCTTGCTTTTTTTAAAGACCTTTCATTACATGCACTAAAAATAAAATTAGGTTGTGTATCTGCATGGTTGGCTGGTGGAAGATTCTGTAAACTGAGACATTCCATAAAACTCACAGAAATTTTAAGCAGACCAAAATTAACTAAAGTTTTTTTCTTGGACTCAATGCTTATCTAGATGCATTTGTTGTTGACAGAAAATAAAACTCTTTCACTGTCTCTATTTCTTCAATGTTATGCGTTGGTTTAATTGAATTATTAGATTTTATGTATGAGAATATTAAAAAATATCTTAAAGCATAATTAAAGCATAATTAAGCCCCTTAAAATATTGAGATAAACTGAAAGAATTACTACATCATTCATAGTAAAGTGAACACTTAAGGAACTATTTGTCCTTTACACAGTCTTACATTTCCCATTTTTGAAATTTTATTTTCATAGCATTAATGCATCTCAAAGAGACACTTGTCAGGGAATATTGCAGAGACTACCTAAATGGTATTTTGAAATTGAAACAATAACTATTCATACCAACACGGATTTAAAAAATACAGTTCAGTTCATCAGCCCAAAGAAAGATATGTCCATGTGGGTCAAATCAACATGGCCCACTTTTTTAATTTCACATTTCACCTACCTGAGCAAATGAACTAAATTGAGTGGTCCTATGTTGTCCTTGGGCTTTAAAATATTGGAAACAGAAAGGGTTACTCTATTTATTTCAACAAGAAACAGATTACTGACACTTGTAACCTTCTGTAGAGGTACATGGAAGCAAAAATTAGTAAGAGTTGTGAGAAGAGTCTCTAGGTTACCTACCCAGGGAAACTCAAAGGTACTGAAATGACTGTTAACTCATTTGAGATTTGTCTATAAGAATATCAGACATCAAGAAGGAAATTAAAATTAGGGGGCAGGTTTTAACCAATGACACTAAGATTCATGGGAGACATATTCTCACTGTATTCTCAGAGACTTATCAGACATTTTCTGTTTCCTTTGAAGCAGTCCACTATCATGGGCTGCTTCAGTCAAAATACTTGAGTCTCCTTTCAAACTGACTGTAACACATTTATATATCATAGACTAGGAGATATGTTTGTAACATTAGTAAGGTATCTCACAATGGATGCACATTATTGGCAGCTGCTGATTGACCAGAAAATTAGCAGGGAAAATATACAGGTGAAGAACTGGGATTCAGTGTGAAGTTGTGGTGACTTAGAATATGTCTTCAGAAATCAATCCTGTGCTGACTCACTGGGTATACAGCAAGTTATAGCAGGAGGAATACTGTCAAAGTAAGCTTTAAAATATAATTTGAATCTTCTGTATAGAGAAGTGTTTCTTTGTGGCTAAGAAAACAAAACACAGAACATGAAAAAAAGGATAAATAATGTCCTTTCTTGATTTAATCAAAGCTGCTGGGAATGAGAGCTGTTAAGAGAATTTAGAATTGCAACAGAGTTTACTAGGGAGGCTGTTCTACTCCAATACTTGTTAAATTTATAGTGTTACTGTCATTCCCACCAAAGTAAATGTCAAGAGAGAGAATGCGCCTTCAAATATACTGAAGATAATTAAATAAGTGGTTTTGTAGATATTTACCTTATTGCTTGTTTCAGCTTAAAATCTAGGCCTCGCAGATTTGGTCAAATAATTTATTTAGTGAAATGAGAATGAGATCACTGTACAATCAAATAAGAAGCAAATTGTACAAAACTATTTGTACTATATGATACAACCATTTGTATCACAATGCTAGAATTTCATTTTAATACTTTTTTGTCATTAAATTTATGAGAACTTTTTGGCAATTTGATAGGATTTCCCCACCACTTTTTCTTAGCACAAACATGTTAGCCTCCTGATGAACAGACTTTACAAGTGCAAGTGTTTTGGTCCCCTTTAAAAGACACACCATTGCTGGGTTATGCCCCTCATACTCTAGCTTTATGTAGATAAACAGGTACAGATTGTATCCAGTTCTTATCCAAAGAGGTGACAAAATTTTGCAGTTCTGATTGCAAATCTTTAAGAGTCTCAGAGTAGGATTCACCTGACCAAATGTTGAGGCTGGCAATCTGTATCTCAGCTAAGTCCCTCCAGGCTCCTTTAATAGTCACTGGAGAGAAATGATTCTAGAGCAGACTTATCTAAAATAGATGGGATGAATTGCCTCCAGAGGTGACTGTTGTTTACCACAGGCTATAAAGAGATCTCAGGTGACAAGTTCAGAAGTCAATATGTAAGGTTTGGAGATATGAATCCAAATATTCTTGTAAAGAAGAAATAGATAGAAGTCAACTGCAAAATAAAGACCAATTTTCCTTAGAATTCATTTGCATTGCAGGTGAAAAATTATTTTAAAAAGGAAAAAATAAAAGAAATATAAGAAACAAAAAACATCTGACTTGAAATTTTGCAAGAAATGGATTAGCATACCAGTTTGAATCCTGGGAGAAACAGTCGAAATCCTTTTGGTGCCATTCAGGTTTATGTATGTAACATATTTAAACAACTGTGTTAACAGTATGAAATACTGTCTTTTAGGCACCAAGGAAGAATATAAAATATCTTAATCTGGAGATACAGGTGTGTTTTGAACAGTCATTCAACTATAAGGAATTTTAATGGAAATAGCAATATTAGCAAAGGGAATGCCAAAATAATTTACTGAGGTCAGCAGGTTGACTTTTTAAAATGTTTTTTTTTCTCCCAAAAGAGAAGGAGGAAATGAAATTATGTGAGTTTGGGGATTGTTAGACTTGTTAGTATTGTGCTTCTGGAAGCTGTCTGTAGATATCTGAATATCTGTAGATATTGCAGATACATATGTGAGGAATGGCGAAAACCATAATAGAGCACCTCCCCAAGAATTTAAGTGCTGGTCATGAGCTGTTAGTGATAAGTAATTTTATGAAGTAGCCTATACCCAAAGAAACTAACTAGCTGCACTTAGAATCTTCTGATACCTCTTGAAGCAACAGTTCTTAGGGAAGCCCACAGTGGATTATTCTAGTGCTATTGCCAAAAACATATAACCAGAAAGCATCACAATGGTCAACATTTACACAGGTACAGGTCTTCAAAGGCACACACCTCAAAAGGATCTAACAATGCTCATTGATTGATGCTCTGATCCCCAGTCCCCAGAGCACTGCTTCTGGAAATGATATACAAATACTGTGGTCCCTGTTAGTTCAAAGTGTCTGCATGTAGGCCAGGTACAGTATTTTGGGAATATATACAGGCACCAGCTGCTAGTTGGTATCTATTTTTTAAACCATCTGGTTTGGGGCATACCCTACACAGCTCTAAAACAGGGTTATTGCTTGATAAATTCTGCCATCTAATGGCTGGATTCAGAAGGCTCTTTCCTCCACTGTTAAATGCTAGTTTTTAACTGAATCCTTAGATTTTCTGCTATCTGTCAGATATTTCTATTCCATGTCAGGTTCTGAAGCAGGTATTGTTGTGGTCTCATAAGAGATATAACCATCCAGCTAAAGCATAATATTTCCTGTGGCTTCTTTATTCCAGAAAGCGGAGCAGGTAGGGTTCCTGCTGTGCTGTGCAACTGCGGCTCAGAGGAAACACCGCTATGAGTTAAGACCACCTGGTAAGTGGAAATCCAAAAAAACTTCAAAGACCCTCCAATGCCAAAACCCCAGGAGGAAACTCCCTCTGGACCTAGCACAGCTTTGAAGGCAGATTCCCCCCTTATTCCTGAGCCCTTCCTTATTGAGAAGCTGAAGCAATACCTCCCACTGTGCCAAAGGCTGGTTAAAAAAGTACACACAAAAAAAATTATTTGTACTCACACAGAAACTACATGACATGCACTTGGTTATCTCAATTTTTGTATGTTTTTTACTTAGATATATATTTTTGTATGTATTTTTTTCTCATATGTATGTTTTTATACATCCATTTATCTCACACCAAAATGTATTTTAATTGCACCAAGGATCTTTGTCAATGGCCTGCTTACGGTGAAAACATGATGCCCTGATGCACACCCTGCTTACAGTCAGAACATGATGCCCTGATGCACTAGAAGTAGTGAAATATGGTCCCACTGATGCACATAAGTGCACCCCTTCCCACACCCTGTTCTGTCACAACTGCATGCTGAGGGGGAAGGATGTGCTTCAATGTGCTGGAAATGGCAAAAATCAGTTCAGGTGAAATTTATTTATTTTTTAATTAAGAACTAAAACTGAATCCTCAATGATATTTTATTCCTGCCTGGAGGATTTACTTCCAAAAATAGAGACCTTTCTAAGTTTGTGTGGTTGGCTATAGTTGGTAGAAATTTAAGATAAAAATAAAAATAGAAAAATCAATGTGGGAGATTTCCTACTGATACAAGCATTAGAATAGGGAACCATTCATCATGTTACTTTGTTTAATTACATTTTCCAACAGTATTATTCTTCCTATGAAATTTAAGGACTGTATAAAAAGTGTGAGGTGGCAAACTAGTGCATAGCAAAGTAATTTTTTTTACCTTTCCTCATGTTCACTGACCTCTACCACAGCAATATGCTACTGTTTAGAGAAGCAGCAGAATTTGGCCAAGGTACCATAGCGTTTCATTTATCCTAACATAATAGCCCAACATGGTTTCTGAAATCAGAAGTCACCCAAAAGACCTGAAAATCTCCCACAAGCCCAGTACAAAGCACATAGAGAGAGAAAATCTGTAATGCGGCCACTAAATTGACAATTTGATGATGTTCAAAAAGCAAATGCACTACCTCAGCTCACTGGACTGGTGTCAACACATGGAGGTGCAATCAGTCAATGAGTTGAACAGGATGGGCAGAAACTGAGCAGCTGTTTTTAAAATATTAGTGACACAAGAATTATTGGACAATCCCCCCAAAGAGAGCTGATTAACCTCAGCCTTTCTTGTGTAGGTCCAGAGAAATGTGTGCTACTGGTTAATCAAGACTTTTTACTAATAAAAATTATCTAGAAAAAAATTAAATTCTTTCATATCAGTTCAGATTTTGACAAGATGAAAAAAGCTATGAGCTGAAATCCCAAACAGATCATATGAAAATATTAGAACATATGAAAGAATATAAAAAATGGAATGAAGTGAGCAAGGAAGATTAAATAATTGGTATTAAAATGAAACATGTAACCAATAGCAAAATATTTTTACAGATGAATTAATTAATTTATTCCTTACCATTTATAAAATAATCAAGAGAATTTTCTTTGCAGCAAAAAGAAATTTCCCTAAGAAAAATTATGATTTGTATGGGTTTTTTTTACAATCTGGCTCTGAAGAGCATACTCTTCAACAAAAGAGTTTGTTATCAGATACATGCATCAAGTAACATGCATTATTTGGGAAGACTTCATATGTAAGTCTTCCACATGTATCAGAAGATTCCTGTTGTATTGAGAATATGCAAACTGAAATGGACCCTAAGAATCCATTGCTTATTTATTTTCCAGGTAAAGGGCATAAAAAAAGGATGCAGAAGTCCAGAGCAATCAAGATGAAGACCACATAGCACTTCAGTTGTGCAATCAGAAGGATCTATCAATATACTGTACAACAGAGATTATTTTTTCATCCCTGTGTTGCTCTTAGCTTGAGTGCAAACTGATTTTTCTACCACAGAGCCTTTTTTGATACTCTAGAGAAAAGTAATGACTATTTTATTTTTGTATGCTTCAATGTGATAGATAAATTTTCATTTTTCACACTGGCCTCATTGATTTTATAAGCACTGTAGAGGCAGAGCCCGATGCTAGAAATTTTAACAGGCTTTACAATGCCCTATCTAGCTAATTCCTACTTTCTCAGTTAGTCCCCTGCACATCTGCTTTCTTCCCTTCTTTATTGCCCCCTTTGATGTTCTCTTAGTTTTTGTGATGTCGCCAGTACTCCCCTGAGGGCTAGTGACATCGTGAAATTCATTGAAGGAGCTTATCATTACTTTCTCGTGGTTCTCCATGCTTCTTAAACATCCCCTAACTGCTACCACCTCAAGTAGATACACTTCAAAGTTTCCTTCTGCTCATCATGCTTTTCTTATTCACAGTATTGTTTCCCTCCTTATCTTTCACCATCCCTCTATCTGTGTATCTATACACATTGGAGAAGATGGCTATAAAGAGGTGGAGAGGCTGAGACAATTCTTGGTAAGTTGGACAGTATTCAGCAGTCAAGATTTTGACAGGCAAAAGGCCCATGAGAAAAGACAGGCAGGAAAGCTAGCATGAAAATTTATTTTAATACAAATGTTTTAATACAAAGCCAGAATAAACCAGAAAAAAGTCAATAAACTGAGTACAAGAGCTTCCACATAAGAAGAGGTTGAAAAGAGGTACACACAAAACATAACGGATGATAAAGAAAGGAAAAACAAAACACAGGAAGGAAATTTGCATCTTATAAAATGTTATCACAGAGAAACCCACTCCCACAGGGAAAGGTGAGTATCTTATGCTTAGGTCTCATCTTATGACATGATGGATCTCCAACAGTACAGTGTAAAAATACAGCCATTTTTCTCTTGAAATGTGTTGTCCTTTGTCGATACATATGTGCATTTAGGATACGGTTTTAGTGAGAAAAGTTAATTGTAGTTTACCTAACATTGCCATCTAGTGGTATGTACAAAGACCAAAACAATCCTACGAAAGAAAGGTACTACTGCATGATTTATAAACTAATGTAAAAAAGTTAATGAAAAGATAGTGTTAATAACAGCACAAGGGAAATGGAGCTCAGATTGCAAGGCAGTGCATATCTCAAATATTCATTTAACTGTAACTGCAATCAAAACAGCAGAACACTGAAATATTGAAAAAAAAAGTCACAAGTAGGACATAGCAGGACTGCAAAAGTAATATGCAAGTAATATAGAAACTAACTGCTTATAGTTGATTTAATACAAATAAGATAATGAATATCCTATCAATTACATGTTCTATGACATAATATGAAGCATATGCAGACATATGCTGACAAAGCAGTGCTTCAAGTTATTCAGTGAGTAACACAAGTGTTCTTCCTACTTCTTCACTTGTTCAAGAACCCAATGCAATATGTTTTACATCATGATGTACTGTAACCAGAGATTCTAGACTGCTTGTTCTGGCCTTCTGCAGCAGTTGTTGTAGATTATGATACTGAAGAAATTTCCTCTGCAATGGTTTTAACTTCTCCTCCTCTGTCAGCACCGGTTTGGGGGCTGCTGGCTCCTAACTAGGCAATCTCCCGGCTCCTGCCCTAGTCCTCTTTGCTGAAGCTCCAATTGGTGAGCAGTCTGGGGCCAGAGTGGAGATGGGAGGGACATTCACAGGATGGCAGTGTTTCAGCTCCTTCCTCAGGAGGTTGATAGAGAGCAGCCAGGTGACCTGGGCTCCCTCCACTGCTTCCGGTGGCCTGTGCACAGGGAAAGGGCAGAGAAAGAGCTGTGTGAGGCCTAAGCGGCCTTGTTTCTATCCTGACAGCCTGGGGAGCACTTCCACATTGCTTCAAAGCAGCTGGGTGTCAGCCTGCAGTGGAAAGGAGAGCAGGGGCAAGGGTGAGGATGTTGTTGTGCAGAGGTTGGCTGGACGCAGGTGGGCAAAGCAGCTGCACAAGCTATGCCCACTGGAGAATTGCCGGTGCCCATGAGAACACTTCTCCCCAGCAAGCACTCCTCTTAGGAGCTCAGGGAGGCACTTGACAGCAGAGCAGTGGTCCATCTTCAAAGTCATCCTGCAGAACTACAGGCCATTGTCCTGAAGGTAAGCCATGCTGATCTGGGGCCTGGCAGGCCCCAGCACTGTTGGTATGGATGGACAACAGTGAGAACAGGTTTCCAAACGCAGTGGCCCACTCGAGTGCCAGAGAGTTGGGGAAGCTGGCCGTGCTCCTGGCAGGAGCACTCAGAGCCACACATGGAGCCCTTGTGCTTGCAGGACTTCTGCAAGATCCCCTCCAAGGTCCCTGTGGCAGAACTACATGAGGTGTGCGTGAACACCCAGCAGAAGACCAGTGGGCAGGAGAAGCTTGTAGCATTCAAGGAGCAAGTGCGGCCAGCAGTCTGCCTGCTGCGTACAGTCTGGCAGACCCCAGAACTCACCTGCAAAGCCACCACCACCAACACCATGCGCCACCACCACCAACACCATGCCCATAAATGCTTGTTGTGAGGAAAAGTGGTGCAGAAAAGCACTTCACCCTTTGCAGCACTTCCCATAGGACCCAATGCAGGTTTTGGCACAAAGAGACTCTAGCCAGAAGGACATGGAGAGAGAGAGATGGCCATACCTCAGGGAACACAGTCCTCCTGTAGCCCAGGTGTGGCCAGGGAGCTTTCCCTTGGCTGGGCTTCAGTGAGATCAGGCAGGGCTACCGGTGTTGAGGATGTCTACTTCACTAACGCGTTCCTCTTGCCTCTGGGTGGCCAGCAAGTTGCTCCACACCAACCACCTGCTCCTCACACAGCTGCTCACCTTGCTGCAGAACATCAGCAGGAATACATCCACAAGCAGAATTACAGCAAGCAACATACGTAATCAAAAACATACAGCCTTGCAGCCCCAGCCGAAGCTTTTCTGCTCAGAGGTATATGGCTGCCTTCCCTCTTTAGCAAATACTAGATGACAGGAACAGCAGCCATGAAGAGCAGCACTTGCACAACTGCAGCCTTCTGTGCAGAAGCTAGCAAGGATCCTCATCGGGAGAAGCTTTTCAATCTATTTTCAACCACCAAAGCGGAAACCATTGGAAACCTGCTTTGTGCTGGTGACACAGGCAGTGAAGTTCCTTACTCAATATCAACGTGAACTCTGAAGAGGAAGCGGCTGGGCTTGGGACATAGGGTGAGGAGTTGCCAGCACAGGGAGCAGAAGATGACACAGCAAAGATACATCCAGGCCACAAACACCGTAACAAAAGAAGGTGAAACTTCTGCCACTGGGACAATGGACAGTGAGCAAATAAGGTCATTCAACAGATTGCAGATCTGATAGAGCATGGAGGAAGAAGGCTGCTGCGGGTTGGCCATTACACTTTGTCCAGTTACCCCGCCAAAACTGCCTCATCCAAGTCGAGAAAGTGCAATATTTACACCACTGTAATCCACCCTTTTAAAATTAACAAAACTGAAATATTTCGATCCTGCTAAGCGGACAATCTGTCTCGATAGGATTAAAGAATATAGCAGCCTACACGTACTGTTCACTCGCTGAGGAGATCAGCTCTCGGGGAGGATGGTCCATGCTGGAGAAGGGAATCCCGGCAAAAAAAGAGCCATCAAGAAGTTTGTTTCGGGGCCTTTCAAGGCCGGCATAAACCGCGAAGACTGACCGTTCTCCAGCAGCTCCGGGAGGCGGTGCCCAGTGACGGCGCGCGGGGCGGAACCGCTGCCCCCGACGGCAGGTCGGGACGCGCAAACGCACCAGCGGTCACTTATGAGGAGAGTGGTTCCAGTAGAGGGTGGTCCGTGGTGGGGAAGGGAATTTCGGCAAAAAGGAGGCGTCACGAAGCTCGTTTTGGGGCTTTTCGAAGCCGATGAAAGCTGCAAGGAGGAGCCACCTACTCTCGGCGGCAAATTTAAATGAAGCGCAAACTCGCTGAGAAGACAACCTCCAGCGGAGGATAGTCCGTGCTGGAGAAGGGAATCTCGGCAAAAAAGAGGCGTCATGAAGCTCGTTTTGGGGCTTTTCGAAGCCGGAAAAAGCCGCGAAGCTGGACCGTTCGCTGGCAGCACAGGGAGACGGTGCCCGCTGACGGAGAGCAGGGCGGAGCTGCTACCCCCGGCGGCAGATTTAAACGAGGTGCAAACGCACTAACAGTCACTTGTGAGGAGACCAGCTCTAGCGGAGGGTGGTCCCTGCTGAGGAAGGGAATCTCGGCAAAAAATAGGCGGCAAGAAACTTGTTTTTGAGGCTTTTCAAAGCCGGAGAAATCTTGAAGGAAGAGTTACCTAGCCTCGGCGACACATTTAAACGAGGCTGCTCATCCCTCAGCTCTTCACAGTGTGATTTTCTCTTTTTGCTCTCTTGTGGGAAGCTGGGGAACCTTTCCATTCAGGAGTCTTGTTAGAGATGTAAAGACATGAAATATTGAAGCACATCTGCTCTTAGGCAAAGCTATCTCACTTTACTTGCTCTCCCAGAAGGAGTTCTCCTGGTGTTCATTTTCTGGCATGACTGGAGGCACCTGCAATGCAAATGTGGCTATTAACAGGTGGCAAGGACCCACCTGCACTATTTCTGCTTCAGCTCTGAAAGGCACATCCCTTGAATAGGTTTTCTCAGCTCCTCTGAGGCAGTTTTGGTGGGATAACTGGACAAAGTGTGATGACCAACCTGCAGCAGCCTTCCTCGGTGCTTTGGCAGAGCTGCAAACTGCTGGATGACCTTGCCCACTGGCTACCGTCCCAGTGGCAGCAGTCCCACCTTCTGAAGGCGGAGGCTTTTGTTATGGTGTTTGTGGCTTTGATGTATCTCTTTGGGGCCTTCTCCTCGCTGTGCTGGTGACACCTTGCCTTATGCCCCAAGCCCAGCTGCCTCCTTCTCAAAGAGTTCTCCCTGGTGTTCGATAAGGTACTCTACCACCTGTGTTACCTGCACAAAGCAAGCCATTAATTTCCATTTAGGTGGTTGAAATTGGGTCCAAAAGCCTCTCCCTCTGAGGACCTTTGCTAGCCTCTGCACAGAAGGCTGCAGCTGTGCAAGTGCTGCTCTTCATGGTGGCTCTTCCCATCAGCAAGTATTTGCCAGAGGCAAAACAACTGGCTAGCTCTGAGCAGTTAAGTTTGATTAGGTCTGCAAGACTGTATGCAGCTGGCAATTACAGACTGCCTTCGGTGTCATGTGTACCAGAGTCTCCAAGGGCAGCACATCCTCCTCAGATGGACTGAGTAGGCTTGGCCCTATGTGGATGGACGAATTGTCTGCTGTCATGCTGCTTGTGGATGCATTCCTGCTGATGTTCTGCAGCAAGGTGAGCAGCTGTGTGAGGAGCAGGTGGTTGGTGTGGAGCAACTTGCTGGCCACCCAGAGGCAAGAGGAACGCGTTAGTGAAGTAGACATACTCAACACCGGTAGCCCTGCCTGATCTCACTGAAGCCCAGCCAAGGGAAAGCTCCCTGGCCACACCTGGGCTACAGGAGGACTGTGTTCCCTGAGGTATGGCCATCTCTCTCTCTCCATGTCCTTCTGGCTAGAGTCTCTTTGTGCCAAAACCTGCATTGGGTCCTATGGGAAGTGCTGCAAAGGGTGAAGTGCTTTTCTGCACCACTTTTTCTCACAACAGGCATTTATGGGCATGGTGGTGTTGGTGGTAGCTTTGCAGGTGAGTTCTGGGGTCTGCCAGACTGTACGCAGCAGGCAGACTGCTGGCCGCACTTGCTCCTTGAATGCTACAAGCTTCTGCCCACTGGTCTTTTGCTGGGTGTTCACGCACACCTCATGTAGTTCTGCCACAGGGACCTTGGAGGGGATCTTGCAGAAGAAGTCCTGCAAGCACAAGGGCTCCATGTGTGGCTCTGAGTGCTCCTGCCAGGAGTACGGGCTGCATCCCCAGCTCACTGACACTCGAGTGGGTGTCTGGCATTGGGTGTCTGGCTCTCACTGTTGTCCATCCATACCAACAGTGCTGGGGTCTGCCAGGCCCCAGATCAGCATGGTTTACCTTCAGGATGATGGCCTGTAGTTCTGCAGGGTGATTTTAAAGATGGACCTCTGCTCTGCTGTCAAGTGCCTCCCTGAGCTCTGAGGAAGAGTGCTTGCTGGCAGCCAGATGGAAGATCCCCTGTGTGGATGGCCTCTGCTCATGTAGAAAAGCCAGCAGGTCCTGCAGGGCAGAGAGAAGTAAAGTTTCTTGGCTATAGGCAGGCTTTTGGTAAGATAAAGCTAGCTTAGGAGCTGAAGGTAGCATGGGCAACAATGAAGCACCCACTGGGACTGGATGAAAGGGTGGGTGAGGTGAAGAGGAGCTGACTCGCTTGGACTCCCTCTGCTTGGTCTACTGCCTCTCTGCAGCAGCCAAAGGCATGGGCATCCCCTGTCTGGACATGCTTACCTGGATGGGATGTGGCAGGGCACCATCCTGACTGCAGAGATCTGCCAGGCGCCAGCCAAAGTGAGCCAGTGAGCCCTGCTGCTACTGGAGCCCGATGGCCTGGGTGCCTCTGCAACAGCTAAGATCATTCTTGTCTGTAAATGACCACGACATCTTTCACATCCCACAGGTACTGCCTGCTGCCAAGGGAAAGAGAGCAAGGAGGTTTGGAGGAGGAGTGCCAGGCAAGCACTCCTCAAGCCCATTTTCCCACCCCTCCAAAAGCAAGGGGTAGACAGCATTTAGGAATGAGAGGCTCAGGGGGCTTAGCCATCTCCAGTCACAGAACCACGGGGGTGGATATGTCCTGTGGGAAAGGCAGCAGTAGCCCTGGTGCAGCACAAGTGGCTGCCTATGAGAGGAGTAGGACTGTTCTGTCCTTCACTTCTCCAAACTCACCAGCTGTATAATTGTGTCCACCTAGGTTGCCAGAGGGGACAGGTGATGGCCACTACTGGAGACCAGCCTTAAAGAAATTTCACCAAGCAGCCCCAAAGCAGAAAGGGCCCCCAGCAAGCTGTGTTGACCACTGATTGTGTATGCAAGTTGGAAATTACTTGGGTTGCAGCCCAAGTGATCCTCACCTCTGCTTGCTGCTCTACCAACCTCCCCACACTGCTGGCATCTAGTGTGGTTGCCTGGACAAGGAGAAAAGGAGCAGCAGGTCAGAAGCTCTGCACGTGACAGTGGTCTGGAGCAGAATCATAGAATTATAGAATAGTTTGGGTTGGAAGGGACCTTTAAGATCATTGAGTTCCAACCCCCCTGCCATAGGCAGGGACACCTCCCACTAGATCAGGCCGCTCAGCACCTTGTCCAGCCTGGTCTTGAACACCTCCAGAGAGGGAGCATCCACAACCTCTCTGGGCAACCCGTTCCAGTGCCTCACCACCCTCACTGTAAAGAATTTCTTTCTTATGTCAGGTCTAAATCTACCCCCCTCCAATTTACATCCATTGTTTCTAGTCCTCCCATCCGATATCATATTAAAAAGTCCTTCCCCTGCCTTTCTGTAGGACCCCCTCAGGTACTAATAAGTTACTATGAGGTCCCCTCTGAGCCTTCTCTTCTCCAGGCTGAACAACCCCAACTCTTTCAGCCTGTCTTCATAGGGCAGTTGCTCCAGCCCTTTGACCATCTTCGTGGCTCTCCTCTGGACCCAATCTGGGGACAGAGTGGAAATGGGAGGGATACTCAAAGGATGGCAGTGTTTCTACTATGGCTGTGTGTCCTACTGGAGAGTACAGATGTGCCATCCTACAGATGGGCATAGCACTGCAGGCATGGCCTTGCTTTCTCTCAGCCCAGACCAGGACTTTCTCTGAGCTTGCTTCTGAGAAATTGACATCTTGGGAGCTCCATGTTGCTTTTGTATATTTTGTGTCTCTTTCATTATTTTCTTTTTTATTACATTTTAATTTAATAGTTCTTTAATTATTCTTTTTTAATTTTTCCTTCAAAGTCATTAGTCTGTTTGTGGGAAAGTGGTGGTTTGACTCCAGTGAGAGCAGAGAACCATGTGTCTCTCACTCTGGCTGCCCCCTTTGTGTGTACCAGCATCAGAGGAGTTTCTGGAGCCTCCAAAAAGAAATCTTAGACAGTTAATCCTAAAAGAAAGGGGCAGGGAAAGAGACAAAGATGTTAGAGCAGAAGACACAGTAGAGCAGGAGAAACACTGAAGAATGATTGCAGCCTGAGCAGGCACCAGAGACAGAGAGGAGCCTGAGCAAGGGCTGGAGACAAATATAAGGCTGGATGGGCAGAGAGGAGACTCAGGAAGATGTGTAGTCCTAAAGATCCTGCCAGTGGCAGAGATCATGTTGGAGTAGTCAAGTAAGAAAGGGGCAGCAAAAGAAAAGGATCCTATATGTGATCCTTAACCTCCTCACCAAAAGGTTGAGGCCTAACACAAAGCAAGTGGATTGGAGACATGAAAAGAAGGAGCAGAGATGCCCAGAGGGAAGCAAAGGTGTTTATCCTGATTTTTTTATTTCTTAAATAACTTTTATACAACAGAGTCAGTAATTAAAAATTCTGTTGATTGGTAGTAAATGAAATTTATTTAAGTTCCCTGACACAAACTGGGTTTTTTGCCCATCATACTGATCTCCTCAGGCTTTTGCTCCTCAACCTCACAATACCTGTCTTTATTCTTGCCTCTTGGGATCCTAGAACATCCAAGCTCATGTTAAGAAGGGGCTCTAGCATTTGAGGATTAGAATGAGTAGGTGATGATTTTGGGTAAGGACGGCTAAGGCTTCAGACTTCTCATTGGGATCTTTGCTCGAGGGTTTGCATTTGATACTGAGCACAGCTTTGAGGCTTAGGACTTAGTTTTTGGGATTAGGGAAAGGCTCCAGATGAGAGGATCTTCTTCAGGTTTCTGGTTTGCACTATGAATTATCTTTTTATGTTGTAGTGTTTGTTAGAAAGACAAAATTTCTCAGCCAGTCTTTTTTTGGCTACATTATGCAGGACAAATTTTTGGGTTTGTATTTGTCAGACATTTCTAATGAGAGCTTATATTAAACCACTTTTTGGTCTGACCTTAATTTCATCTAGTATATTTATACTGGATTGATTTGTTCCTCTGATTCCTTTGATTCTCTATCTGTACTTTTCCTTCTTGTTGGTGAATTAGTGAAAAGATTTATTATATCAGAACTGAAACCAAGAGTCAAGGTACTTCCTGTGAAGGTGATTGAAACAGGATGCAGCAAACTGAACTCTAAGGGATCACGCTCACAAGTTGCACTTCCTCCTTGTTACCAGCACAGGGAGCTGTTGAACTCTCCAAACTGCTACATTTTCACTACAACGAATAAGTCAAATTAAATTCTTTATTACCTTGGCTTCTTCTGTTGTTTAAGCAGGTAATACTGCTCTTCTTTTTTTTCTGTCTTTCTCTGTTTTTGTGGGTTTTTTTCTGAGGTGGTGTTAATTTATTTTTCCAATGGTTTTTTTTCCCATAGCAATTTATTCCACACGTCTTTGCAAGCATTATTGTTAAGTCCATACCTCCTTTCACAAGACATCTCAGCTTCTTGTGTAAATTTTCTTTCAATCACGTAATAGCGGAAATTGCACAGAAGGAACCTCTTGGTGCCATCACAGTGATCACTTACCTGTATAATCTTTTTATGATACATTTGTATTATAACTGACAGATAAGCTGTTATTTTTGGTCTTTTATCAACTCACTGTGTGCTTAAGTATAGTAAAGAGCACAAATATCAGAGAAAATCCAAACAATTGGAAAATAGACGTGGGTGGCTATCCAAAGTAAAAATATTACTTTATTCTGTCCACTCCTCACTTGGAACTGTCTGTCTTGTCATTGCCAAGATTAAGGAAAAATTAACTTGGCCATGTAATGTTATCTACTGGTGGGTATTAATAACTTTTAAGGTGTATATTCTGAATAAGTGTGTAAGAGCATTATGAAAACACACACAAAAACTTATTCTGTAAAACATAGATTTGAGTGGCACAAAAATACAAAAACCTATTTTAAAGATGAACCTGCATAGTTCATGCAATCAAAGAGCAATGGAGCTTCAAAACGAGAACAACACACTCTGAAACATAGGTAGATTGATTGTAGTTTAGGTACCTAATCACTGCAAACTGGCTGATAGGGGCTGTAAGGCAAAGTGGGTATTACTGCCTGTGAGTTTTTTCACAAAAAGATATGAAAAAGCCTTAGGGCACACACAGAGAAAGAACAGTTCAAGTGTGTGTGTTTGTTGAGCGTCTTTTCAGCTGAAGCTATAAAAATTCAGCTGATGTAAAATTTTGTTATAAATCAGAAAAAATATTACCCACTCATTCAATTAACAGCAGCTCGGCTCCTGGCTTTGTCCCTCTGTCCTTATTTTGAGCTCACTCCAGCCCTTATCAGACTCACAGAGTCAATTAGCTAAACTTTCAGAAAACTTCATCTCCCCTCTTTCTCTCTCCCTCATATCTTCTCAAAAAAGTGTACTCTTCTGTGCTAGGCAGTTAGTCCAATCTACTTGAACCAGAACTATATGAGTGCCAGGGGGCACTCAAGAGGCAGCACCATACAACCAAAATTAGAGTTAGGTACTGCACCAAACGGCTTCAGTCTCAGTGACCAGCATACGTGCAAATCAGATCATTCATAAGCAGCCTGCTTCCATAAAAATGCATTAGGATTTTCATAATGGTACGATCTGTTATTAAAAATAGGATTAGATATCATCAGAATCATTTGTAGTCATCACCACTGAAGCACTAGATTGAATCTAGTTATCCTGACTCATAATTTATCAAATTCTAGTTCATTACTAGACTGTTCTTTCACCTGCAAGAGCTTGGGCTTCTGAATATTTTGCAGTTTGAATGGTTTTATATGGTCTTTTTCAGCATAAATTATTCTATGATTCTATGAATCATGCTTTTAAATATGCCTTTTTCTCTTGTTCTTCTTTCCTCTTGTCTTAGGTTTTTATACTCCCATGTAACCTGCCTACACTTCTCAATATGCCTGTAACAATATCAATGTTGAATAGGCATAAATTAATTTAAAAAACTCATGTCTAACCCATTTGTGTCTTGTTTCAGTTGTAACTGCAACAAAGAGAGAAGTCATGGTCTGCTTTCTGAATGGCAATACCTCATTTAGTCCACGGCAGATATTCTTGAAAAAAACATGTTCTCATTTATGCCATAAATGCTTCAAGAACACTTTTTGTTTCCTTCCTCGAGTTGCTAGATACATGCACTTTTTGTATTTCTCACAATATTTCATCAAAAAAAAAAAAAAAGGCACAGTGTGACTCCAAGGCATCACAATCTGAAAAAAGCCAGGAGCCTGGACATCACAATACCACAACAGCAGTGACTGGCAGTCCAGTTTTCCAAAACTAAACTTCCTTTCAATCACAAAATGATCTAGAGGTTAGTGCCCTCTGTTGATATGAAAATCTTTTAAGAGGAAGAAACAGCCCTTTTGAAGAGATACAAGTATTTGGAAAAGGTCCCCCACCCTAAGTTAGCAGATATGAGGTTTATCAGCTTTCCAGAAAGTCTCTGTGTCTATAAATTAGCCAAGTGGGAATTATATTCACAAATGTGATGGTTTCTGAGCTCCAGTACAACAATAATAATGAAGTGCAAAGTAATACACAAACACCTTTGATTAGCAGTTCTGAACTACATATCGTAGAAACCAAGTGAATACACTTCATCTTCAGTGAGGGTGCACTTCAAAACTCTCATGAGACTTTAGCCTTATTTAAATGGACTATATCAACTGGAGGCAATTTTGTCTTTAGTAGAAACAGGTTTTTATGCATACAGGTGATGGGAAATTTTTAGATTCTCACTTTCCTTCCCTCACAAGAAGGAAAATTAAAGCAGCAAAGGTAATTTACCACAATGAAATATCAGAGGTTACTTGGCTATGGCCAACAATGGTATACTTGGATTTTTGCTATCTGATTTACATAAACAGATATATTCAGAGTATGGAGCACCATGGTTTATGAATGAAATTATGCTTAACTCCCTCCTGTGACTTGCTAGGTTGTGGAAAAATCTCTACAGTAATTTTATATTTCACCTGCCAGACAGAGAAATTTCTGGCTATAGTTTGCAGACCAGGAAGTTCTGACAAAAGATCACAGAAAACAAGCCAATAAGATCACATAAGATATAAAATATGGAACACTTTGTAAAATCCACTTGAGATACAATAGATGACTCAGGTTTAGGATAAGTGGTAGTAGAGATAAGGATAGTAATGGATTGTATTATATTGTTCAGAATAATCAAACTCAAGCAGTTACAGGAGGAGTCTTTCCAAAATACAACACGTGGGCCAGAGTGCTTCATGTTCTTCTTAGTTAAACTAGGACCTAACTCCCAGGTTGTGCATTTGTATTAACTGTCAAGAATGCTGTCACAATTCTTTATAACCCTGACATCGTGGTAACCTCAGTACCTTAGTGTCCTGGCTCAAGGAGGACTCTGGACAGGATGCACAAATGTCTGTTCTCCAGCTGTAGACTGTTACAATTAAGACTGTCATTTTTCTGTGTCAAGGATCTGCACTGAAGATAAACACACTGCTCTCTGATGAACACACATACAACTAAGTGCTAAAGGTATATTCAAGTAAGTTTAGTCATTTATCTCCAATTTAACTTCACCCAGTATAAAAACAAGGAATGAAGAGGGTGGAGCATTAGGCAGAAAAGGGAGCCCTGCACAGTCCATGAGGATAGCTAATAATATCTATATGTCAAATCGGGTGCTTGGCTGTCTTGTAAGAAAATCTGAACAATTAGTTAGTCTCTTAAGCAGAGTTGTATTGGGCTCCCTAGATATTTCTGCCAGCCAGAAATTCCCTTCAGAGCATAGACACCTGAGTGAACAGGATATATAATTTGAAAATACACCTGTTGGTTGCAGTAGCACCCACATTTGTACAATAGCACTCATCTGGAAGACAGATTTAGACAGACCTATGGCTAAGACTAAAAGTTGATCCCAACTGGCAGGATAAGTTCCTGCCTAGGTACTTTCACACCAACAAGCAATTTCTGACTCATTATTTTAAGAAGTGTTGCCCTTGATATATCACTTTTGCAACCCTCTCAAATTTTTAGCATCTACAGCATCATCAGGAAAGTATGTGAAGGAGACCATGGAATGAACCAGCTCCTATTTTCCTATTTTAAATCTGACACTTGCTAGTTTTATTCCATACTCTCTATTCTACAGACATAGTACAACGGATACAGATGCTGCTAGGGGCAGGAAAGAAGATGCTCCTAGTAAAAGGGAAGGAAGCAAGAGAAAGGGCCAATTTCAATCTGTGTTAATCTAAAAAGTTTTTATGGGATGTAACAAGTTGCCCAGAGAGGTTGTGGATGCCCCCTCTCTGGAGGTGTTTAAGACCAGGTTGGACAAGGCACTGAGCAACCGGATCTAGTGTGGGTTGTCCCTGCCTATGGCAGGAGGTTTGGAATTAGATGATCTTAAGGTCCCTTCCAACCCAAACCATTCTATGATATCTGAAATTTCGGCAGCCTCACTGTGACTGATGAGTAATTATGGCTGCAACAGAAAAATGAGCATAAATCAGTAAGATATTGTGTTTTTTTCTCATTTTAAGTCCCTTCAGTTGTAAAGAAGATAAAGAAAGATACCAGGAGACATTCCCTGGTTTGTATTTACAATACATCAAAATACTGAAAAAAACCAGCAACATCTGTAAGATTTCACACTACAAGTAGGTGCAGTTCCTAGTGAAGTAATCTTTGTGTAAACAATCAAAAGGAAAGATAAACCACCTCTGTTCTACAGCTGAATCAAGAGATATTGAATAAATTTTTTTCAATATGTGTTAATTTTAACATTTGCCTTATTTTCCTATAGGTGTTTTCTTATACAGAAAGCTGGTAACACAGCAAGTTAGTTAATTTTTAGGAAAGTATCTGGCACAATAGCAGCATGAGAAAAGCATGAGAATGTTTTACTAGACTGCTTTTCATACACATTATTATCCAGATTTCAAATATAGCCTTTTTAGTATAGCAGCTATCAAAAAAATGAGAATGCATTTCTAATGAAAAAAAAAATTAAAATCTTAAGAAGGCATCTCTGCCTCCTCCTCAGAAAGATGCAATTCTCAACATTACAAGACGGCTCATAAAAAAAGAGGATCAAGTACTGATAAATTCTAAAGCAGCATAATCTCTGCTGCTTCTCCACAAGCTTTTCAGGAATTCTCAAGAACATGTGGTACATGGAATGTATGCTATTTCCACACAAAGCAGACAGCAATTAGTTTCTGATTTGGGCCACTCAGTAATTAGAGGAGAGCTACAGGCAAATGTAGCTAAACTTAATCAAGGAAAGTAACATAGATAAAATACATTTTTTGGGTTCTTTCTGTGTGGTTGTGTATAAGAATGAAATCAGCTCTACTTTTAAAGAAAAACAAATTAACTAGGAAGTAGATAAAATCATGTTGTGACCATCCTTTCTTGGAAATTGATAGTGAATGCAGTAACTACATAAGTTTAACTCAATATGATAAATGAAGGATGACGTAAATGTGTGAAGTTACTTGCTTTATATATATATATACAGATATATATATACAGATTTTGCACTTTGTGAGGGAATGCAAGATTAAGCCAAATTCTGGAATGTGATACATTCCTTTAAGCTTTGAAAAAAATATTTGCTAAGGATGTAGAACAATGGGCATACACATACTATACACATTTAGCTTTGGCTGTGCTGCTTGAAATACTGTATTAGGGCTGTGTGAATATTAGATTAAAGGTGAAAGCTGCATGCCCAAGTTTCCTATTCACACGGTATTCCTGCACACACTATTTTTAAACATGGAGATCTTATCAGCAGGCTGTGTTTAGGACTGATTCCCACACAGGGTCATCCTGACCTATCTGAGTTTCCACGTGACCCTGAGCTGCCACTGCAGAAAAGCAGGTGATGCCATAAGCTTCACATGGTATCTGCCAGCCCTGTGGTGGTATTTCTCGAACCTCAGGAGAGTTAAAATGGCACTTGATGACTGCATGTTCACAAGCAAACCACACTGTGCAAGACATCTATATATCTCAGACTAAGCTTCCCTCAGCCATAACCCTTGGAAACAATCCAGTAAGCAGCTGCACTGACTTATGCAGCGCACAAAAAAGCGTGAGGATTTCTTTTTCTCTTCATAGGATGTCAAAGACTAGCTCAACATACAGTATCATTTCCTTGAGCCAAAGTTAGACATTTCATGTTTCCTCTATCATCTTAATAGCACAATCTCATGAGGATAAATAAGAATTCTAAATGTTCTGCTTAATGGTCTAGTAAAGAGTTCTCCTTTTGCATCTTGCAACCCCACACAGCAAGCAAAAGAGAATAATAATACCACAAAAAGCTATACTTCCCTCTCTTCTTTTTCAATCAGTGGGGGTGCACAGATGAATTCTTAGGGTTATTGAAATCAGGACTATTGTTTGTGTCCCAGAGGAAAAATTAACAAAGTTAAGCAGTTGCTCTGAAAAGACTGCAGCAATTTGACTGCCAGAAGGTGTAGCCAGAGTACCTTTGGTTAAGACAGCCAGTAAAGAACATTTCCCTATACCAAATTTTTCACACAAAATGGAACATGATGAGGATTGTTAATGCTTTAAATGTCTTCAAATCTCCAAATCTCCAAATGTCTAAACCGATTTAACTTCTTGTGATATTCTAATATTCTATCAG
>VZTY01012240.1:0-22788 GCA_013400935.1 Turnix velox | reverse complement strand
ATAGCACAATCTCATGAGGATAAATAAGAATTCTAAATGTTCTGCTTAATGGTCTAGTAAAGAGTTCTCCTTTTGCATCTTGCAACCCCACACAGCAAGCAAAAGAGAATAATAATACCACAAAAAGCTATACTTCCCTCTCTTCTTTTTCAATCAGTGGGGGTGCACAGATGAATTCTTAGGGTTATTGAAATCAGGACTATTGTTTGTGTCCCAGAGGAAAAATTAACAAAGTTAAGCAGTTGCTCTGAAAAGACTGCAGCAATTTGACTGCCAGAAGGTGTAGCCAGAGTACCTTTGGTTAAGACAGCCAGTAAAGAACATTTCCCTATACCAAATTTTTCACACAAAATGGAACATGATGAGGATTGTTAATGCTTTAAATGTCTTCAAATCTCCAAATCTCCAAATGTCTAAACCTTATTACAGATTTAACTTCTTGTGATATTCTATCAGCAGTTAAAATATTTTTTTGTTAAACCATAGGGTAAGCAGCACTACGGCTCCAAATTTGTTGCTTCACTGGGGAGTGAGACAGCATACACTTTAATAATGTCATAATACTAATTCTTCCATTTATCCACATAAAACCAGACAAGCTCTGTTAGAAAAGAAAGTCAAAAGGTGTTGAAATAAGTTCTGCGAAGAGGAGAAATCTTCCTGAGGGCTGCCCAATTAAAGTTGGTCACTAAACTGTGTAAAACCTCTGTTCTCCTGTCCAATTTAGCATTGTTCAGTTGTCAGATTAGATCAATTCTAATTAGAAGTTGCTACTTTTTCTAAAGTTGTTTGTGATCAGTCATGCTAAAAGTATTTCAGGAAGTCAAAGTTTTATTCATGCAAAAATCAGAAAAGATCTCTGCACTGTTGCTAGACTGGAAGCTGCAATTTTTTTACAAGACAAAATCTTACAAATTATTCATAATCCTTGTTCTACTTACTACCTGAAAAGTTAGGGTAACTTGCTGATTAACAACTTGCCTGCAAGGATGTTCTCAAAAGCCTTCTCCAGAGTAGTCTCATTATAATATAAACTATTTAACTCGCATATTCTTTTAAATCTGACATAAGTCATAAGTCCCACACCATAAACTTTTTCACACTGTTTAAATACTATTTTGGTTATGATTACATCATGTATGATTGACATAATTAGTGTCCTTGCTGTCTTATCAAAATGATCAACCTCGGAAGAGCCCAGCAATCCCAAGATACAATTAGAACATCTCCTTCCCCCCAGCAGAGAACACTCTTAATAAAAAAATTGTTGTCTCATGAATGAAACACCTTCCACTGTGTCAAACACAATTTACTTCTAATTTCCCATTTCTGTCATAGTAATTAACTTGCAAATTAGTCAAGCTTCTAAAATGCAATTATTTTCTTATTAAATCACTAGAATTACTTTTGAATAGTCAGGGCACAACATTCCATATATTACATTACCCAGTTCCTACTGAAATATATTCAGTATCTATATGCAAATAATACTTCAAACATATATGTCACCTCCTTTGAAATTATGATTCTGCACAGCTTGAAAATTGTCTAGTTCTGCTTATTCTTGGTGCTGAAATAAAAGAAGACCGCATTCTGATAAGACAATGTTTGTTCATTTGGTTAGCAGATTGGTATATTAGAAATCTGATTAGCATTAGCCCAATGTTGGCAAAAACTCTGAAGAGGAAATAAGAAAGATAGTAGAGTAGACCAGGAATCATTTAGGTTTGGAGAGATCCTTAAAATCAACCAATGTAACCACTAACCTAACGCTGTCAAGTCCACTAAACCATACCTCTAAGCACTACCTCTATAAGTCTTAAATACCTCCAGGGATGCTGACTCAACTACTTCCATGCACAGCATATTCCAGTGCTTCAGAAATCAGAAGACCATGGGAGAAGAATATGAAAAAGTAGTAATAGTTGGGTTTAGGATATTTGGAGCCAAGCAGGTCCTGAGACACAAAGCTNATAGCACAATCTCATGAGGATAAATAAGAATTCTAAATGTTCTGCTTAATGGTCTAGTAAAGAGTTCTCCTTTTGCATCTTGCAACCCCACACAGCAAGCAAAAGAGAATAATAATACCACAAAAAGCTATACTTCCCTCTCTTCTTTTTCAATCAGTGGGGGTGCACAGATGAATTCTTAGGGTTATTGAAATCAGGACTATTGTTTGTGTCCCAGAGGAAAAATTAACAAAGTTAAGCAGTTGCTCAGAAAAGACTGCAGCAATTTGACTGCCAGAAGGTGTAGCCAGAGTACCTTTGGTTAAGACAGCCAGTAAAGAACATTTCCCTATACCAAATTTTTCACACAAAATGGAACATGATGAGGATTGTTAATGCTTTAAATGTCTTCAAATCTCCAAATCTCCAAATGTCTAAACCTTATTACAGATTTAACTTCTTGTGATATTCTATCAGCAGTTAAAATATTTTTTTGTTAAACCATAGGGTAAGCAGCACTACGGCTCCAAATTTGTTGCTTCACTGGGGAGTGAGACAGCATACACTTTAATAATGTCATAATACTAATTCTTCCATTTATCCACATAAAACCAGACAAGCTCTGTTAGAAAAGAAAGTCAAAAGGTGTTGAAATAAGTTCTGTGAAGAGGAGAAATCTTCCTGAGGGCTGCCCAATTAAAGTTGGTCACTAAACTGTGTAAAACCTCTGTTCTCCTGTCCAATTTAGCATTGTTCAGTTGTCAGATTAGATCAATTCTAATTAGAAGTTGCTACTTTTTCTAAAGTTGTTTGTGATCAGTCATGCTAAAAGTATTTCAGGAAGTCAAAGTTTTATTCATGCAAAAATCAGAAAAGATCTCTGCACTGTTGCTAGACTGGAAGCTGCAATTTTTTTACAAGACAAAATCTTACAAATTATTCATAATCCTTGTTCTACTTACTACCTGAAAAGTTAGGGTAACTTGCTGATTAACAACTTGCCTGCAAGGATGTTCTCAAAAGCCTTCTCCAGAGTAGTCTCATTATAATATAAACTATTTAACTCGCATATTCTTTTAAATCTGACATAAGTCATAAGTCCCACACCATAAACTTTTTCACACTGTTTAAATACTATTTTGGTTATGATTACATCATGTATGATTGACATAATTAGTGTCCTTGCTGTCTTATCAAAATGATCAACCTCGGAAGAGCCCAGCAATCCCAAGATACAATTAGAACATCTCCTTCCCCCCAGCAGAGAACACTCTTAATAAAAAAATTGTTGTCTCATGAATGAAACACCTTCCACTGTGTCAAACACAATTTACTTCTAATTTCCCATTTCTGTCATAGTAATTAACTTGCAAATTAGTCAAGCTTCTAAAATGCAATTATTTTCTAATTAAATCACTAGAATTAGTTTTGAATAGTCAGGGCACAACATTCCGTATATTACATTACCCAGTTCCTACTGAAATATATTCAGTATCTATATGCAAATAATACTTCAAACATATATGTCACCTCCTTTGAAATTATGATTCTGCACAGCTTGAAAATTGTCTAGTTCTGCTTATTCTTGGTGCTGAAATAAAAGAAGACCGCATTCTGATAAGACAATGTTTGTTCATTTGGTTAGCAGATTGGTATATTAGAAATCTGATTAGCATTAGCCCAATGTTGGCAAAAACTCTGAAGAGGAAATAAGAAAGATAATAGAGTAGTCCAGGAATCATTTAGGTTTGGAGAGATCCTTAAAATCAACCAATGTAACCACTAACCTAACGCTGTCAAGTCCACTAAACCATACCTCTAAGCACTACCTCTAGAAGTCTTAAATACCTCCAGGGATGCTGACTCAACTACTTCCATGCACAGCGTATTCCAGTGCTTCAGAAATCAGAAGACCTAATCAGCTAAACCACTTCTACCCTTGTTTCATGGAAGGTATATCTACCTTTTATCAACAATGAAAAAATCCTGATCACAGTTAGCTACACAACTTTCTGATTTCAGACCAAAAAAAAGTAGGCTGCCAAAACCACAGAAAATAAACTTACACTGCTTTTCCAATAGGATATGAAGTGTGCAACTTTTAAGTGATAACAAAAGGCTTTTTCATTGGATGATAGATTTTATCCCTGTTCTTATCTTGTCAAACGATTGTAAAATAGCTAGTAGGAAATACTGCTGGGGCACAAACATTACTTATCATCTTAATTCTCTGTCTTTAGATACACAGTAGCAGCAACTAGAGTTATATATGTCAGTTGGCTCCATCTATGGTTTGCAGCCTGATAAAATCCTGGGTAATGTTGATGAAGAGTTTAATAACTTTCTGAGAAGGATTTTATCATTTTACTCATATCTGTCCAGGAGAGATATTTTTATCTCAATATGAAAATCTTTCTGTAATCTTGTTGTATTTCTTATTCATTTGCAATACTCATTCACTCAAATGCAAAAAAAGTCTGACTGAAGAATTACCTGGTCTCCTGAAAACATGTATTTTTCACTTTTTAAAGTTAATAACTGCATGCAGAATATATATCTGTCCATCTAGTTGCTTTATTTAGAAAGTTGAAATTATGCTCTTATTTCATAACACCAATATGGAACAGAAATCCACCGTTTTTTCAAAGACATCTTTGAAAAAGGAAAAAATCAGGAAAAGCATCCTTCCTGACTCAAGACAGTCTGTCACAGAGGCGAAATTCCATCTTGGTCTCAGAAGAAAGAAGGCAACTAAAGCAAAACCCAAGCAAACCCAGTTTCTTTCTAACAGACACCTGGAAGGGTGCAAGCTGCTTATCAGGGGCCACAACCATGGAATGGAAATGCAACTTCTCCCCAATGATCGTTCCTCCTTTTGCCTGTTCTTACCACTTCAGCTCATCTCCTAAATATACATTAACCCTCCTAATTCTCCCCGTGCACCCTCACCACTTGAAGACAGACTTAAATAAAATTGTCTTCATTTTTGTTGTTAGACCAGGAACAGCAGTAGAATAACATCTCCTCATTTCTCTGCTGTTCTGCTCCCTGTGACTCATTATGTTTTTCATTCTCATCCTCAGAATTCTGCTATAGTTTCACTATATCACTCGATTCTGAACTATTAGGTATGCAAAATCCTGTGTAAATAAAGCAAATTATGGCAATCCTTCCACAATTTTTTTTGCCTGAGGTGCTAAGGAAAAAAAAGAAAGCAGCCCTTATCATATTTTAAGTTAAAGCCCTTTCAATAATAACCACCGTTTTAATTGGATCTGCTTATGTCCTGCATTGTGTCATGTAACAGATGAATTAAACTTTATTTTTCCTAAAGATACTCTATCTTCTAGAACTTCCGTGTTAGTTTATGCAGAAAGATGAGATAGCAAAGAGCATCTTTCACTGAAACTAAGCATGTCCCGGTGGTTGTTGAACTGTGTTTTCCAGTATTTCTAAGAGCACACTGTGTTTCAAACAGGGATCAGACATACATAAAATTCCACTGGTTTATGATCAGTAATTTAAATTAACACATATTGCCAATTGCTTGTTTTCCAGAAAATGAGGACTGCTGAAAGTCAAATCAAATTCCAATATAACTGGCCCATTTGACAAAAATTAACCCCTTAAACTGAAATATTTCAACTTGGGATGGTGAGGGAACAAGTAAACCATCATCTTGTACCATATGTTATGATTGTTTGAAATATAAATTTCTAAAAATTACTGCATTTGGGATTTATTAGTTTTGTGTTGCAGTTGAAATTCTGATTCTAAAAGACCCCAATAATCTTTTCTTTTGATTCTAGATAGATACTGATTTTAGTGTCCCAAATTCTGCTTAGACAGTGAGCAAAAATCCAGAGCAAAGGTTAGCCAAGAGTATCTAGCTGGGCTTCTTTACTAGTCAGAATCCAATTTTTATGGGATTTGAACTAAAACATTTGCAATCTGGCCTAACTTTTTCCAACAGAAAAGGAAGGTACCCTTCAGTCTAAATAATTAATAGTATGTCTTCACAACAGTTCTTGATAAAAAACTCATTCTTCATGTGCAAATGTTTGTAGGGTAGACATCCAGTCACAAGTATGTTGTAAGTTGTGGTGGAATACACCTGTGTTATGCACTTGGCAGTGGAAGAGGACACCAGGGCATCATTCGCAGACATTTGAGAAGTGTGAAACATTCTGTTTTGAAATAAAGTTAGATTAGCCTCTTCCTTTTGAATATAAATAGGAATTAAGTGACTAATGGTTATTTAAATCACTTTGTTTCTCTTTGAGGATTCTTTGCAAGATAATAAAATGCCCTCTCTTTGTGTCATCAGCATAAGAAGGCCAAGACTTCATAAATTTGCACATCTCTTAGACATATGCAAATTCATCTTCCATTTCCTCCAGCCTTATTTTCTCAAACCCCACACAGACACTACATAATCTGCTTGCTATTACCTTGCCTGTCTCTTTTGTAGGTTTCTGAATAGCCTATTCCTGCAAGGTTCATTCATTAAAGATATTCTCCTCGGTTTGGGAGGATTGTTTTCCCCCCACATTTCATGCTGAGGGACTCCTTGGCTCTAAACTTCCCATGCCATTAGCTACTATTTACTCCTCTCTTTTCTTGTTCCTTCTTAAAGTCCGCAGAAGTAATTCATTAAACTAAAACCCCTAGTCTGCTTCTTATCAGCAATCCCAAACAATTCAAAGTGGTCCATTGAGGTTGCTTTGCATAACAGTCCCCATGCATCTTCAGGAAGTCAAATACGCAGAGCTTTTATTATCTAAATCCATCAGGTAAACCAGAGTCCAAGACAACTACTTTATTTTGCATAGCATCTTGTGTTAAGCTGATGCTTTAGTAGCAGATCAGGTGAAAGGAATATTAGAAGTTTGTTTTCACTGCAGACCTAGAAATCCCCCTGAAGAGTTATTTTTAAAAATATTTTTGTTATAATGTATTTTTTACATAAGATCATGCTGATTTCCCTTACGTTTTGAAAAGGAAAATGCTTTTAAATTGCTAAAACATTCCACTTTGATGATGAAGAAACGTTTTAATGCCATTATCCCAAATAGTTCTATTAACTGTATCATTCCACCGGAAATACAAGATCAGTCACCTCGGAATCTGATTTGGAGAAGAGTTGGAACTATTTTCTTTGCTTGCTTGCTTCCTTCCTTCCTTCCTTCCTTCCTTCCTTTTTCTTCCACTTCTTTCTTAAAAAATAGAAATTCTTTTTTACCATCAGTTAACTCTTGGCTCCATTTTAACCCAGCTCCCAGGCGCACACAAATTCCCCGCTCTAAGCCTATGCTAACTGCCTCATTGCAGATTGAAGTTTGGTTGAAGTTCCTCGAAGAGGCGTCATCAAACTAGCGGAGTGCTGACATTCCTTAACGCTTTCTCACCACCTCCCCTTGTTTTCTCAGGGCACTAAATCCCCTCCAGCTCGCAGGGACAAGGCTACACCCATCCTTGTCGACAGCAGGAGCAGATGGCATGGCTGGTACTCTGAAAATGCTAGCAACGTTTTGGATAGTTATATTGCTACCACAGTCAAAGCATCTAAAATACTGCATACATCCATACACATTCCGCATCTGAGTATGTTCTTGCATATGTACCCAAGGAGGAAAGAGTAATGGAAACGGCAAAAGTGACCCAATTTACACTAGACAAAAAAGAAAGGAAGGTGATGGTTCTGTGAACGTTAGGAAGGAATTAGTTAAACGGCATTAAACACCATTGTATTGTGCCACCCTCTCACAGATGCATTTCCTAAGTAACATAAACCCTCTGTTTATCACCTGTTTCACAAGTGAAGCTACTAAAAAGGAATGTTTCCAAAGTCCGAGGTCTGTTGATCTGCTTGGTTTTAAGAGACCTGTAAGTTCAAAAAACAGGTTCCATGATGTGAGACATCCTCAGAAAATAATTTTGTTTAAATTCTAGACTGCCATTAATTCACAAGGAATGATAATCTATCTTTAGATCGCTATGAATAGCACTGACATTTTACGTTTCATCAAAACAGCAAAAATTTAACTTACTTAAACCAGATGCTGTTAGTTACAATAGAAAACGGGATTAACATCGAACATCTCTTTTTAGTAATTCTTTTGTCATTTTACATGAGCAAAAAGTATTCTTCTTGAATATAAAGAAAGGTTCCTGATGTTTTACAATTGTAAAGCCACAACACTGAACAGAATTTACAGGAATTTGCAAGTCATGAGAACTTCAAACTGTAAAATTAATTACTAGTAAACGTTAGAGCACTTTGGTTGAGTAAGGACAGAGAAGACATCTTCAGAATGGAAATTGAAAGCTGCTTTGAAACGACACAAGAATGTTACTTTAATGAAATTCAAGAAGACTTGCTTGGAAGGGTGCATAGACTTGCATGACTTTGCTACTCAAAATGTTTTTCAAAACTCCATCCCAAACTGCCACATCTAAAGGCCTCTAGAACTCCTGAATTCCAGGAATGAGTTCAACCAGCCTAAAATTTGCAGTCTCTCTGGGAAACAAGAATAGGAAAAAAATAACTTGGAAAAGAATAAAACCTGTCACATGAGAAAAAAATGGAGAATTGATACTGAGTAAGAATCTTTATAGTCACATGCCAGAGGAAATTTGATAAATGAAGTGAACACAGAGCTTCCAGCATAAATTAACAGTCAAGGAGTTTTGAACAGTAAATACTTAAAAAATATTTTTAGGAATTGTTTCCACAGAATATGGAAATTTTTTTGGTTGTTATTAGTTATATTTGCACAAGAACAAAGTTTATTTTAAAAGAACGTGGAATACATTGAATTTGGAACAGTCTTACGTTGAGGGTTTGGATCACCCTAAAGCACAACCCTATCAGAGACCTCAGCTCACAGCCCTCCTGGCTTGAGTTCTTTTTTCCCACAAAAACATATGGAGACTTATAGTAAAAAACTGAGGACTGAGGATGATGGTGGAAAAAAAAAAAAAAAAGGGCACACAATCACCCGAACAACTTGTTTTATGCAGGTATGCACAATTGTTTAGCTGCCATTCCTCACTCCAGCTGAACATCTGTGTCCCAAGGCAGGGGGCTGCCTATGCTCATCTGATGGCACCGCTGCCGAATGCCTAACTGTTGACTTGGAATGAAGAGGAAAAACTTTTCTGAAGACTGTGTACAAGTACCTCTCTCTTCTGGTTGCAGATATGTCACATGAAGAGGTTAAGGGAGGGTCAACTCCTTCTGCTCCTCTCACTTGAATGCTATCATCTCTTCCTATCTGCCATTTAAACAGCTTGTGTGAGTCCTCACTAGATTATTTAAAGCAAGATGCAATAAATTAGTTCACAGTCTTGGCAGGGCTAATTCTTACAGCAAATAGGAATTTCTTATAAATTTAAATTAGATGGCAGATTCAAAAGGGCAGAAATTTCCAGAGACATGGCAGTGAGTTGCTGAGACTGCGCTGCAAATCAAGTACAAGACGAAGAAGCCTCCTCTGTGTCTATTTATATACATATACCTCTCATTACACTGATGAGGAGGGTTAGACAAGACAGACAAAACCTGATACTGTCTTTGCTTTCTTTTCCATCTCTCTCTCTTCTCTAAACTGGTAAAAGGCTTTTTCTTCCCTTTTGGTTGAGCTGGTTTCCTGCTGCTTCACTGAGAGGAATCAGCCCCCCGAGTTGCAGCAGTAATGTCTTAAACAGTACCAGGAAACACTCCAAGGCACTGGAACTGGATTGTTTACACTGTCTACAGTAAATTGTTATAATGACCCCGGTATGGTTTTGGCCCAGGTTGACTACCTCCTTTCCAACAATTCCTAGGAACAGCTGCAAAATCTTTGTGGACCAGAAACCATTCCCCATGGGCTTCTTGTATATGGCCACCAAGTGCTGGGAGGTTCAAGAGTGTGATGGATGGGGAGGATGCTGTTCCTTGCCAGCAGGTCTCAGTGCCAGAGTATGGTTCTGGACAAATATTTTTTACCAGGTAACACATAGCCCGAGGGGAAGAGAGGTGCCTGAGAGTCAGCACAAGAGGGAAGGATTGAGAAGATGAGAAGGATAAACAGGCAAAAAAAGTTTCTGAAGAGGAAACAAGATTCTTCCTCTTGGCAGCAATAAGCTGTTACATAGGCTCATGTAACTGCATCCCTGTAGATTTACAGTTTTGCTTCGTAGCTAATAGTAGTACCAGTTGCTGTTGACTAAAAAAATACACCGTTCAGCTGCAGATCTAGTATGGAGGCAGATACTACAGGAAGGTAAAAAAGCAGGTTTTCTCTATTCCCTTCAGAGGCTGTGCCATTGTGGTGTACCCAAAGTTCCTCATGGTTTGACACGAGTGACACGATAGCCTGTAAATTGCAGTTAAATGAGATATGTAAATGGCCATGAAAAGTGTTGAAAGTTTAAAGCATCTTGGATCCACCAATCTCCCAGCGAATGGCAACTTGTATGTAGTATCCATCAGGAGGACTAGGTCATATGTTAGCCATTTAAGTATTTTCAATTGTGGTTTCACAAGTAGTTAGATACATAGTACAGATTTTAAAAAAAAAAAAAAAAGAAACAGAAAAAGCAAAGGAATTTTCTACAGTAGCTGCTTTTAACCAGACAATCTGCCTACTGCATGTAATAAAGGAGTTGAATGGTTTAGGCTCATAACTAGAGGAATTTGAAGGTGAATCCTGTAAGATTGCCTAGGCCTTTTTTGCATCCATTCCCTCACTTTTAGAGCTAGCAACAGAAAACAAGGGAAACTACTGTCTTGTAAATGGATCAGGGCCAAAAAGAACATTGATTTCAGGAAGAGAGCTTTTTTTACACAGTCACTGCTTTTAAATTCAATCAATTCAGTGACAGAGTATATGGTCGCTTCTCTCTCCCTCCTCAAAAAGGTTTCATCAGCCTAGATGGTGGTGAAAGGGCTTAAAGTGGATAGTCTTAAACAAGAGATAAGATATATGATAAGATATATAATTTTGTCCTTATCTTTGGTGGATGACACAATCAAATATCATGTCCTGTCTTTCTGTTACAATATATTTGCCTTCATTATCCTTATCTGATTGAATCTTGATCCCACAGGATATAATTATGCCACTAAATGAATTTTTCAGTGACCACTTTCAGAACACCTTGCTCTGGTGCTGTGTCATCAGCTGACACACATCTCAGTGTTGGGATGAATCTTTCAAGAATCTTGGCAAAATCCGATTTGTTGTGTTCAATCTTACAGATGCACAGAGGGGTAAAGTGCTTGAACTCACTTCTTGGCCCTTTTGTACTTAGTAATATGTATGTAGCCAGAGCAAGCATGACAGAACATCTGTAAAGAAGCAATGGGGTCAAGGAAACTTAACAAGATGAGAAGCTTGCATGGCAGCTTCTCAGCTAGTTGCACAAGAAAACATTATCCACAGTTGCATTCTCTTGTCCAGGCTCTCAGTCCTGCAATTCTGTTTGACGTTTAGGATTAGCTCAGGACTTCCTGACAGGGAAATTGCCTCATGAGGACCTTGGCTTGAGCATCTGGTTCTAAAATGGAAGTTGAAAATAAATCCACCTAAAAAATAATATGTATCTAAACTGGTATGTTTGCACCAATTATTCAATAAAACAACAAAATCAGGTATTTCTAAAGGACAATTATTTTAATTATTTCCTTCTAAGCACTCTATACTCCATACACTCTGCTGATAATTTTGTAGATAAAAATCTTGCCTAAAGCTGCACTTGATAGTTTTATATAGTAACAAATTGTTCTTTATCTGTTAACATTTCCCTCCTCCATCTTTCTCACTTGAGATAAGTAGTCATTATGTCAAAGACCGATGAAAAATGTCACCAAAATAGTCATGCATTAAGAGGTTATGCTTCTATGAAGTTATTTTTAATCCCATCATGAACTTTGACACCAAAGCTTGGGTGATTTATGTCATCCCCAAATTTCATCAGGAAGAAGTAAAAGCCAAGAGTTGATCAGCAGCAGTCACAAAGGTGCCCTAAACTTGTCATAACTAGCTGCTTCAAATAGAGGTCCATCTGCTTTGCATCAGTGGTATGTGATATATCAGCGGTATATATCAGTAGCTGTGAAGCAGCTGGAGATTCTCTATGGATCTGACCCTTGTTATCCATAGGGAGCCTATTTCTTCTTTACACAGTTATACTATATGAAGTTCAGCTGACACCATTTCCACTTGTCCTGAACACATTTGAAGTGCTGTCAGTGTTGTTCAGTCTCATCTGCAATCACTACTGTCTTTTCTCTGTACATTCACCACTCTTGTTCTTTACTTCTCTTCCTCTACCCCTAATCTTTCTCTCAGGTCTCAGTTCTTTCCTCTTCTCCCTGTTTGATTTCATATCAATGCCCATATAAAATTAGAGAATTGTCTAGATCATTAGGGACCTGTGATGGGGAAACCTGTGCTTGCAACCACTTCTGTAGCTTTTGTCTGTGTCTTTTCAAAGGTATGTAGACATCTAGGCCTACGCTATACTCACCTAGGACAAATCTATTAAGTTATGCCTGAAACTAGTAGAAATTTGATTGGATCTGAAAAGCTGTGTTTCCAGAAATTTCCATAAACTAAAATAAGCAGAATATATTATACGGTTTTCTGAGAGGGAACTCATCCAATGAAAAGGTGATACTGCTGAACAGCTTTGTCAAGAAAATTTTTCAGACAGTTAATAAATGACAATGAAAAAGAGAGAAAAAAAGAAAATCGGGCTTTTCTAAACCGACGTGAGGAATTTGAAGTCCAAACTAGACTAGCTCTCGTAGACCCACTTGAAGCATAAAAAGTCCTTGTGAGCTCAGATTGGTTTTCTCAGGTGGCCACAAGAATAACTGGCTTTTTTGTTGTTCTGTCACATATGCCCCTCGTTGACCTTTCCACAACCTTAATACTCTTCTAATGAGCCACTCCATGAAGAGACAGGGAATGTGAAATGCAGAGTCAGTTCTCCTCGAGGATAATCTACTCCTGAATTCTTCTGGACAGTTCCTAAATATTGATTTTACTTATTTTATATATTCAAAATTGAGTACTATTGATATGACTTGTCTACAAAAAATGTTCAAAGTATTGCAAGAAATTCAAATTTTACATGGAAAACAAATGGCAATGCTATTGCCTGAATGAATCTCAGTATATGGAAAACTTCCTTTTTTAACAGTAGACTTATTTTCCCTCTTCTCAGTCCCTGACAAAATATAATCTTGATCTTCACAAAAACCAGAAAGAAAAAAATTATCAAAGTATCAGTGTTACTGCTTCCTGATGTCAGCTTTAAAAATGGTGGTTTTCTTGCCTCTTTGTAGCATGCTGCCAGAACGTTTGCATGATTTGGGATTAAGCCTTCCTGAGTGTTATTAGAGAATCAAATTTTGTCTGCAAACTCTGTGGCAGGGGGTAGGCAGCAACCTTATTCCACAGTTCTTTAAGACATATTGGGAACTGAAACAAAGTTTGACTGACTTAGGACTTTATATTGCTGCAAGTTAAACTTTAATATGTTTAACATCCTTAAGTGATATTTTTATTGCAACTAATTGACTTATAAATTTCCTAATGATAGCTATTTTGAAAGTAGTTTTACTGAAAAGTGAGATGACTTTGCCCAGAGAAATAGTGATGCATAGGTGAAGTTCTGTGGAGCATCTGACAAATCCCTTTGATGCAGTCCTATGTTGCTAGCTATGAGGCCCATCTCTGTGTTTCATGCTACTGATCTGCAGCTTCCAGACCTGAACCCTTAAATGTTAACATTACTGTTCTGGGTCTATCTGTAATCCAGTTCACACTAAGATCATATAGGAATCATGTTCCTGCTTACCCTCCATTCAGCTGAATTATTCAGGCACTGCAAGTGGAGAGGGTAGTTTTCAGACGGAGAGAAACTCATCAGTGTCACAGTTATCTTGCAGAAGTCAATATTTGGGTACCATGACCAGGGTCATGGCTTCACCAGTGCAAACCCTGCACTGCCACAGGAGAAAGGAGATGTGATTGAACTAAAACATACTAGAATGATAATGAAAGAATGTCTAGGTTGCTGCTGTTTTATGGAGAAGTTTCTTCTTTTGCTATCTAATACAGAATCAGAAATTATGGACTTCTTTCCAGATTTATCTACATCATCCACAAGAATAAGGTAGTAATCTTACCACAAAAAAATGGGGCCATGCTTACAAAATTTTTTAAAACACAGATGTAACAGTTATGAAAAAAAAGTGGTTTATATGAAGACATTCACGATTGAGAGGGAGGTTATTGGAATAATAATGGGAAGAAACACAAAATGCGATGAAAGTTCCTGCATCCAGGGATGAAAGCAAACATCTACCAATAAACTGGGCTGTTACATTAGGAGGCTTTCCTTAGCAAGTAGTGAAAAGAGCAAATGAAGATGCAACTGAGACATCTTTTCCAGTTTGTTCTAGATTATGGCAAAACTTTATCTGCAGAATTCTATATAATACTGCTAATTCCCCATTATTGTGTATTCTGATAACTCTAACAACAGAGTTAAACTTGGTGGAAGCAATATAAAAATTTCATATCCTGAAGACTTGGGCTGGTCTAAGAACAAATACATGCAACTGGATGTGAAAAATCTAGAGGAAATCAAAAGGAATTTTCTGAGCATTAGAGGGATGTCAGTAAGAATTACATAAGCACAATAAAATCATATCGGTATGAAATGAAATTTAATCAACTCATGAAATTGCTTATACAACATAACAGCACACAGCAAAAGAATGATGGAACTCATTCCACTGAAATTGTGAACTCAAAGCCAGAGACAATCTCTGAGTACATATATCATCTTAGTACATAATCAGTGAATCTCTTTGGATCATTCAGACAAGGTATATAAACTACAGGACAATTCATATGAACTTAAAAGTCTGGCTCTGAAAACCAAGACACTTTCATTGGAATCATCATAGAGTGATGCACATTTATTTGAAGAATTAGTGAAAAATTAGTCCAAGAGTGCTTACAGATTGGTGAAAAAGATATTCTGTGTCATTTTATGTATTATTGTGATACTGTAACACTTAAAGTATTTTTAAGCAGGAATGGGGAAAATAGATTCTTAGATTCCCTTTCTGTTCAGTTCCTCTCAACTACCTCAACCTTCTCAACATATCTAACACTTCGACTGAACTTCCTTACAATTCATAGGGAAGAAACCTTATGAAAACAATTAATCACATCCTAAAAAACTCATATAAGACAGATCTGAGAGTTTCTTTGGAAGGTGCTTATTTCCCACATCTTCTGAAAAAAAAGTTCATATTGATTAGTGTAAGGTTGAACATCCAGTGCCAGTAAAATGAATTCCACACTTCAATTTTCCAACAGTTTTTTGTTAAGAGCTGAATAATGATCTTCCTTTCTGGATATCTTGCCACAAGCTTTCACATAACTGATATATTTAATTTGTTCTTTAGAGAATGCCAGAAGTGGCTGATGCAAATGCTTAGTGGTATTTCATCTTATGAGCCATTTACATAGATCTGGATAGCACTTGAAGCTGAATAAGATCATAAAATAGCAGTTGCTAGTAATAATGATAATTCACATTATTTTATGTGTCTAGAGAGAATTTTCAAACCCATGTACCCCCAAGGTCAAGTATTATAAATGTATTATTAGGACTTTTTTCACCTTGGGGACTTCGAAGAGTAGCAGCTGGTTGACAAACTGGAAGGATAATCATTCTCTTCTGGTGCATTTATTTCTAACAGTTGCTACTCCTCTGTTCATGTTTACATTTCAAATGACAGGTCAGATTTTAAGTGCAGGAAATAACTTTCCATGCTTGACTGTATCCTCTGTTCATGACACAAACAGCAGCAGATTCTAACCAGGATTTGGCTACTTTCACAGACTTCGTGTCACTCTTAATTATGCTACTCATCCAACTAGCAACTCAGGCAAAAACAATTTAAGAGAAAGAAAAGACAGGAAAAGAGCCTGACAGCTCTCGAAACAGTTCCTTTCTTGTTTCAACACCCAGAAGTGTTTTTCCTACAATCTTTAAACAAGTGGAAAGTGCCTTGGTTTCCACTCCTTAGCTGAAGTCACTTATTGACCTTCTTCACTTTGGATGTTGACAGTGTTACCACACAGACCAAAGCACTGGTTCGAGCTACAGGAACCCAGACTCTTTCCCCTCTGAAGCATTTTGAAGCATTCCTCGGAAAGTCAAACACTGCCGGAAGTAGAGTGTGTGAACAAGCTTATCAAAGTGTTGCAAATACTATACAATAAAACCAGTGCTCTCAAAAATGGCATCACGTCTGCCTTGTTCCTCTAATGCACTGTGTTGATTTACTTGGGTACTACACAGAGTACAACGCCCTTCAATGAAAGTTTTCCCTGAGGGACCACACAATTCATATGGCCATTGTACCAAATTCATGTTGAGGGCCTCAGCAAGAATATCCTCATTTGCTAGACTGTACCTAACACATAAGGAAAAATAAAATTAACTGGATGGGCCCAGAGAAACTGATAAGATGGGAAACACCTATTCATAAGATATAATACAAAGATCTGAAAAATAGCTGAGCCTTTGTTTTCAAGGAAAACTGAATAAGTTTATGAAAGGAATCTCCTCTACCTTTTCTCTCTGTCTTCCTTTTTCTCAAACACAAACAAAGGCATGTAGATACATAGTGAAGTTCTTTAGCATGACTCAAGATATACATATTTAACACTTTTTGAACAAAAATTACTTAAACTACTTAAAACTACAGCTTTTGCAAGCCTAAAGTCTATTTTCTCCTATAAATATAGAAGCTATCTAGCTATACTTCCAGTTGCACTTTCTCTTCTAAATGACATTACAATGTTTAAAAATAGGCTGGTGATAGTTTGTAGGTTCAGAGTTCTTTTCTGTACTCTAGTTGACATGTACAATTTCCTCACTGATCTTGTATTTTCTAACACCATATACTGAGGATTACAAAGGATACAAAATACATATATGGAATGCTGAAAAAATTGTAGAGTTTTTTTTTTCTACATTTGGGCCTCCAACTCTGGAGATGATCTAGCATATATATATCACTACAGGTCAGAAGCTGACCTTAGTTCTACCTCAACTGTTAGATTTTCTTCCTCTTTTCTTGCATTTTCTCTTTTCCTTGGTCTTACTCTGTTAAAGCCAGATTGGAATTGGTGTCAATATTTTGACATTGCCCATATTTTTGAAAACACATAGGACAATTTCTTTTTCACCTACATTTCTTATCCAGACTTCTGTCTAGACTATTTTTACATTTTTAATGTACCTATGTAGTAGTAGTGGGGACTTTATATTAATCAACCTGTCTTCCCAAGTATATGAATCACAGAATCACAGAATGTCAGTGACTGGAAAGGACCTCAAGAGATGATCTGGTCCAATCCCCCCATCAGAGCAGGAACACCTGGGTCAGGCCACACAGGAAGGTGTCCAGGTGGGTTTTGAATGTCTCTAGAGAAGGAGACTCCACAACATCTCTGGGCAGCCTGTTCCAGTGTTCTGTCATCCAAACTGTGAATAAGTTTTATCTTATATTTCTGTGGAACATCCTACGTTCCATTTTGCACCCACTGTNTCGCCTTTGTTGCTCTGTGCTGGACTCTCTCAAGCAGTTCCTTGTCCTTCTTGAACTGAGTGGACCAGAACCAGATACGATATTCCAGATGTGGTCTCATCAGGGCAGAGTAGAGAAGCTGGAGAACCTCTCTCAACCTACTGACCATGCCCTTTCTAATACACACCAAGATGCCATTGGCTTTGGCCACATGGGCACATTGCTGGCTCATGGTCATCCTGCTGTTCACCAGGACCCCATGTCCCTTTCCCCTACACTGCCCTCTAACAGCTCAGTCCGCAACTTGTACTGATGCACAGTGTTGTTCTTACCCATATGTAAGACCCTACACTTACCCTTGTTATATTTCATTGAATTTCTCCCCACTCAACTCTAGCCTGTCCAGGTCTCACTGGATGTCAGTGTACCCTTCGGGCATTTTGGCCACTCCTCCCAGCTTTATGCCATCAGCAAACTTGCTGACAGTGCACTTTAGTCCTTCATCTAAGTAACTGATCAATACATTGAACAGTACTGGTCCCAGTACCGATCCTTGAGAGACTCCACTAGACACAGACCTCCAGCTAGAAAGCACACTTTTTAATAAGAAAACTCTAGTTTTCACTGTGAGGAAACAAGCACAAGCATTTGCTTTGAGAATTCTGAAAGACAATTTTGCTTTAGTACTCCTACTGCAGGATCAGATTTACCTGGGGACAGACAGTAAGAAAGGCAGCAGTCCTACTTCTGCTGGTAGCAGTGTGCAGCAGAAAAACATGTGACAGATGCAATGTCAGGAGCCTGTGATAGACATGACTTTTATTGTTAATAATGCATTATCATGGAGATTCTGTGCTGGAGTGTGCTGGAGAAATACATAGCAAAAGCCTTGACATCCCCTGAAGAATCAGTAGTCAAAATGCCTTATTTTTCAAGAATTAGATAACTTAGTTTCTGAGAAACAGTGCAATAAGATCCCTGCTATGCTTGAGTCAGTAGCAACCAGAGCAAGCTCGAGGTCCTCTGGGGACAAATAAGGTTAGCATGAAAAGCATGTAGGAAATATGTCAATATGATGAAAACAAGGCACTCGCAGCACAGGGAATTTATTTTCCAAACAATTTGGTTTTGTTAATTTATTTTCAAAACCATTTCCAAGCTAATCTGGCTGCAGTACTTGGAAGATACGTCAGTGGTTCAATTCACCTTTCAGAACTTTCTATGCTTAGCACCATTCTGCCAATCACAACATATTCCAAAGGATGGTCTATGCCAAAGGATGACAATCATTTTGCTTACAACACAGTCCACAAAGATTCAGTGTATCTTTGAACTTTTCCTCCTAAAATGAGTCAGCTGGAAGTAATGAATGCACCGTGGACACGGGAAGAAAGACCAACATTGTGTTGCAGTGTCTTCGTCATTTAGATACAAGTAGTAATAAGATTTTAATATGTACACTATCAAGCACTTCTCCTGCTGCTATGCTGTGCAAAAAGATGTGCCACAAAAGTTGCTTCACGTTGTTTTATGAAGCTAATCTGCTCTTAAGCATTGCAGGCAAAGTCTGCATTACACTTGCATTTCAAATTGTTTATATTTGATAGTATTCCATTATCTCTAAATGAGGTGTGTTCCTCTAGAGTTATTAGTTGGTGTGTTCTACTGTTCATACAAGATAAAGTGTATTTGTTGTTCTGTCTTTTTCCTTGAATTTACTGAGGTTGAAAGACAACTGAAAGTGATTTTTATTATTTGCATCAAATCCTTCAAGAAATTATTACAATTTCTTAATTTTTTTTAATGCAGCATTCGCGTCTCAAGAAATACAGGTTTTGGATGCCTCATATGAGATTCCTGAAGATTCAGTGTTTAACATTTTAAAATGTCTGCACACTTAGCTTCTAAGGACAGAATGGCTAAAAAAAGATTTATCATCTCTGGTTTATAATAATTTTATCCTCACTGCAGAAGCAAAGGGGGATATGTTCCTTACCTAAGGGAATTAATCTGGTGGAAACCAGCATTTGCACACCTTGTCACTCCAGGTGTGTATCCCATCCTCTTCCACTGCGCTGGCCAAAAGATTAAGTAATCGGTTGGCCACTGGATAAAAAAGTCTGTCTGGTTGAAAATTAACCTGGACCCAAATGACAGAGCTATCAAACTGTTCATGAAGTCACAGAGTCACAAGCATAGAAGAGTGATAATTATGTGACAAGTGTTAAGAGAAAGGCAAAGCTATCCATCATAGTTGCAGTGGAGACATGTATTAACCTAAACTATTTGTCAAATTATGTTCTATATCCAGCTCTTTGCCGAGACATTAATCATTTAACACTAAAATACCATAGAGATCATACAAGAGGGGATTTAAGGCCTCAATGAGCATGTAATTATTATAAGGCACATAGTGGGTGCTCCAAACTGGTGGGTTTTTTCTGTTGAAATGTGAACAATTTCTATCTGCAAGATTGCAGCAGTACCTACAACTGATCAAGCAAGACAGTACTTTGAGCTTATATCCTAGCGCCTTAAGTGCATGTTCAAAACTGCTCTGAAGGTAGCTCTGAGAAATGGGGCTACATAATTCTCCAGTTTTAAATCATATAGGACCCATATTCCAAAAAGGACAGTAGCTCTCTTATGCCCGGCATCTTGCTGCTTAGCACAATCCACGGCAACACCATTTGCCTAAGTGGGCTGTAAAACACAAGATAATTTCTCAGAGAATCCAGCAATCTAAGCTATCATGTTGACCAACAATGAATACTGAGATAAGAAGAAAAACTTAGACTCTACAGCTATTGGTAAATTAAATTATTACTTGTGTTGAGGATTTTATGTTGTGAAACCTTTCCAAGACCAATGCCTCATGCAGGCCTTTCTCACTTAGCTAGTCAGCATTTTAGAAAGTACTTCTGCTGCTTTCTCCAACTCTCTCCAAAGCCCGGTGTTCACTAGATATGTGAAGAAAGACAAATGAAATTTTCTTTCGCACTCCCTTCCAACTCTGCTTTCTTGCAGGAAAGCTCTGACCACAGTGTTGTCAGATAGCCAGGACTGAGTACAGAACATATTGCACATAGTAAAAACTGCCTCACTCTTTAGAAAATCATCCTGTTGCCAGTCAGATTTCCCTATGATGAAGTCCCAGAGTCTTTGTCTGTTTCTTTGTCCCAATGCATGTTAAATATTGCCAAGTGAAACAGTCTCAGCAGAAGTGTTAAAGAGATCCTTTTTCTCCCCTACCCATCAGCACTCAAAAGCCTGGTGATTTCATCCACAAATTTTAGAGATACTCTCCATAATGACTCATACAAAAGCTGTAAGGAATGTGCCATTTACACCCCAGGTAAATACTCCAGTGAGCCAGTTATTGAGTAAAGGAGAGGAAGAAGAAGTGATATTATTGGACAAATGGACTTCTGTACTAAGCATGATGTAGAATATGAGCAGCTAGAAGATGAGACCTACCCATCAAAGGCAACTGTAGTTCATGTACTCTGGGTATGCTCTGGGACACAAGCATGAGCTCTGTGGCTAAGTGCCAAGCACTCTCAGGACAAAGGCACTCCAGCAAGCTCAGACTGGCATATCTACAACAGGCATCTGGAGAGTGAGGTAATTAGTGAGGTGTGGAAATTGAGAATCTTGAACTTTAACTATCCCTAAGGGCTGTGAATCTACAGTTTTTCACTGTTGTGCAATTAGCTTACCAGATACCAGGGGATTTTTTTGCACTCCAGTTGGAGTTGTTTACATTTCAGAGGTGCAACTCACCACATTTGTACCCTTCACTTCAGCATTTCTCTGGAGGTTTTCTTTCTGCTTCCATTCCACATCTGTTCAGAAACATCTTTTAGAGGAACTCCAGAGAAACAGATATGTGCTGAATTTTTAACCTCAGTTCCTTTCTGGCAAATTTCTTCCTAACTTCCCTGGGAAATGCAATATCCTCATGGATGAACTCCCTGTTCACAAAATGCACTTTAATAAATTATGTGGCCTGATGACCTAACGACTTATTTGTGAGACAGAGTAGACTTAACAAGACCCATAAATGACAGACTTACTTAAAAAAGGCAGTTGGGTCAGGACATATAGATAACCTATTGCATGGGGCTGGACATTCTTAATACTTAAGGACTGGGCAGTTACCTTCCCATATACCAGCTATGTAGTTTTTCCTACAGCCAGAGTTATCCCTTGTCACCAGTGGAGGAAAAGTTACATCTCATATCCATATTCTGCTGTCACATCCATTTTTGATTATTTTTCTGGCTTCTGTGTTACTGAAAGCATAAAAGGGGATGGAATAAATTCCAAACCCCAACTTTCAATTACTCTGGAAATAATACCACGAAAATTCAATGTTATTTACTTATGTTATTCATCATTCCCACAACATACAGAATTACAGACTTTAAAAATGTTTTTCCAGTGGAAATTTAAGTGGAATTTGTAAAGAACCCCTTCACAAATGAGTGGAGTAGTCATGATTTTTTGGGACACTTGCTACAACTTAAATGAAGCTGAGACATGGATATATATACCCTTCTTTACACACAATTTCACAATCAAGAATACTTATCTCGAAGAACAGTCCATATAACAAACTATAATCACAATTTTATAATTAAACTGAAATATAAAAAGATTAAACATGGAAATAGCATGCTTCAAGTTTAGAAGCATAAGGAATGAGTAAATCAGACGGAGTCAGTCCAAGCTGCTCAACTCAGAGAGCAGAGACAGGCAATCCCAGAGTACAATTCAGTTCTTTATTTTGAGGCACGTTAGGAGAAATAAAGTCAATGCTAAGAGCTAAGAACTTAGTTCAGAACCAGAGTTCTTCATTCTCTATCTGGAAAATCAGATTGTCTCATACTATTTCATGTTGGTTTTGAATTACAGGTGGAGACCAATGGAGAGAATCTGAAAGTATATCTATCTGTAGCAAGTTCGGATTATGAGGAAGGGAATTTTTCCCTCCCTTAGTGAATTTTCTTGCTACTTTACTGTGTTTAGGTCTGTAGATATAATGGAAAGGCCAAACATTTTTCTCTTTTTTCATGCTTTAGTGAGATAATGATTCTTTTCTTGTAATGGAAGCTAAAATTACTCCACAGTATTTTTGCCTTTTCAGAACTAAGTTTCCTGATTAAAACCGCCCATGCTTCCAAGAGAAGCAAGCAAGGCAGGGGAGAAAGGGAGGGG
>VZTY01012238.1:15145-80008 GCA_013400935.1 Turnix velox | reverse complement strand
TTCTCTTTCTTTCCTTTCTTTTCCTTACCCTCCTCCTCTCCTTTCCCTGTTCTCTCTATTTTTTCTGGCCACCAGTCACCACCAACTTTGACAGTGAGTCAGTGGTGGCACAGCCGGCAATGCTGCTGGTGCTGAGCCCATGGCCGAGCTCCGTGTTAGTTCCCAGATGCACCCTGCGTGCCCCGGTCCGGCCGCTGGTGCAGGGCAGAGGAAGGACACAAAGGAAAAGGATGGTCTAAAAGGCCAGCCCGTTATTAATCTAGCCCCGCTTGTAAATGAAAAATGTAACCCTTGTTAATTAATGCTGTTTACATGGGGTACAAGAAACTTAAGAAATGTTTCTACAAAGGGGAAGGAACTGTTTACAAAACTCTTTCAAAAGTGTGACATATTGCTGCAGTTCCAGCACTAAAAAGCCAAACACACTTACACGCCTTTGAAGTCGGCTGGCTGAGGCAACATTATTTGACTGGGACTCAGATATTGCTTGTGGGTATAACTAATGGCTTTTACCTAGTTAGTGGGGTTGGGAGGGGCAAGGGCCTGGGCGCCGTGGCCATTGGGTCCCTCTGGAGAGCCGAGGCTGGCTCCCTGCCAGCTCTGTACAATGTCAACATTGAATATTTGAATTCCCAGACTCTATTTAACAACTTTCTAAATAAATAAACTCATTGTGTGTCTGTGTTTAAAATTATTTCACCTCTTTTCATGAAAGCTACAGCATCTTATTACACCGGCCTCTCAGGCTGCTTTTCCCCTTTTTCTTTCCAAACAAACACAAGCGGAGCTGAGTACTGGGGGTTTTTATCCCCTTTTTCCCCCCCCTTTTTAATTTTTTTTTAGTTATTATTGCCTCGTATCTCTCTCCTTCTCACTTTCTCTCTATCTTTGCATGAAACTGCTGGGACACCCCGCCACGTCCTCCTCTGGGCTGCTCTGTGCAGGGTGCTATCTAATCGTAACTAAAACCAAAGCCAGGTTCACCAAGTGGGTTAAATATTAATCATTTCTAAAAGGAGGCCCGTGTGAGTGCCATTGCTGCAGTGCTGCCCTGGATGTACTCAATCATTTTGGCTGCTGTACCATAGGCAGGCTCCAGGGACAGCTTTCATTGTTGTTGCCATAAATGGCTATTAGTGTTCATATTCACCTATTCACCTAGTTATTTAAGTGCACCTAAGTGTGCGTGTGTCTGGGCTTTCTTTATTTGTGTGCATCCGTGTGAGTTTTTAACATATTTTTCTGTTTATGCCACAGAGATTTGTGTATATCTGTATCTATAAAATGCCTGTTATATCTGTGTGTGCACATACAGGGAGAAAAGCAGGTAAATACACTTGATATCTCCAATTACAATTAATGAATAGGGTGGTTAAAGAGTGATTGTGGTGTGTGCAGGCTCCTGGGGTTCTTGCAGCCTGGGCACCTATTTCTCTTCATCCACACAGGCTCTAAAATGTGGTGGAGTCCTGTAGGGAATGCAGACAGGCATGATCTATGTTGTTCCCTGAGATGCTTCCCAAATGGACTAATTGTGTAGTATTAATTGACGTGTAAGTAAAGGTGTCTGGACAGAGAAGGTATTATTTCTTGGCTCTCCTGGGGGAGCTCAGCTCTCTGATGAAGCCATCTAACCTGCCAAAGAGAAAAGTGGAATGAATTTTTCTGTCTGGACAGGTACGAGGAAAGCATCGGTGGCTGCTCCAGCTCACTGGAGGGTGGATGAGGAAAGGGCAGTGGGGAAGCAGATGGAGTTTTCTCAATCTCAGCTAATGAAGCCTTGTGCACAGAAATTGCCTTGCTTTGTTGTAAACCTCCTTCTAAAACAGATGTGTGTTAACTTTGGAAGGACTTGTTCAGACACTTAGGTTTCTGACCAAGAATTTGTGATATTTGTTTATTTAAAATTTAACAATGTTTGCTGTCATTTCTGGAGCAACTCAGTGCCTGTAATTTAATATTATAATTTAAAAATCTTTTCAGTTTACTTAGGCAAGGAGGGGCTAAAGAAGAGCAGAACAAGATGTAATGCCACATGGTTTCTAACTAGCAGATACTAGTGTGGTATTACTCAGTAGACAGAGCAACAACAGGACAATTGCAGAATAAAAATGCACTTTACATTTTAAGTTGTGAAGTTATTAAGCCAGTAAAACAATTTACTGAGATAGCTGGGTGGATTTTGACATCACTGGAATTCCTTTGTCTTAATTAAGGTTGGCTGTTGTTCTAAAAAGATATGAGCTAATCCAAACAGGAATTAATTTAGGGAATTCCTGTAGCCTGTGTTATATGGAGGGGCAGACAAGACCAGACCACTCTTCCTGGTTTTAAAATCTATGCACCTAGTTAAAGCAGTGCTGTTTCATAAGCAGACTTAGGCTCGAGACTGGGATCACAAGAATGCACTTAAAAAACTAAATGGCCATAAAAAAAATTTGCTTCAGCTCTGACAATGCAGAACCAGTGTCTGGTTCAAAGTCTTCCACCAGTGCTTCTGCTTACCTGTACTACTCATGTCCCTGGAGCTGTGCTGGGCTCAGGGGTGCCCTGTCCCTGAGTTTCAGTTGTGTTAAGCAAAGATGGGAAGGAGGGATAGGATGTACACAATGGGGTGAGGACATAGAGAAGGGAGTCTGGGGTGACAGAGGTTTGATTACTGCTTTGAGATGGCTTTTGGTGTGTTCCTGCCATATTAATGCATAATGGGTTATGCTGTAGTTCTCTACACCCAGTAGAACCAGACAAGACCAGTATAGATCATGATGTGGACCAGTAAGAGTCAGAAAGCACCTCCAGGGCTTCCTTTGCTGCAGGGAGGTGTTTGCTGGCCAATAAACTCAGCAGGATGAGGAAAGGGATGGGTGTAAAGGAAAAGCTGAGGAGAAGTGGAGGTTCTTATCCCCGGGACTCTGTCTCTTTGCATTGCCATTTTAAATAAATAACAAAAAAAAAAAGATATGAAATGCTCAGGGTATAAAACAATCCTGTCTGATCATTCATTGACTTTATGCTCCCTCCCTTTTGTTTGCATTTCTAGGCTATAGAGAGGCATTGCCTTCTCCAGTGCTGCTGGAAGAAAAGGCAGCCTTGTGGGAGGAGGGAAGCTAGCCTGCAATGAGGGTTGTATTTGGTGCTAAATATGTAACAAAGAGAGAGAAATGTGAGCTAATCCAGCAATAGGGGCCGGGAAGTGAAATACAATTCATTTTATTTCAGGGCTTAATATCATGGTCTGTTTCGGTGAAGTATTATCTTTTAAACTAGGATATATGCAACGACATAAAACCCCACTACCTTAAGGGAATGTCAAAGTTTGATCTACGAAATAAAGGAAATTCGAAGTTAAGGCTGAAATGTACCACATGGCCTCCAAGTCCCAGAAACAACAGGAGGCAAGGAAGTAGCTAAAGGTACAGGCTGTGCTTTAAAAGGAGACCAAGCTGCCAGTGCTCACTGTGGATACAAAGCTCAGTCCGAGCTGGGATTTGGATTGATTAGAGGGAGACTGGCTCAATGAGATCTGCAATGGTCTCAAGTCTTTTTGGAAATCTTGGCTGATCTGTGATGAGCAGGAAAGTTTTATGGTGGGAGGATTGCATGCCTGGGCCTCATTTATGCAATAGGAACTCCCCATCCCCTTTGGCACCGATGGGTTTTGTTTAGAAAATCTCATACCAGAGAAAAACTTTGGTTCAGGAAAAAGAAACACCCAAGTTACAGCTTTATTCTCCTTTTTTTTGAAGAATTGCTTATATGCCTGAATGGGTGCACTAGTTTTTAGCCCAGTTTAAAGTCTAAACTAAATTTAAATTGCCTGTAAAATAATCTGCAAGATGGAAACTGCCACACAACCCTAGCCCTTGCTCCCTGACCCAAACCCATATTCCATTGCAGAGCAATGCACTGCTCTGTTTCGTGATTGCTGTAAGTTAGAAACCAGAAGAGCAAGACTTCTACAAATAGGTTATTTTTGGCAATTGCATCACCAATTATGTATAAAATTTCAAAAAGTTTGAGTTCTGCCAGTTTGATCTCCGAGAGGGCTAGAGAAAATGAAAGCTTTGAGACTGCTGTAACATCATACTATTTTGTCTATTAGATATCATTAGATTACCAGAATGCTGAGACCTTCCTATCAACCAATCTTAACAAAAAAAAAAATTCCCAGGTGGTTTAAATTAAAAAAAATTAGCCATAAATATATTTTGTGTAATGAAATTTATTATGGATGTTTATTGTGTGCAGTGGGAAAATGTTTGGTTTCGGGTGATCTTACTGTATAACATGTGCCCTACTGAAACTGTTTATACTTGTGGCAGCCTGCAAAAGGCCCCAGCCTAATTCTGAGACCGTCCATGTTACACGCTTCAAAAGCCACAAGAAGGCAGAGCTTTTCCCCTGAAAAGCCAAAGAGGCAACAGCATCTTGTCTGGGACATGTGCAACAGAACAACTTGGCAGTGAGAGAAGAGCTTAATGGCAGAGAAAACTGAAGGATGGCTCGGGGCAATGTTGATTTGTAGGGAAAATGGGATTAAAATGATACCAGCTCCCAGTTTGTACTGGAATAGGGAGGCTCACCTGCATCCAAGGGATGTTTTGCCTCCACATCCTATGTTTTATCAGGCTTCCTCTTATTTCAGCCGGGTTTGTGAGCAAGGCTCTGTACTGACATCAGCCCAGATTTGCTCATCTGAAGTGGAGAGTGGGACTAGCCTAACCTTCACCATGAGGACGGTGGGACACTAAAACAGGTTGCCCAGAGAGATGGTGGAGGCCTCATCCCTGGAGACATCCAAGATCAGGCTTTCTGAAGCTCTGAGCAACCTGATCTAGTGCAGGATGTCCTTGCTCACTGTGTGGGACTAGATGACCTTTGAAGGTCATCCTTGGGTTCCCTGTGATGGACACATCCACTCTCTGCTGGGATGCTGCAACAGCCAGACTATGGCTTGAGAAAAAAAATCTCCTGCCCCTTCTCCTGTTCTATTGCCCAAAGGCCACATGCTGGCGAGGGTGAAATCATTCCTCAGCTTAAAAAAAAAAATCCCTCAAAAACCTTCTCCCCCCTCAGACTCCTTCACACATGTATTAACACCAAACTGGCAAAGCCAATGGAAAAGGATTTTGCTTTTTGGCAGCAGAGCTGGCTCAATGCTCACCATGGGCCTGATCCCAAACCCACTGGAGCTGAAGGAACTCATACTGACTTCAACAGGGTTTGGGTCGGATCTGTCCGAAAAGGAATCCATTTCCCTTCGTCCTTGGGGGGAACAAGGGGGTTTATCAGCAGCTTTTGCTCTGTGGTGAGCCCCGACATGCAATGTTGTAACAGATACCTGGATTTACATCAGTGTAAGTGAATTAGGTTGGCCCTATAATCTGGCCTCATTTAAGAGTCATTTTAGCCATTACGATGAAATATGAACGTCGCTGATGGGGGGGACTGTGGTGACTTCACATACTTGTTTCCTGCCATGCCCCATCCATTCCCTGTGCTCTCCATCCCTCCAGTGGGTCAAGGGCAGTTGAGGGCTTGTGGGGCACAGCAAGGCTCCAGCACCCCTGACTTGCACTGCAGGGCTGTGTTTCTCAAGGACTGAGGTTCTCCAAATAGCTTGAATTTGCACCTCCTAAACAAATAATTTTGCTGCTGAAAGTACCCAGTGCCTGCAGTAAGCAGTCTGCTTAGTGCCTCCCAATTTCATCTCAGACAAACAGGAGTACATTAAAAAAACCCACTCCAAACATGTCCAAAACACGGCCTGAGTAACAACTGGTGGTGCTTATATTTTTGATTTTAAAACTATTTAATGTTTACAGCATTTGACAGAAATAATTAACCTTTTCCTCTTTGAAAACTCTCTGTGATTTGGATTTACTGCTGCAAGTTTTATTTGCTTGCACTTTCAGGAAGGGAGGAATCCAAAAATGCTCTTTGTGAGGTTTCATCTGTCCCCTTCTCTCTGTGGCTCTGCATAAAGGGAGAAAAGGAAGCGTGTTGTTTGAAAGAATTTTGAAGTGATGTTTCTATTTGACTTTTTTTTAGGCTCTGGATGTATTTTTGGCTGCAGGGACTGGCATGGAGTGTTGGTCTAAGAATATACAACATTGAAAAGCAGAGGAATATCAGCTCTATCTGAGAAAACAGCACTGCCTTATGCTTTTGCTGTTTCATTGTTGCTGTATCAGGAAAATGATAATTCACAGCAATAAGGAAGTCTTGTTAAATGTAAAAGTCTTGTAAATTATATGTTTGTTCTGGTTCTTTCAGTAAGTGATATCTCAGCACTCACTACCTGCCTGTCTAGGTGTAGGAAGCATTAATTCTCTGCCTGAATAATTACTCTCCAGGAGTTTGTGGCACATGGTGTAGAGTATGATACCAGATTAATCCAAGGTAACTAAGACATGAAGAAAAGATGCTCTAGATCACTCCAGATGATGCAGATTAGGAAGATCTAAAAGGATTAAAATCATATAGTGTATTCATTTCAGTGACCAGGCTCAGAATGAGAGAAAAGATGGAATTACTGTGAGGGTGGTGAGATACTGGAACAGGTTGCCCAGAGAGGTTGTGGAAGTTTTTAACCTCCACTGGAGGTTTTTAAGGCCAGGCTGGATGAGGCACTGAGCAACCTGGTCTAGTGGGAGGTGTCCCTACCCATGGCAGGGGGGTTAGGACTAGATGATTTTCAAGGTCCCTTTCAACCCAAACCATTTTATGATCATCTATAGTGAACCAATGCCCTCAGTGAAAAATAACCCTAGACTGAGCCTAGATGGGATGCAGCAAAGCTTCCCAACTGGTGCTTTCCCCACTCTATAGGATCAGCCATGAACCAAACCCAGAAAATTTATTTCCAGTGTGACATTATTATTTATTATGACTTGAATTAAAGTAGTGACCGCAGAACCCAGCCAGGACTAGATGCCTGTCATGCTGAGCTCTGTGCAAACATGGGCAGAGCTTAGGCCCTAAGAAATGCAGATTAAACTTCATGTCTGCTGCCCTAGGTATGCAATTACAGCATCCTTGGAGGCAGCAATGAAATCCCAAGGAGAAATGGTTGCTTTGAGGAAAATCCATGGAGTTTGGACTATGGAGTGTTAGGCTTTCTGCTTACCCGTAGGTGGATGTGCTTCAGCTCTAATCCCATCAGACCTCTCCCTCTGCCAGCAAATGTCATCCCCTTGCTCCTTCTTAGCCCACCCTATTATTTTTGGCTGCTTTGGTGATCCAGCTATGAGTATCCTTGAAGCATCACCCACTTGCTTTCAAAGAAAATAGCTCTGAGCTTCTCTGGGAAGGAAGAGGGCAATACCAGCAGATAATCCATCCCTATAAAATCCCCAGCCCGTGGTTCCAGCCCTCTTTCCGCCCGGGTGCTGCAAGAGGGATGCGAGCAGTGAGGCTGGTGAGTGCCAGCAACCAAAAAGTCCCTCAAGCCTATAAGGTTTATTAAGGTTCTTTTTAAGTCTGTGCCAATAAAAAGGGTCCACGCAACCTCTGAGTGAGGTTTCATAAGCTCAGTTTTATGTTTGGATAATTTGGAGCCAAACCGTCACGGGGTTCGCATAGAGAAATCCCCCACGGAGCATCACAGACTGGGAAGAAAATATATTGAGGGAAGAGAGGACTGATAATTTTATGGCTTTCCTTGAAGTCAGGCAGTAAAATGGCCTTGTTTTAGCAATTTCCTAACTTCTGATTGAGATTTTGTTACCAGAGCAAGGCTTTTGGCTGTGATATTCAGCAAATGAGTAAAAGTGATGGAAGCCAGGGTGTTGTGTACAGGGTTTTGTGTACAGCACGTGGATCTGCCATGGGAATCAGTGCCACACACTCCTGGTTCCCAAAATGTGTCATTTTTGGATCAGGTTACTGGGCAGGACATGTGTTGAGTCCAGCAGGGTTTGGTAGCCCTTGGAAGGAACCAAATGAAATAAAAACAAATGAATAGTTTGACCCAGGTCCAGAGGTGGGCAACACACACTTATTTCTGGAGGATGAAGCATTTCTAATTTAAATTCTATTAAGAGCCCTGACTTTTGCAGCTGAGGTGACAATCTCAAGGCTCATCTTCCCAACCAGAGCCTATTAAAATCACTTACCCCTTAGCCTTTTGGTCAAAAATACCTGTTTGTGAATTGAGGTCTGGAATTCCTTTGATGGCATTTAGGAGATAAGCCTCTTCTGTGTTTGCTCCGCAGAGAAATGGTTATTTTCCACTCGGCGTGGCTCATCTTTTAAAAATTTATTTTACAGCATAATAATTCATGCTCACTTCTCTTTGGGAAGTCTTTTATAGGAGGAAAATTAAATGTGGCTGGGCATCAGAGGGAGCACTGCTGATACATGCAACAACTCAAAATGTTGAGGGAAGTGATTATGGCTGTGGGAGAAGATGCCATCTTGACCTTGGCGGCTTGTTTATTAGACACTAAATCACAGACATTCTCCTTCCAGTTATAACTGGTCTGAGGACTCAGATATAACCTTAAAAGCCCTTTCTGGGGTTTTAAGCAGAATTTAGACCTCATCAGTGCTCAGCACTCCTTATGTAGCTTTGAACGAGTAAAGAGAATGCACTGTGAGAAAGGAAAAAAAAAAGGGACGAGAAACAGGAGTAAAAAAGATTATTTGTATTGAAAAAGGAGTATTTCCTTTTTGAAAGGTTGCCCCTTCTGTTGTCACAGAGCAGAGAGAATGAGAAAATATTTGATGTGGTTTTACTCACTTAGTTTATGCACCTTGTGCATGGGACAGCCAGTGAACATCAGACTCCTCTTGCCAGCCTTCTGTATTTCACTGCAAAGAAAGGATCATCTCTTGCTGTCTGCAGCAAAAGGAGCACTGGAAATGAGATAGAAGTGACCAGGGAATGAGATGGAAGTGACCAGAGAGAATGCAGGATGGTGGTGGGGGGAGGACTGGGATATGGGACGTGCCTGATGGATTGCTGTCAGATCCCTGAGAAGAAGGCGGCAAACAAATCAGCTCTGCTGGCACCTCTCTGAGAAGAAAAATTAAAATAACTCAGGATATCTGACTTGAGAAATTATCAGTATTTTTCATATACTAAATAGGCCCTAAATATGCAGTTCTCCATGGTTTCCTCCTCCCAGAGCCATACTGGTTATTTTTATACATATATCTATATATATCTGCATAAAGTCAGTAAGCTAACACGGCCAAATCATCTCTGTGCATCTTGACCTCCTCCTTAGCCTCCTTTTTCAGGAGCTCAGCGAGGACTGAGGTGTTGGATTTACTCTTTGGGTTCATGGATTTCTTCTGGGTTCCTGCTCTGCAGAGAGAGCTGCTGCTCTCTGCGGGTCGGTGAGGATCCAGCCGGAGCTTGCGAGGGCTGGAGGGAGCCGTGTTGCTTTAGGCTCCCTGCCTGTGGAGTGACATATCAGAAGTAATAAGTCTGAGCCTGAGCTGATGTCTAACAGCAAAGGAGAGCGGGCTGGAAAGCCTGAACCTCTGCTAAAATGAAAGCAAGGAATTTAACAGCAGTGAAAAAAAGAGGTTAAGGAAAGAACAAAAAAGGAAATAAAAGCGATACGAAAGGCAAGAAAAACAGCCTCGTGCAAATATTCACCTCGGCTGCTGAGACTGAGTTGACAGAAGCACACAATAGGTACCCATTAAGTTGGAAGGATTTACTTTATTTCATAAATTATTTGGATCATCTTGATACAGAAAATATTTTAGCAAAAGATATTCCCCTGTGTTCAAATCTGCCAATAGCTCGAAGACGTATTCTTTTCAAGGTCCCTTTCTTTACTGGAGGGGTTCTCAGCCAAACTTTCTCACTCTTATAGGTTTTTTTAATCCCTTTCTTCTCCAAGATACCTTTTCCCCAACTGTCAGAGCAGCAGAAGCAGACAGACCTCTCCCTGGCCCATCAGATGTGGCCTGTTCAACCATACCTCTTGTCAGCCACAGGAACCACACAGATAGAGCTGTCTAGAAGGCTTTTTTTTATCCCTTAGCACACTGAAGTAACAGCCCCAAAGCATATGGAGCTGAACTGGTGTAAAACCAGTGTGAGAGCAGAACCCACTCTGGCAGGGGATGGACTCAATGTGGGTCTGCTGGCTGCTTGCCCTGGGATCAGTCCAAGGTGGGAAGAAAACAGATACAGGGCAATCTTCACTCTCTCAGGGTCTTCTCCAATGCTTGACAGTAGAAAATACTTGCAGTTCTTTAAAGTGAGGATTTTTATCTCCCTTTTGGATTTCTGGGTATTCCTGGGGATTTTCTTCTTCCATGAGTGTAATTTGTTTCAGAGCATGAGATCACAGTGAGACAGACTGGACCTTAATTTCTGGGAATATCATTATAGGGTTGTTTTCATGGCTATATAACAAAATTATTTATCTATCCATCTCCCCTTCTGAGTCCTGATATACAGAATTATCAAGACTACCCATCCATCACTCTTATGTTTTCTAGCCCTTGGTACCATTATCAGTTTTTAGGATATCTTTGCAGGTATTACAGCTACACTGGTGGCTCTTCAAAAATCATACAAAATCTTTTAAAAAAACTCTGCTGAGATGAGCTCAGGAGAAACAAAAGATTAGACCTGAGTTATATCATTACTGTTTCCTCAGTGTCCAAGTGAGGAAAGACTGATAACTAAGTTGTGGGATTTTAAACAAAAAACCCCAAACATTGCGGAAGAGCAGGGTGTTTTCTTCTCTAATTAGGTGCTAATGAGCACCACCTAATGTCCTCTGCAGCCTTCCAAAGGGGCAAATTGCCCTGCTTCTTTCTTCACGTGGTTACATCAAGATTTCTCAGCTTTTCAGTGGTTCACCCAGTACATTTGTGCACCCTACATGCCAGATGGCCTGAGATATGATGGGATGTAGGTGTGGTGGGAGATACAAGAGTGAAAATCACTCAGCACGAATAAAAAGCATGACTATAAGGATGTGTTCTGCCCCTCCAGAGCTTCACCTCCATGCAGCTGGGTAGGTACCTCAGCTGTGCTACATCATGGTGAAATTAGCCCCTCTATTTTAGGCTTGTTTGTGAGATAGTTACTCAATATTAAGGCTGCTATTGTGCTGCGTAGAAGATATTTGCCCCTACTGAGTTCAACCTGACAGATTCTATGGTAGAGTGTTGCTGGTCTTTTTTATCTTTCTTCTGGGTGAGGTTTTATGTGTGTCTGGAGCTCCCCTCTCAGGTACAGATAAGGTGGTGGAGGTGGATTTGGGCCAGATCATCTGTCTTTTGGACTTTGTTACAGTATGAAGCTGCCTCAGTTTCCCCCAATGCTGTCTCCTATTGTAGCTGGGTGTTCCCCTTCCCTTGGTGCTATAGCAGTGGTCTAAAAGTACCTACAAAATGCTATTGCTTCTGGTATTTGGGCAAAAAGTATTTGAGAAATACCTGATTTTTCTTTTTTTTCATTCTTTTTTCTGAAGTTTTAGTGCTTTTATTGTTGTGTCTATGTCTGCTGGTACTGTTTTCTTTTTCAGAGCTGGTTACAAAATACCCAAGCCATAGGAGGAAATATTTTCTTTTTCCTCCTCTGTGTGCCTTTCAGATGATGTTGGAGATTAGCTCAGGGGAATGACAAATCACTCTGTTCTCTGCAGTCTCCCCATCCACAGATGAAATGCTACAGGAACAGGTTTTGGAGACAATGTCTTCTCTTACTTTCTGTCTCTGCCTTGAGTGCTGGTGCCTCTGTTTTTACCTCTTCCAGTTCCCTGTTTCTACCATATTCTGTGTGCTTTCTTAAATGTATAGAAATACATATTATTAAAAAAAAAGGGGGTTGGGGAGAAGAATTATTTCTGGCTGCAGGTTTAGAGCAGTCAGCAGCAGAAGCTAGAGTATTTCTTTAGCGTTGTGCTGCCCTGGTTGACAGTATGTGAGAAAGGAGATGTTTTGAGGATGCTCAGAGACTTTTGAAAGCTCAAGGAAAGCTTTGCCCATTATACTTCCAGCAGTGGAGGTGATCAAATAGCACCATCTCCTTCTGGTTTTGGTTAATAAGCAAGAAAAGATGTGCTAATCCTATAAGAGTATCTGATAAAACCAGTGGAGGCAGGCTGTGTGTCCCATGGAGGCTTTGCTGACCACGTTAAGGGTGAGGGGTGTGTGTGTGGGAGGCTGTTGCTGTTGAGGAGCACCCTCTGAAGGGGGCAGGAATTTCTGGAAGGTCTCTCCACCTTCTTGTGCTGGGCCAGGAGGATTTCCCATGTCGGTGTTAGTATTTCTCACGTTTATAGGAACCACAGGCTTTGCAGAGCCAGCAGCCACCTCTGCTCTCAGCAAAAACAGAAGCAGGAACCTGTTGATCCATGTAGAACCCGCTAGAGCCGCAGAGCAGGAGGTGATAACTTCTGCTCCTGATGATTTGAAGATGATTTAATTTTATTATTTACCCCACACACGCATATGGGAAGTGACTTGTGTGCCTCATATCCCAGGTGATGTTAGAGGCTGGTGCACATGTGTGGATTAAAAGCATGTTGTTCCATGGGCTCTACCACCTCTTCTCTGGCTTATCCATAGTTTCGAGGTTCAGTATGTGGCATCCATTCGCTGGGCTAGTGAGATCTGGGAAAAACCTGGAAATTAATTTCTGGCCAGGCTGAGGCATCATTATCCTTTTTGAAATTGTAAATCTATGTTTATCCAGCATTAACAGATGTAACGTAAATGAGTTCCTTTGCTCTCTGCTGTTTCACTAATGGCACTTGTTTATAAGTGCTTTATGTTAACAGCTATTTGATGGTGCCCATTAGTTTTTCCTAGGTTAAAGCTATATAATAAAGCCAGGGCTAGCCAAAAGCAACAGTAATATGATAAACAAAAAATCCAAATGCTGGGTGAGAAACGTAATGGAGCGAGGGCTGGAGTCTGGTGGGAGTTTGGTTTAATCTAAAGGTTAAAAAATGTTAGAATTTGGGTTTAAGTAAATTGGCTCTTTAGTCCCAGAGGTCTTGCTCTTGTACTTCTTGTGCCTCCAAAGCTTCCACTAATGCCAATGGGAGTCTTGAGCGCACAAGAAATGTGGGTTCAGGTACTAAAGTTACAGATTGGCTTGGACCAAAACCCCTAATCCAAATACCTCTGGCTTTTGAAAGCATTTGCCAATTGGATTTGAGTCTGGACACAAACATTGTGGCTTGAGCTCATCTGAGCTCACTTACATCTGTGTAAATCTGTAGTATGGCCCCCATCCAGCAAAGCACGTAAATATGTGCCTAATTTGACTTCAAGGGGACTATTGTGAGCTTAAAGCTAAGCATGTGTTTAAGTGCTTTGCTGGACTCAGATGGGAGTCAATGAAATGACACCAAATAGCTGGGTGTAAGTGAGATTTGAAATGAACCAAAATGTTTGTGTTTCTACCTGGAAATGAGCACCCTGTTCCTATCCTATGTACCCTGTGTGCACTTTGTATTCTCATCCATCTGCACATAAAGTATTCTTTAAGGTAACCTGTCCATTCAGCACAGTAAAAAAAAAAAAGAAATATACTTTCAATTTTCCTCCCCCATTACTCACATTTCATGAAATGTGTTCTTATGCCAAGTGTCCGTTTATATATATTTATACATGTTGTTTCTTTATTGATATTGGCAAGATACAAGAAGAAAAGAGATTTTTACAGTTAAACTTGTAAACAGTTTTATCCCTCATTTTGAAACATTTTTTTTAAGTAGTTTACCTGACATGGTTAAACTACTTCAGCTTGTTTTTAGTTTTGTCAGTCTGACCCCAATATGAAAAATATCTGTTGAAAATACAGATCTGTTTTTAGCTGCAAATACATGTTAAGCATGCTTGCAATTAAGTGACATGTGAAAATGCCTTCAGACCTCACCACTAAGCCCTGCTTTTTGTCCTTTAAATCCTGCTTTTGGTGATTGCCATGCTACATAAAGCTGTCAATGAATATTTTCACATGAACATGTTTAATACCTGTTAAAAGATTGTGTGTGTGTCACTTCTCCACTGCTGCAGCTCGTTGCAGAGAGAACACAAAAGGGTTAATTGAGCCCAGCCCTGCCAAGGTGGCAGAGGCAGAGCCTAGAATTGAGAATTAAACCCAAAACAAATACAACAAGAGCTAGCCCTCGTGCCTGCCTATGACGACCACAATGCAGACATAAAGAAGTGTAAGCTGCGAGTGTCTGTAGGTTATTAATGAGGTAATAGGAGCAAAATTAGGTATCAGCAGGGTTTGGCTCTGTTTGAATAAAACCCAGATCTTTTATCTCGGAATGCTCTAGGAAAGACTCATAAGCTGTGATTTGGTGGTCTAGGCTGTGCCCTGTTTGGTTATGGGAGTTGACTCATGCCATTTCAACTCACCAGTGTTTTCCACTTAGGGCAACCAGATGTGGGATCAGATGCAGAGAATGGCTGGCTGGGGAAAGGGAAAAGGTTTGCATGGCAGTTTATGGGGTGAAGGGGGGGGTGGAGAAGAGCTTTTGTGTGCTTGCTGTTTGAATCAAAATAATATTTTGCATTTCAGCCTTGTGTGTCTGGAGAGTAGATACTGGTTTGTTGCAAATCCAGTGTGGGGGAAGCCTGTAAAGGCAGGGCTGAAACCTCTTCATGTCCAGCACTGACTACAGCACAGGCTGAGACTGGTTCCATGGTGATTTCAGCAGCTTCTCCCTGAATTTACTGAAGTATGAATGAAAGCAGAGCCCCTGATTGAGGCTCAGTACTAGTTCCATTTAAAAGTAAACTTTTCTCCAAAATAAAGGAAAATTCCTTCTTGCTTGATCCTGAGATGCTGACAGACAGATGCTGCTGATGCTCTGTCTGCCCTGCCCTGGTCCTTTTTCAGCTTGTCACTGAAGTAAGTGGCAAAGCTCCCTTTAACTTCAGTGGTGCAGATTCGACCCTAAATGGATAAAGTTTCCCTTTAAGAAAAATCACTAAAGGATTCAATTACACCATAAATGTATTCAGTGGTTGTGAAGTGATTCTGGTGTACATACAGCCAAACCCTGAATTCCTTCTCGAGTAAGTGTCTGGGTGAGGATTGATTACAAATCCTGCTCTAAGTTACACCCGAATAACTCCCCCTGGAGCCCATGGCATTCCTCCCCCTTTCCCTTGCAGTGAAAGGGATGCTGGGCTGTACAATGTCCATCAATTCTCCTCACCTCAGCTGGGAGGTATGGAGCCTTGTCCCTATGCTTCCATGAAACTCCTGCTCCCAAAGCGGCACCTGCAGCGTGATGGAGGCTGCACCGAGGGTGGTTTTGGCCCTTGCAGCCTTTGAAGAGCTCTGGCATGATGTAATCCCAACCCTTCAAGCTGCTGCAGGACCCTCGGGTTGAGAGATGCCCTATAAATCTCACTCCCTGGGTTTTGTTACCTGCCTGCTCTCTTACATGACTAATGACTTAAGGTAAAGAATGGGGATTGGAGAAACAGGTAATTAACAAAAACATCCTTCTGTGTTTTCTGCTCAGCTTCCGTGACTGGTGTTTTCAAAAGCTGGGCAGGTATGATTTGTAGCCTCTCCCTTTCACCAATGCAGAGAGGTAGGGCTGATCTGAAACCTGGCAGTCCCCAAATATTCCCTAGTTTCCAGCACTTGTGTTTCAAGCAGCTGGTTTTCCAAAGAGTCCCTGGTATCTCCCCCTTGACATGACATTTTTGTGCTCCAGTGGGTTGTTTTTTTTTTTTTTTTGGAACGTGGGGCTGCTTTGAGAGTGGCCTGATGCAAGTGCATTAGCAAAGTGAGGCTGCCATAAAATATCCCCTGCATCCAGCTGCCCTGTCAATAGGTCAAGCTATTTGTCCCATCCAGACAGGGTGTCTAGCTCTCCTGGCAGCCTCCTTCACTCTGCCATGGGAAAACTTGTTTTGTTTAGCACTAGGGAAACAATATATATAAATAGTAATGTTGAACCTAAACATTGCTGCTGCCTTTATGTGTGGGGTGCTGTGTTACTGCTTATTTTATGATAGATTTTTTATTTTTAATCCTTCCCACCCTTCCCCCCCCACACCAAAAAAGGGGCTTGAGACACAGCCTGGAGAATTGCTGTTGAGTAAGAAGCATTCCTGCTATTTTCCCCCCTCAATTCAGAGGAAGCAATGCACTTGTTGTGTTACCTTGGTGAGTTGAAAGTGGTTTTCACTTCCCTTAATTAAGCCTCCTTCGGCCCTGGCCCCTCCAAGGTGGAGAGTGGAGCACACTCAGGAGCTCTGCCGCTGATTTGAATTCCTAAATTCCTCTCCTTGCAAACTTCAAAGGCAAGTATATTGCTCTAAGAGGCACCAATTATGTAAACCCTGGCCTATTCAGAATGTTCCATAATTATTTATTTTCAACGAGAGAGGTTTTAACCCAAACTAGACAGAAAACTGGCATTTCTCCAGTTATTAGATTCTATTGAAAAAAAAAAAGGTATTAAACAATGAGCAAGGGGTAACATTGTAGATTAGTGTCCCTTCATCTTCCTGACCTGGGCATGTGTCAAGGCTGTACTGAGCTGGCCAAAATTACTTTGATTTGATGGCCATTAAAGGTCTGGAGCAGAATGGGATTAGGTGTCTCTGTTGAGGCTGAAGTGCACAACATTATATGTTGATAGTAATTAAGTTGTTACATTTAATCAGCACCATCAAATGTAAAGACATTGTTACAGTATCAGGGCTGGGAGGAGGAAAGAGGCAGCTGGGCTATGGGCTGAGATGGGAGGGGGGGTGGAAAGGGGAAGAGAAAGGGTTCTGGAATGAGTGAAATATGTCCCTGGAGTAATTTTTTATTATATAAACTGAATGCAAACCTGATGGAGAACTATGGAAATGAGCAGTCATGCTGGATACATACACACACTCTCTCAATATTCCTATACTGTGGGTAATGAAAAGTGCCTTCAGGGATAGGGTGGCCTTACCAATTCATCAGTGCCATAGCCTTAAGTGGGTAATAACTAAGAGCTCCCATATCTAGTGTGTATATAAATTCTGGCTCCTCAGTATATTTGCTGCAGACCGTGTTTAATTTATACAATTCCTTAGCTTTAAAGCTGTCAATTGATAACATTCAATCTGCGAGCCTGACTGATAAAAGGGAAGGGAAGAAGTGCTCTCTAGTGGCTAGAAGAGGAGAAGGGTGTGGGGGCCAAAGATGCCCATGGGGAGCAGAAGAGTCCTTCACCTGGGCTTTGTTCCAAGGCTGGATGACCCTCTCATTTATTTGACTCTTTACTCCTTTGGGATGTGTTCCCTTGCTTGACAGAGGTTGCATGTGTTTATAGTCAACAGACAAGCATCTGCCATGGGGATGAAGGTATTGGTGAAGGGAATGGACTCCCTCCTGCACTTCCTGACCTTTGTGAGTTTGGGAGATGCTGAGAGCAGTGACATCCCCACGTCCACGTTCCAGAGATGTATGTGGGATTGATCTCTGCTTGAGAGGGTCAGTGATGGAGCTGACTGGCTCAGAAGGAGCAAGATAGGAAGGAAGTCTCCATTGTAGCAAAATAAAGGAAGGCTGGTTAGTAAGGAGTTTGCAGGTATTGTCTGTCCTGTAGATGTTGAACTTGACCATCAGGTGAAAATGCAAGAGCTGATTCAACCCTCAGAAGCGGCAGTGGTGGGAGATCTGAGTCTCCAGGACTGAGGGTTGTGCCAGTCATTCGAGTGCTATAAGGAAATTCAAACTCTCACACTTCAATAAATTTGGGGAATTAGAAGGGAAAATGTCCAAGCAGTTTGGACTTCAGCTTGTGTACCCAATATTGCACACTTTTCACTGCACAAAACAAACTGTATTTATCCAGGAGCTTTATTCTTGATTCACTTTTCTAATGCCCTTGTGTCACAGAGGGGTTGGTCCACATCTTGGCTCAGCTTTCCTTCACTGTGAGACATGCTGGTTCCTCCTGACCCTGAAGCTGCTGTTGGCTTCAAAGGCTTCTCAGCACCTGGCTGTCCCACACAGGACGTCCTGTGGCATGGGGACAGCACTTGTGGGTGTCTGTGGTCACCACTGAGACTTGTTGCACTGGTGGGACTTAAGAAATGCAGCACTCGCTCACTGGTTATCTTAGTGCTGTACCTGATATGAGGTGCATTTTTGGGTTCTCAGGGCTGGAGGCAGCCAAATTCCCTCATGCTGCTGAAGGTTTTGGGCAAAGCATTGGGTGGAGATGTCAATGGGGGAGCACAGCCCAGGTGAAAGATGCACCAGGTCAGGTTCTGGCCAAGGCAGATCTTCAGAAGAGCTCTTGCTGAGTGAGTGATCAGGAAGTTAACATGGCTTTCAGGGTGATTTCTTCCTCTGCATGGGACTTTGAGGAATGTTACATGTTGCATGAGGGAGATTTTTAAAAGCAATTTAATATATTGATTGCGAGGGAACAATAATGAGAGTGGACTGGATGGAGAATTTGTAGATGAGGCACATGGAGATTGTTGCTCTTTATGAAAAAATCATGTGGTAGGTTGGTGGTGTAGGGTTGACTGTCTTTGCAGCCTGGTTTCCAGGGTTCACCAGGGGCTTCAAGTGGTATGTTAACATTCTCCTGAATTCTGAGCTGCTGCTTCAAGAATCCCCCATTGCTCAGGCCGTAGTGCCATAACTATGCTTCAAGGAAAAGGACTAACATACTAGTAGGACAAATATTCTTATCCTTTCCAAAGAATTGGGTGGATGCCCTGCATCCAGATGGTGTTTTATAAGGTCAGCTGCAGTTATTTAAAACTAAAGCCTTGATGTTAGTGTTGAATGGGGCCATGGAGCACAGATCCCCACCAAATTCATTGGCTTCCAGAAGCTGAGAGTGGAAATTGCACGAACTTAAAGGTACCAGATCCAGCTGAGAGCTGTGTGGGATGAGCAGGAAGTACGGTATGGGGCTTGGGGCTGGCATCGAGGGAGAGGATGTGAGGGGGAGTGGATGTTGTGTTCCTGGAAAGTTAGTAGCAAAATTCTTACTTCTCCCTCCATCTGCAACCTAACCCTTCAAGTAATTAATTTTTTCATTCACTGCTGAGCACCTTATTTGAGCAAAATAAACCCATTAGAAAAGGGTTCTAGTGCAATCAATAAGCAAGTATTGAGTCGAGATAAATCACAGCATAGAGCTGGAAGGGACCTTCAAAGGACATCTAGTTCAATCCCTCTACAGTGATCAGGGACATCCTGCACTAGATCAGGTTGCTCAAAACCTCAGCAAGCCTGGTCTTGAATGTCAGGAATGGTACTTCTACTACTTCTCTAGGCAACCCATACCTGAAATGGGCACATGATCTACTGATGATTGATCATTTGACAAAGAAGTTTTCAGTTGCTGCCTGCTTTGCCCAAACTCTTTCAATGGGAGAGGAATCTTTTGAGAAATGTCCTAAAAAGCAGTTCAGAGCTTGCTGCCGCCCAAGATAGGAAATGAAAAGAGGGAAGATTTGCCAAAGAAGGGCTGCAAGGTCATCATGGAGGGCTGTGATGGAAATAAACCTGTTGGAAGCTAAACAAAAACCTATGCTGCCCCAGTACAAAAGAAGGAAGGAAGGTGACCACCATGAAATGCTGCTGAGTGGCATGAAACCCCTAAACCCTTCTAAGAATAAGTCTTCAAGTATAGATGGGCCAGGAAGCAGTGTGGCTTCGTGCTGGATGCCTAGTGAAAAACAAAGTAATTGTTGGGTGGTATGTTAATATAACAGGTGCAGGTTTTATTTAAACAAGAGGTAGTAGCTATTGTTCTGTGAAGTGTGGTGATTTACAGGCTCATAGCTTATCCTGAGGGATCAGGGTGTTAAGTTGTGTTGTGTGTTTTAGCTCGGAGTGCTTGTTCTCCTGCCTACATCTGAGGGCAAGGAGGAACTTGGAGGGAAGGGCACTGTAAACTCCAGGAACATTAAATCAGGAGGGTTTGTTGTCATGTGAAAGGTAAAATACTGAATGTGCTGACCTGGATTTAGGATGAAAAGGAGCTAGTTACCAGTTCACCTCATAGACTGAGAGAGGCTCATGCAGGACCTCAGCTGATTTTGGTGGAGTTCATGCAGGAGTATTTCTAGAAAGAACCTGGCCTTACAAACACGACTTGCAAGCTATGGGAGAGAAAACAAATTAACAAAGACCTTTATTCCTGGCTATTACTCAACAGCACAGAAACGTCCAAAATAATAGAATTTTGGAGCTGGAAGGGGCCTTCTAGTCTAACCTCCTGCAGTGAACAGGGACATAGAATTATAGAATGGTTTGGGTTGTAAGGGACCTTAAAGATCATCTAGTTCCAACCCCCCTGCCATAGGCAGGAACACCTTCCACTAGATATGATATGTGCATTTATGCTGTGATGTGCTTTCTCCCTGTCTTCACTGATTTTTATTTTGCCTTCTCTTAAGCTTATTTCTGGGCAGGTGGGCAGCAGAAGAAACTCTTTGCCTCCTAGCTCCAATAGGGCAGCTGAGCTGGTTGCCCTTCCATGGAGCCCTATCCCCAAGGAATGGGACTCCTGCTGATATTTGCTGTTGCTCCTAAAACTGACTTATGAGCTCAAACAGGTCAAAATGCTAATGTGAAGCTTTCTTTATGTTGAGGGTAGTGAGACACTGGAAGAGGTTGCCCAGAGAGGTTGTGGATGCCCACTCTCTGAGGGTGTTTAAGGCCAGGCTGAACAAGGCACTGAGCAACTTGGTCTAGTGGAAGGTGTCCCTGCCTTTGGCAGAGGGTTGGAACTAGGTGATCTTTCGCGTCCCTTCTGACCCAAACTATTCTGATTCTATCATTGCATGGTGATGTGCTGTTTTGGGGGGGACGATCCTAGCACATGGGGTTGATGGGGAGCCATGTCTTGTCCTGCTGAGCCCCACAGCAGTGTTTTCTTCTAAGCCTCACTGCCTTTGTGCAGGGTGCAGGTACGGATGCAGTCAAGCTCTTCTGCAGCTGCTGGCTATTTATATCTGCTTATTTTCCCTCTTCTGCCTGGGAAGCATCTTTCCAGAATGGTCAGGTTTTTCTTAGCTCTGCTCAGAGTCAAAATATTTTAGAGAGTGGGCAAAATAGTGTATTGCAGCCCTGAAAAGCCTGCTGTGTTCCTCTAAACGACTGGTGGTGGGTCTTCTCCAGCCTAGAAGACAAGATTTTCTGGGTTTTTCTTCAGTTTCACTCTGTTGAAGAGTGAGGGTAGATTCATTGGGACTCATGCATTTACAGCAAGATGAAAACAATGTAAAGAAACACTTAAAACTGAAAATTTGGATTAATCCATTTACAACCTGGCAGGTTCTATCTCATTGGCTGCAGATGCTTGTACTTAAAAGTGAAAACTCTGTCCTTTTTATGTCCCTTTTAATGCTGGGGTTGGGGATGATGTAAGTGTGATAACTCCAGACTTGCCCAGCTTCTGGGTCTGCCCTGAGCAAGCAGACACTGCCTCTTGCAAGCCACAGCCAAAACCCTGGGGCAGCTCCAGCCAGGGATGGTGTAGAGTTATGCTGGGATGCTCTGGAGGAGTTTGGAGCACATATCAGGTCCCATGTTGAGCCCCTGGGGACTTCCCTCCCTGCCCTGTTCCTCACTCGGCTGGGATCCAGAGACTTCAAAATGGCAGCTTAATGCTGCACTTTCACTTGTGGTGATTAATATTGCTCTAATATTTGTCTGCTGGTAACTCCCACCGACGGGCAGGGCAGTGTCCTGTTGTGCTGCTCTTTGTACAAGCCCATAGTAAATGACTGTCCCTTCCTCCATGAGCTCACAGGCTAAAATTAATAGCAATTTTGAAGTGCTTTCTGAGTAAAGGCTGTTATTTGTAAAAAAAAAAAAATTTTTTTCCATAGGAACGGAACATTTTATTACTTTCACTGAAGAAATCCACGTTATCAGTTTCCTTTCACCTCACAAAACACCCTCCTGTTCTTTCTTTAATAAACATTAAATCTCTTCAAGCTCTTTCTGTGCTTTGCATGTAGGAAAAACCAAGTATCCCTCTTGTTTTCTCCTTCCTCTTGGAGCTTCCAATTCCCTCAATCCACCAAGCCAAGATAACACCATCTCAGAGGGCCAGCACTGCCACAAATTTACAGTCTGGGAGCTTATATCTTTCCAGGCAATTGTCTTCAAACAGACAGTGCATTTCTGCCTGTCGGAGTCTCAGGGCTGGAGTTTCTTCTGAGAAATGGCCGAGCCTGCCACTGCTGAACCCCTGAGTGACAAGCAAGTGCTTTTCAGCTTCTGTTGTGATTTTTTTTTTCTTTTTTATTTTCCTCTTTTTTCTTTTTTTTTTTTTTTCTAAGAAGGGTTGGCAGCCTGCACTATTCTCAAGGATTTGGAAAAGAGCCACAAACAGGAATTATTGAACAATTGCTCTGTGAAACTTAAGATAACAGTTTGTTCCACCACAGTCGAATTGCTTTGTGGTAGAAGGAAATTATCTTTTTAGCTCTTGATTAACATTATGTGAGAAAAATAAAATTAAAGGCTGATTGTATCTGTGGTGGAATGGAATGCGTGTTCGTGCGAGGGAAAGAGGGGACAGATGTTTGCGGGTGACACGAGCGGAGATGAGTGTTTGTGACACCTCAGATTGTAGGTGATTCACAGACTATGAATGTTTTTAATGTTTGGAAAATTTTTCCAAACATGCCAGATTAATGCTCAGCCTGGGCTCAATGTGAGTGTAAATACCAGATCATTAATGAGAGCAAGTGCAGACTATGGCAGAGGGGTTGGAGCTAGATGATCTTTAAGGTTTCTTCCAACCCAAACTATTCTATGATTTGCAGGTGGGAAAGCATTTTTCTGAGGAAATTGGTGTTATTGCTATTAGAATGTGAGTTTTGGAGCTTTTGGCTGGTTGACAGTGATAAACAATAACTTGCATCTCTAGTTACTCTAGAAAATAATACTCTTATATGGCTATCCCATGCAAGAGTATGCTTACCCTTGAGTTTATCACTTGTACTTGTGATCTCAATAACATTGTTTATTTTTAATAAGCACATTTTTAACATACCATCCCAATCCAGCTGCCTTTGAAGTCAATAGGAAATGTTGTGCCACTGTGGGAGCAAGCTGGATGGAACACTGAGAAGAAGGCATCAGGAGCAGGATCAATGTTTAGGGTATTAATGATAGAGGGGGCTGCACCTGTAGGGCAGATAATTCTGTGAGTGAAGGAATTTGGCTCAGGAATCTCATCTCTCTCACCTGCAGCACAGGAAAAGGCATTTTGGGATGCTTCAAAAGGATTGTAGTCAGTGTTTTAATGAAACTCCCATGGGCATGGGTGTGAATCTTCTCAGTGATGTCCAATTTTAGGACTTGGGGCAATGGGTGCAAGCTGGAACACAGGTGGGACCACAGAAATACAAGAAGAATCTTAGGGTAAGAGAGCAGTGGCACAGGATGCCCAGAGAGGATGTGGGGTCTCCTTCTCTGGAGATATTCAAACCCCACATGGACACCTTCCTGTGTGACCTGATCTGGGGGTTCCTGCTCTGGCAGGGAGATAGGACTAGATGATCTCTTGAGGTCCCTTCCAACCCCTGATATTCTATGTGTCTTTCATATTGAGGGCATGATTTATCTGAAATGGTTGCTCTGCAGGAATGGAGTCCAGAAACATTCAGAAAGGTAATTTGCACGGTGCATGTGGGGTTTTTAAGTAGCTGTGCCTTGCTTGAAGCCCTGGAGCTCAGCTCTGTGGTCACATCTGCCTGGTTTCCTGCCTGCCCCGGGAGCCCCACCGCTCCCCGGTGGTGCCTTTGACACCCTGCAATTCAGAGGGAAGCTCTGAGGATGCCGAGATCCAAACATGAACTTTCTGGCCAAATTTCTGCTGTGATCTCCCAGCTCGGTGCTTCTGCTTATCTGAGTTTGCAAGAGATCAAAATACGTGAGGAAAGAGACAAGATGCTTCTTTAATCACGTCTGATAAATTCTCACTTGTAACGAGAGCCCTAATTAAGGGAAATTACCTATTGGAAAAGAGTTAAAAGGGGCCCCCCTACTCCTTCCAGCAAACTTAAAGACAAAAGGAAGTTTCTAACAATGGGTCACTGGAGATGCATTTCCGCCCTGCTTTAAAAAACAAGGTACTGTCCAGCTGATGAGCGGTGAAGGCGAGCAACGGGGCTTTGATGAGCCTTCTCCTGCTTCCTGATATTGTGACCCTCTTGACAAAACACCACGGCCCCAAAGCAGCATGCCTTCTCCATGCTGTAAGTGCAGGCAGGCTATCTGAAGAGATGCCTCGCTCGCAGGATATGGTTGAAATCCTGTTTTGAAGAAGGTTTACATCCTTGTCACTGAAATAATATTTTTCTACCCTGAAAATCAATGCGAAGAGACAGGCGGACAGGTCCCTGATGTGTAAACAACCCATCTTTGGTGTCACTCCTTGACTATTCCTTGGGATTAAAAAAAGAATTAGCAAGAATTTATCTCTTTAAGTTTTTTTTTTTTTTAAATTTATTTCTTTTTGATGCCAGAAGATCTGCATCACTCTTGATTTCACAATACTAGGGTGGTAGGTGTTATCTGGGCTCTGTTTTGTCCTTATTTCTCTGAAATCAGCTGTTGGGATCTTTAAGGTTCCTTCCAACCCAAACTATTCTATGATTTGCAGGTGGGAAGGAATTTTCTTGAGCAAATTAATGTTATTGCTATTAGAATCTGAGTTTTGGTGCTTTTGGCTGGTTGACAGGGATAAGCAGTAACTTGTATCTCTAGTTACTCTGGAAAATAATTCTGCTTTGCAATGTGCTTGGTGATAAGAATGAAAATGAGGGGATTCTGTCTGGAAAAAAGAGGCTCTAGATCCAAGAGTTTTGGTCACTGTGATCATCTGGAATGAGCTTTCCCACGTATCATTAACTTCTCCTCGATGGAAGGAGCTGGATGTGGTGCTCCAGACATACTTTACATACTGATCTCTCCTCTGGCTGCTCTGCAGGCTCCCCTCTCAGGTCCCCTCTCAGGGTGCCTTATGGCTAGCATCGCTGAGGAGCAACACGTGGACTCTCCTTCTAGCACACACATTGCAGAACCTGTTTGCAGTAAAGCAACATAAAGGCCGTGTAGGCAATAAAAAAACCAAGGTTTGCTGGCAAATTCAGTGAGCTTGCAGTTTCCCTGTCAGGCTTTAGTGCCCGAGCTGGGTGATGAACAGTAGCTGCTTGCAATCCTTTACAATGCAGCTTTGCCACATTTCACGTGTTACATCTCTGAGACCTGAAAACATTTGAATTGGAGTCTAAATTTTTCAGCCTGTGTCATAAAGATCAGCCCATAACTTTGTTCCGTGTACGTTGTACTTATTTGTTTTCTTTTTTTTCTTTCTGTGGAGCAAATAATCAGCAATTTTCCCCATCAGTAAGAGTTTTTTTGTTTTGCAAAACCACAACCAGCAGTGGCTTGGGCCATGTTATTTCTTTATTGTTAGGCATTTGTAATGCATTTTTATTACTCGGGGTATGAATGCAGCTTAGGCATGTCTAACCACAGCAGCTCACTTCCCAACACCTCCCTGGGATGGGCGTTGCTCCTGGCTCTTGTAAAACAAGAGCAAACCAGGGTTCACAGAAATGAAACCATTTTCCTCGAGATCCTGGAGGGCTGAAGTGGTTTGNATCAGTGGCATGGAAAGATTCATAACTTTGTTCCGTGTACGTTGTACTTATTTGTTTTCTTTTTTTTTCTTTCTGTGGAGCAAATAATCAGCAATTTTCCCCATCAGTAAGAGTTTTTTTGTTTTGCAAAACCACAACCAGCAGTGGCTTGGGCCATGTTATTTCTTTATTGTTAGGCATTTGTAATGCATTTTTATTACTCGGGGTATGAATGCAGCTTAGGCATGTCTAACCACAGCAGCTCACTTCCCAACACCTCCCTGGGATGGGCGTTGCTCCTGGCTCTTGTAAAACAAGAGCAAACCAGGGTTCACAGAAATGAAACCATTTTCCTCGAGATCCTGGAGGGCTGAAGTGGTTTGACCAGTCTTCATCCTGACCACGAGCTCCTCTTAGCTCTCTGGAGTGAAACATATGCAAGGGGTTGGAGTCGTGGGGAGGGATGGGGCACGGGCTCTGCTCCAGCTTGGAGCTCCTCAAGCGGTTTGTAGTGGCATGCCAGGAGCTCTGTAGGGACACTGGACTTTCAAATTAAGAGCCCACTTGAGGATTTTCCAGGTACTGCTAGAAAATTACGTGAGCGCACTCCCGAATGTGAAACCAGATGTACTGGGCCAGACCACAGGTCTCTTCAGCCCATCATCTCCTGCAGTGGGTGGCCAGAGGAAGGCTTAAGGGCAGGAGATGAGTCATGGGACATCCCAGAAAACTCTCCTGTACTTGGCACCATAACCTCCTTAGTGAGGAGGTAACTAGTCACTGGGAAACTGCTCTGCAGGATTCATTCATGCCTTGGCATGGCTTGGAGAGTAGGCAGCTCGAGTTCCTGCTGCCCTCTAAAAACATTTGGCTCTTGAATGGTTTGCTGGTGTTGGAATTTATCTTTTAATGGGAGCACAGATGAGATGGGTGGAGTGTTGGCCATGTTTATGGGGTGAGAGGGGGTAGGTGACACCTCACCCACTCCACTGGTATCTGAATTATCATTGGGGTTGTCTCATAACAAGCAAAATGCCCTATAATGCACTATTTAGCCAATTCCTTTGGACTTTAGATGTTGAGGACACCAGCAAGTGATGTGGGTTCTGGTTGATGATGTTTGATGTTGTGATGGTCCCCTTTGTCAGTGATTTCTGCACTGGGAGACAAATATGAATCTTTAAACAAAAAAAGCTCTTATTTAATAACAATAAGAATAAAAAAAATAGTTCTTTTCCAGAGCTATGAAACTAGATCCTTTCCAGAGCTACTCTCTGTGCAGAGGAGGAGATGGGTGCATACCTGGGAATGTGAGAGGTATGTGAGCAGTGTGTATTTAGATGGACTTTTGGTCTAATTTGAAATTTTGTTTGTTTTATACTGGCTTCAGTTGCAAAAAGGAATGATTAACCCAAACAGGAGCACCCGCCTTACTCGCCTTTAATTATGTTTGCAATACATCATGGTGATACAGGGCAGCAAAAAGCCTCTCTCTATCCAGCACGTTTGCCTCGTAGCATATGGTCCTAAGGAAACTGCTTTGATTCAAAGCCCCCAGCAGCATATGGTGAACAAACCACCCCTGAAGTCAAATTGAAAGTAGGAGGCTGGTCCCAGGCCCCAGAGGACCCCATGTCTCCTGCCAGCCAGCAGGACCCGCAGTCAGAGGATGTGTCACTGTTTCACTCATCATGGAGATTTTATATTTGGTTTGGGAGGCTGCTGCATGAGGTTCTGGATGTAAAAGTCAGAAGAGATATGGTTCCTGTAATGTCTGCAGAGATCCTTGTGTCGATAAGGTCAGCAGCAAGTTAATAGATTTTTATCTTCTCATCACATGAACTTAATATACTGCAACTGTTGGAGGGGAGGGGAGAAACCTTCCTGCTGCTGTTTTCTGATGTGTTTCAGGGGGGGTTTAAAAGACAGAGTGTGCCTTAAAAGCCCCTTTTTTTGTTTAAAGTGAAAATCAGGAGCCCAAAAATAATAGAATATTCAAATATGTACTGAAGGATAATCACTGTATAGTAACCCCAGCTAAAACCTGATTGCAGGCAAGCAAAGAGGGATGTGTTTCTCTATGGTGGTGATGGAACAGATGAGAAGAAGGAATGGAGATTTCCTGTTCAGAGCTCCCAACACCATCAGACTGAGTTTACTTAGATGAAACCAAAGCAGAATTATTTGGCTCTGTGTTCCCACTGTGCAGAGTAATGCAGAAGCGGAACCTGGAGGCTTTAGGCTACAAAAATGGCCATAAATGCTACCTGGTGTTGTTCCTAGATCAATGCATGTATGGGAATAGAGGCCCTGAGCCCTGGGCAGCTGCAAATACCCTAATAAAAGGGTTTATAAAAGCTGGTAAACATGGGGGCTGCTGCCAAGCTGGGGGTGAAGAGGAATCAAAGAAGGGAACAAGGAGATGGGGGCTGAAGGGTGATGCTTGGTGGCCATAAATGTTTGCTCACCATAATCTGGTGTGGCATTGCATTGCAGACACCACAGTGGAGGGAGAAGGCTGCTCCCATGCCAGAGCTGGAAACTTGGGGCTGAAATACAGCAGCTCTGTCAGGGGTGAAATCCATGGAGGGACACTGGCGGGTCAGGCTGACTAGTAGGGCTCAGCGATCAAACGTGTCACACCTGTCTTGGCCACGGGTGCAGGTGTTCTAGGTCAGCTCTCGCTGTGGTTATCAATCGCTGACAGTTGACAGTTTAATTTTACACCACAAGTACCTCATTACTTGTGTAGGCACTTGAAGAACATGTGGGCACTGGGTTGGATCAGTGATCAATGACAAAGGTTGTGCAGGGTGCAAGTGGTAGCAGTAAAAGTGAAGGTCTCCGTGCATGAGTTGGCAGTGGTGGGGATACATGACAAGGGGAGTTTAGCTGACAAACAGTCTGTCAGGGCTGGAAGAATGGAAGCTCGCTGGAGAGCTTGGCTCTCCATTATAAAATACAGCTCACCATTTAAAAAAAAAAGGGGGGGGGGGGGAAAGAAAAAAAAGAAAGAGAGAAGGAAAAAAAAAGGAATAAAAAAATGTCCTTGCTTCGAAAAAGTGTTTAAACAAATTTAATGCATGTGGGGGACTGTAAATTTTTATTCTACAAGCATTTATTTCATGACAGGGGACCATCCAGGTGTTCAAGGCATTTTGTGTTAAGGGAAAGAGAGAAATGTTGGTTTTATATCTATATATTTATATGTCCTGCTGCTGGCTTAGGCTGCCTGATGGGCATGGCTTAGGGATGTCCAAACTCTTCCACATGCCATTCCTTCTCTCCATGTACCAATAAGACAGCAATTAAATCTGCTGTGACAGGTTTGTTTCCAGCACAGCAGGGAAAAATTAGTTGTTTCCAAACCCTTGGAAAAATTGGGGTGCTTTTAATCAATCCCATCCCACTTTCTCTTTGGGTGCCTGTACCCTTTTACAGAGTTTGACTTTCTTTTGCATGCCAGGATCTCCCCAGCGGGTTGTGTCATTGGGGTGATGACTGGGAAAAGAGACATATGGCAGCAGTTTGGTGGAGCCATGTATCTTGCATTAGGATGTAAATCTTGTTTGCTTGAGAAACCCCACTGAAAGATACTTTGCTTGAGGTAGAACGTGGATGTGTTATTGAGTGCACCTTCTAATAATTGATATGGCAGCCAAGTGGTATTAATGGAAATAATGAGAATTTCCCCCAAAACTGTAGCAAAGAAGGAAAAGACTAATAGTCCTTGCCCTCTGCTGAATTGAACACGTCTTTTTTTTTTTTTTTTTAGAAAAAAAAAGATTCTTGATTATTTCTCGCCTGCTGATTAGGTGCAGGCTAACTTTGATCATATCACCTACGGTTCCCAACCAAAGGACATGTGTGGTGTGAGTGGTGGGTTTTGGAATTGTTAAAATGATTAAATAAGCAGCTCGGGGAACACAGGGCTTTAAAAAAAAAAATGAGATGCATGCTCTCTGCTGGTGTTGTGTATTGATTTAAATATGAGGCTGGAAAGCCCTCATGGTGATGGGTGTGCAAGCAAAGAGGTTCCTCTCCCACCACTCATCTGTGAAGCTGAAGGTGGTGTCGCCTTTGGTCTTTGTTTAGCTCCAAGGTATGGTCAGTCTTCAGTAAATGACAGTGAAAATTAATAGACCTTGTGTTAGGGAAGGAAAACACCTTTCTGTAAACCACAGTGAAGGACCCAAGTCAAAATACTGGATTCTGATATCCCACACAGGGCTTTAAACTTCTGAGACATATTAGCTTCTGAGGTAAAAGGTTTCTGCAGAGTCTGGGATTGTTTGTTTGTTTTTTAATCATTTGATGCTTTTTAATATTTAAACTAAACTCTAGACAGTACAATAAGAAAGTTAACGGATAATATGATAGTAAAATGATCTTTTTAAATTGCAGTGGCTGATTGGCATAAGCATCAGAAGGTTGAGCTTGATTCCAGCTCCAAAGCAGTCTGTCAGTGTTCAAACAGGAAATGGCAATTATTTTCCTTAATCTCTCTCTCACTGTGAAAAACAATGTGGACAATTTTCCTTGTCACAGATTTGAATTACATATAGGGAAGAATTTTTTTTACAACATGGATGGTAAAGCTCTAGGACACGTTGCCCAGCAAGGTGGTCAATGCCCCATCCCTGCTAACATTCCAAGTTGAGTTGGACAGGACTCTGAGGAGCCTGATCTACTTGAAGATACAACTGTATGTTGCAGGAGAGTTGGACCTTTAGAGGTCCCTTCCAACCCAAACTGTTCTATCATGCCATGACTACCTTATTAATGGAGTAATTCCCTGTGAAACTTGACACAGGGCTATCTGTGATGAAAGTTCCTTGTCTGATGTATGTAACAGTGGGTTCATAGCTACAGAAACTATTTATAATCATTTGATTACTTGAATAACACAGCAACATGAAAGCAAGCCTCTGTCTTATCCAAGAAAGGCTGTGTTGGTTCCTGATGTTAACTTGGACAGTCCTATCAGTTTAGTAGAACAAAAAAGAGTTCAGAAGGGCTGTCTTCATACAGCAGCTTGTAAGCATTATTAAATTTTCTTGAAATCATAGAATACTTTGGATTGGAAGGGTCCTTAAAGATCATCTAGTTCCAACCCTCCTGCCATGGACAGGGACACCTCTCACTAGACCAGGTTGCTCAGTGTCTCATCCAGCCTGGCCTTAAACACCTCCAGGGATTGAGGGGGCATCCACAACCTCTCTGGGCAACCTCTTCCAGTGTCTCACCACCCTCACAGTCAAGAACTTCTTTCCTCTATCCAGCCTAAATCTCCCCTCTTCTAATTTGTATCCCTTTCTCCTAGTCCTGCCATCCTGGACCTTATTAAAAAGTCCTACCCCAGCCTTTCCGTATCCTCTTCAGATATTGAGAAACTTTTATGAGGTCCCCCCTGATCCTTCTGTTCTCCAGGCTGAATAACTCCAACTCCTTCAGCCTGTCTTTAGTAATGAACTGTTTTATTGTATATAGGTCTGTATTTCTAACTATCTGTGTTCTGAAGGTGAAGAGGAGCAGGCTAGCTGTGGGTATATTGAGCCATCTAGTCATGGTGGCACCACAGATGGGAGAGTGGGAAGGAAATCTGGGCAATGACAGTAAAACAAGGGGAGCTGGGAGGAGAAGAGGAAGAAGACGTGAACAGTCTTTTCTATCCCTGGTTAAAGGGGGACTTTGCAAGGATCCAATGGGATACAAATTCCTGGGAGGGCTGTGATGGAGAAATGGGGTGAAATACTGGGCTATGAGGAGAAAAATTCTGGGTTACTGTTAAGCCAAGTTAGACTGAACTCTGGAGAAGTAGTGGAGAGGAGAGCACACCCTCACAAGACTTTGGAAACCAGAGATTTCTGTGAGGGGGATTTGTATTGAGGGAGCATCCATTATACTTGATGTTTATAAATGATGGGGAATTTTTGCCAGGAATATACACCAGCACAAAATAGCTGGCACAAAACAAAGCCCCCTAAACCTATAGTGATCTACAGTCTATGTAGCACACTGACTTCACTGAGGTTTCACAGTCTGCAGGAGTTAAAAAAAAAGAAAAGAAAAAAAAAAACCAAACCCAACCACCTTGTGTTTTTAAGGAATTACGGGGCCAAATGTTTCCCCTAGTGATTCTGGTGCAAATCCAGGGCAATCCCACCAAAGCTGGAGATTGCCCCAGCTTTCCACTGGGTATGGGCACTTGGTTTTGGCCAGTGGAGTTTGCTTACACAAGTGTGACCTCGCCATGGTTGGTGTCACTCTGCACTGGAGGTGACTGAGAGAAGTTGGCTCAGTCTCTGCTGAGGAAACACAGTGGTCATTTTTCCAAGTGTGACTTCAAATATAGGGGATTTTCTTCTCACGTTTGTTATTTGGAACTTAAAAAGTGGCTAGTCTTGTCTAGCTACATCAAAATATTGCTCTTGGGTTTGGTTTTTGTCCCTCCTTTTTCTCCTCTACCCCCAAACCAGACACTTGTATATTATTTCCTACAGGGTTTGGCATTTAATAGGGGAGAAATCCTGTGCTCTCCAGCAAGTAGGTTCAGCTGCTTTGACCACTAGGGAGCGGTGCCAGTTGATGCCAGTCAAGAAATTGGTCTAATGTTTGTAGGACTCATTTAATAAATGGCAGTCCCTTTGATCCCCCACCTGCATGATGGGTTCCTCTGTTCCAGTTTCTTTTCTGCTGGCTCTTGCCATGCCTCATTGCTGGATGGGGTGGTTTCCATTGTTCTTAAAATGAAGTGATTTAAATTTTTTAAAATAATAATTGCATTAAAAGAAATAATTAAGAGTTTCTGGCTGTGTTGCTGAGGGCAGAACTGACCCCATGTGCTCAGAATTTTACCTTTGCTCCTTTTCAAGCAGTGCTGGGCAGTTCTGGGGTTACTCAAAAGCAGCTTTTTCCAATATTTTTAGGGAAAAATTCACTTTTCTTTGTGTGAGACTTAAATAATTGGGGGACAGAGTTGTGGAGACAGCCACCCCTTCTTGCTTGTCTGCTTCCTCAGTGGGTTGTGGGATCAGCAGTCATGTACCATCTCCTCCACGTGTGGCCATGGAGACCTCAGTAGATCTTCCATGGTGGGTGTGAGTGGTAGCATGAGAATAACTAATGATATTGGTATTTTTTTCATGAGTGGATAGCACAGAAATGATGTTGTGTGGATGCCTGGGAGGGCAGACAGTGAGGTTTGAGGTTAGATACCCCAGACATCCTGTCTGATTTGAAAGATGGAGATGCTGTGCTGCATCTTCCAGTGGGAGGTGGATGGTGAACAGCTTTATGCTGAAGCATCCTGGTGGATGAGCATGAAGAGTTTCTTCTTTGTTGGCTTGCCCTTGCTTTACTGCTGGGATTATGGGGCACGTGCTTTGGTATGCAGATTACACCTTGCTAACAGGTTCCATGAGTAATTTGGGATAAGGCTGAATTTTTCTTTGAAGATAAGAATAAATACAGTCTCTTGTAAAAATCAAAGAAGGAGCAGTGCTAGAAAGCCATATGGGGGGGCAGACATGGAGGTGACATCTCCATCACACAGAGCTGCAGTTTGGAACCCTTTTCTCTAGCACATTAACACTGCTAACATTCAATGAATTGCAGAAAAAAGGCTTTAACATGATGTATAATTTTTTTTTAGTGGCTAAGTGAAACACAGGTCCCTGTGGGGAGGCTCTTGTAAGGGCACAGGAGGAGGGATGGAGGGAAGCAGGGAGTGATGCTCTGCCCTGCACCATCACCCGCACATCTGCCCTTGTGCTGCCCAGATGTGGTGGTCTTTAATTTGGCATTACATACTCGGTGCTTGTCTGCAGCTCGTATGATTCAAAGTTCTCCATGGGGTCTGATGTACAACGCTTGGCCTGTTTTCATTAGGTTTCCCCAGCTCTCCTCCCTTCTCCCCAGTGTCGCCGCACAAAGACACTTTTGTCAGGCGATGTTGGACTCTCCTCAAAATCCAAGCACTTTCAGGAAAGGACTTGGAAGTCTATCTTCTCAGTTTCCATATCCCTTTGCCCTCTGCTCTGGCATTTGGTTTGATTGGTTGTAGAGCCCCCTTTTTCTTCCCCCACTCTTTTTTATTTTTTTCTCCCTACTTACTTTTGCAGAGTTGATCTGTCTGCTCCAGAGTATCTTGCAAAGAAGAGGGAGGGGGGGGAAATGTATATTGCAAATCATGCAAGTTATCCCACTGAATTATTGCATATTTTAAAGCATTAACTCCTTCAATCCTCAGCTGCTTTAAGTGCTAGGACCAAAATCATGATAGGAATGTTAAAGGAGTATTATTATATTTTATGTTCACTGCCACAAGTTGAAGAAATTTAATCCCTTCTCTCTTGCTCACTTTCTCTCTCTCTCTCTGTGCCTCTTGAGAAAAAGAAAAAAAAAAGAAAAAGGAAGAAAACTGGCACCAAACTTCCATTTGACTTGGCAACTTTTTCCCTAATGTGATTTGATATGCTTTACTAGAAAGGGTAACGTGCTAATGTTTCAGAAGAGGCCGATTTTTTTCTATTAACAAAAGCATGGTATATAAAAGATCAAGCATTGCTATTAAACTCCTCAGTCAATGAATTTATAGCCCATTCTAAGTGGTAATCATATAATGGAATGCAATTGTTTAATATTGGGAAACATTTGGGTTGACGTTGCAGGGATTCCAGGAAATGCTGTTGTTTATATGGCTACATCTGGGCAAAAATTAAAAATGGGGGGAAAAAAAACATAACAAAGACAAACCTAACCACTTTGAAATCAAATTGCCCAAGATGTTTTCATAATTTAAGTGAAAAATATCAAACATGATTTTTATCTATCTGCTTCCTCAGAATTTGCATCATGATTTATGGACCTGGAGTAGTGATCCCATAAAGATGCAGCACCCGCTTTCAAACAGTTTTAAGCCAGCTTGTAGGTGACTTTTTCAGAAAAGAAATAAGATTTCTGCCTATGGGATATAATTATGTTATGATTACTACAGAAGAGGACATAGTTCAACCCCAATGTTTCAATTAATAATGCACTGTCAGCTCTGAGGGATGATAGGAAGCTGAATTGGATCAAAGCTGGAGCTGCTTTTCTTTTTTCCTTCTTTCTTATGCATTTGATCAACTCTCTGCAGTTTTGGGAGACTAATATTTTGCTTGAGAATAAAATATTACTCTTTTGCAAGCCTGATTAAGTTACTTTTAAGGGCCAGAGTTGGTTCCTTGCCTTGTGTGAGCAGATGTTTAAGCTCCTTCCATTATATTTTACCATCTTGCATTTACCTTTTTAATTGTTCATGTGGTCGGGCAATAAATTCGGTGTCTTTGGGGAACTAAGAATAATTTTCCAAATTTCATTCTCTCCAGCCAGTTGCTAGGAAATGAAATGCTTTGGTTAATGATGTATTTAAGGTATTTTCAATATCTCCATTTAATATTTTTCCTGTATTTATGTGAAATCCTCATCAAAAGAGAAAGTGTAATTAAAATATATTTAGTTTTCAGTAGCATTTAGCACCAGGTTGAAATATACCACTAAAAATTATGAAATCACTTTGCTGTCGGATAGGAAAATATTATTTGAAACCTGACAAGGTTTATTTCAAATAATGCTTACCTTAAAAAAAGAAATAACTCCTTTTAGGTCTTGCAGCCCTCCACTTCTTACTGAAAAATGCTTTCCCAGTAGCATACATATCCCGTATCAGTGGAACTGAATTTATATTGTTATAAATTTTTGAGGTTGGATTCCTGAGTTTGGAAATTAAATAACTACAGTTAACTGTATTAAGTGTAGACTTGAATTTGATCAAAAATAAGAAAAGCACTTATGACAACCTCTGTAAATGCTTAAATACTTTAGTTGTGTTTGTGAGCATGAAATTGTATTATAAGGAGCCGACGCTGAGCATACGCGCTCCTGTGGGACAGCTCTGACTTTTGGGAAATTAAAAAAAAATCCTGCATTAATGAAATTTGGCAAGTTTTTGATTTAATAGATAGTGCTTTTTGGGGTATGCAGAATAATTTGGAGTGGGAAGGCTGTAGGCATCTTTCCACTCAAGCCACCTAATGTATATAATTGCTTGGAGAAACTGCTTAACTTTAATGGGGCATTTCTTGATCATATAATAGGAAAACTAACAGCTTTAATTAAGATTTATGAAGCAGAGAGGTAATATATTCTGCTAAATTAAGTAACTATTGGTGGGTAGTGTATTTTTAAGCAATTGAGGGCCTGATCCTGCAGTTCTTTTGGCTGTGTAAGTACTTGCCAACTCGTGCAAGGAGTCCTGAGTGAGTGGGGCCAGATTTTGCCAGATTATTTCACAGTCCCTGAGCTATGGAAGCAAAAAGCTTCATGTAAATGCTGCGCTTTGGGGTATTTTTGATAATTCCTAATATCTTCTAATCGGTAATCACCAGTACAAAGCAGTTGGCATTGATCTTTGGGAGCTCACACCAAGTGCTGGGTCACCTCCGAGGAGCCCTCATGGCTACAGTGGAAGGTGAAGGCTTTTTGGGGATAAAATAGGGTGAGAAGCAAACAGGGCAATGTTTTCTTTTGGGTAAACTTAGCCAAGAGAAAAGAGGTGCAGGGTCTTTTGGAGAAGCCATGTTGTGTGGTGCAGTGTGTCTGCTGCAGGTGCCAGGGTGTGCTGGAAATCACTTCAGATTTGTATAGAAAATAGGATTTGGCCAGAATCTTTAAGATTTCCATGGTACAAACTTCTACGTGGCCTTGAGCACCAAGCCAAATATCTCATTAAATACAAAATATATCAACTTTTAGGTCCCCCCCTCAAAATTAATGATTTTTTGTATCCTGCAGGTTGTCAGTTTGCAGTGGTACTTTTGGGATCAGTAAGAAACATCAGCCTCAAGCTCAGCCCATGGGTGCCCATGCTTTCTCCACAGACATGCCACATTTGAAAGCTCACATATCATCAAGGCAATATTTCTAATGAATTTGGCTTGGGAAACATGTGAACACTACCCAGAAAAGGAAGGCCGTGGGAAGTACATTTTTAAAAGTACGCCCAAACCAGATAAATAGGCCTTTTAAACCCAAAATAAACAGATAGAGAAAACTCACTTAGGCTAAGGATGCATAAATTATCTTTACCCTGAGGATGCAGTAAGTTATTCCCTCTTCACATTCAAAATCTCTATGTTTTCAAAGCCTGTATTTCATGTCTAATCACTAAGAATGCCCTCTTTGACTTCACCCACTCCTGCAATCGTGCCCTTTCCTGAGAAGGGCCCATTTGTCATGTGGGGAAAGAGTTTAATTAACTAGGGAAAATGTACCTAAGCTGGAAACTGTGAGCTCTGGCCATGTTTCCATAGAAAATACACGAAAAAGCATGTATAGATGATCCCAATTTTTTTTTTCTTATGAAAAGGACGTTTTTTGATTCCCCCACTTCACTCTTCAAAAGCCAAAGAGCTTCTTTTATGTAGGATTCCCATCTGTCTTCCCCAGAACAAGTGTGGAATGTGCGTTTATCCCCCACAGGAGGAAAAAAAAAAAACCATGTTTCAAATCTACTTTTTTCTCTGTTCCCTCTTTCCCTCTGGGAACCCAGCAAATGTCTCTGTTGTGCACTTAAAAAGGAGTCAAGGTTTTAACAGGGAGGAGTTGAGGGGGGGGAAGAAAAGGTAGACTTGTGGATCCTGTGCTGAAACTCCAAGTATTTCTTTAAAACAAACAAAATTGAAAGAAACAGAAGGGAAACTATCAAAGGAAAATGCTTGCATTACTGGCAGACTATGGGAAAACTTAATTTTCATGCCAGTAAAAAGTTATGTGAGGTTTATATCAGAGGATTATTGTATGTTGTTGAGCACAACAGTTAATTCCTTGCCATGAGGAATGCAGCAGACTGCAACATTTATGTGTTGTTTCCTGAGATTAAATATATGTATAAATGTGTAAAGATATCTGCTTGGAGATTTTGCTACATTTTCAGAGTGACAAAAGCCTGAAGAGGATTCTTTGAGGCAAAGCTGTGATGGCAATTTTGCCCCAGTGGGCAACTTTGGGTCCTGAGCTACCCAATGAGGCTGTTAGTGCACATCTCTCTTCTTTTTCAGCATGAGTCTTTGCAACCTGTGATTGGTAACAAATTGTTAAATTTCCCTAAGCATTTACTTGCTGTTTGAAGTACAGTTTTGTCAGGAAAAGGCAAACAGTCATCTTGACAGGTCTGGATGTCTGGGTGACAGCATGGCTGGATCTGGGAGGCAGGATGATATTTGGCCAGTGCTTGAATTTCCACACTGTCATCTTGTTTCCACTGAGAAAACGCGCTCAAAGGTGCCTTTACAGGTGCTAAGGGAGATGATGCTTTGAAAGAAACATTCTGCCAAGGGCTGATTTTGATTCTTGTAAGAGTTTTTCCACCAGCTTTAAAAATTTGGTGAAAAAGAGGTCTGGGCTCACATTACCCTGGGCATGGTTACAGTCCAGGCTTTTCTTACAGAGGTATTTCCTAGGAAATCTGGCCTTATCTTCTGAAGCCCTGAATTATTCTTCTGCTGGCTGAAATAAGATGCTGTGGGGACAAAGGGACAAGGGGTAGTGGAGTGACAGAAATGGCAGGTCCTCTCACAGGGCTATGGAAATGTGTCGACACTTTTGCAGAAGGGATGAGAGGAGCCTTCTTTTCATGAAAAGCGTGGGGAGGAAAGGGAAAGGGCTGCTGCATTTCTATCATCTATAATCCTCCACTTAACCTATGAATTAGCCCTTGTGTGAGCAAAAAGGAAAGTTGGTGGCTAAACCATAACCCGCCCCCCCAAGTGGGTACAAGTCTTCCTTTTGCCTTCCTGAGCACTATATATATATAATGGGCCCCTTGAATTAAGGAGATATATTAAAAAGAATCCTGGCTGGCTTGCACCATTTTTTTTCTTTTCCTCCTGGCTCTGCATATATTTATCTAATGTCCAAGGTCCCAGGACCAGGCTTTTCAGAGCTGGTGTCGAGGTGTAAGGTGCAATTTTAACCTAGTAATTCTGTACCAGCTTAAAACTGCTGGCACAGACATTGGAAGGGGTGGATGGATGTCTAATTACTTGCTTGTACCCAAACTGCAAATTAGGTTTAGCTTCAATGTGCACTGTGGTTCACAGGGAGTGTGAAAATGTGTAGAGTTACTTATAGGAGAGCCCCAGCCAGTGCAAACAAAGACAGGGTTCAGAAAGTAGGAAAACCCTGCAGTGAAAAGGGACAATCTGGCCAAATGCCTTCTGCCTGCCATGGCTGATAGCACAGATTTTAAAGGAAAATAGGACAGAGAACTTCTATGTTAGTTGTCACATGGGTTGAGATTCATCTTGGCTGGCTCAAGCTGTCAGAGCTTGGTGTCCAGCTTCAGGTGGCAGTCAGACCCTGCTAGGTAGGTGATCATAGTGAGCTCTAGGGTGAAGTGTCCAGTATGTCATCCGTTGTGAATCCTAGAATGGTTTGGGTTGGAAGGGACCTTAAAGATCATCTAGTTCCAACCCCCTGCCATAGGAGGGATACCTCCCACTAGATCAGGTTGCTCAGTGCCTACCCCTCCAGGCAGAGGGCATCCACAACCTCTCTGGGCAACCTGTTCCAGTGTCTCACAGTCAAGAACTTTCCTTATATCCAGCCTGAACTGCACCAAGAGGCTGGATGCAAAGAAGTGCCTTCCTTCAAGCTAGGTGAGATGCTCTCTGACAAAAGCTGGCAGCTGTAGAGATCTAAATAACAGTTTGTGGTTAGCCTTCATTTTATGATATTTTATATCATTCATTAAACTCTGGAAAGCTTAATGTCTATCAGGTCCCTTCCTAGCTGGAGCTGAGGTAGATGCTACCTGGGAGGAGGTGTGGGATCCTGCATGTTCCAGGGTCAGACTGTATCTATGCAGGATGTGGGAGAGCAGGAGCAAAGCAGCTCTCCCACATCCTTGATTTATTAGTGAATCCTTGAATTTGGAGATTTATTAGTGAATTCCCCAATGAAGACGGCAAAAAGGACTTCTTGTGCATCCCTTTAATGGCAGCTACAAGGAAATGTCCAGGCCTGTAGATGTGTTTGCTTATGCAGCAAAAAAAAAATGATGAAATGGGATGTGCAACTCTTCCAAGGGTCCTCTTCACAGAGGGGATTTTGTGTGGTGAGCAAATTTCCCACAAAGACACTGTCCTATCTCTGGGCATCACCATCAACAAACTCTTGTATCATCCTCAACGAGGTTGAGTGTGGAAGAAAATCACCTTTATCTGAGTCCAAGAATGTCATTGTCCTGGAGGAAGCATTCAACAGCAAATAGCCCCTGTGTCTGACCAGTGCAGGTCCACAAGTCCCATTGGCCACTCCAAATGACATGTCATTTTTTATGATGTTGAAGGAAATTTTGCAGATATACCCAAGGGTGAGGCAACATCAATAAGTGGGGAACAAATGCTCTCTTACCTTCCTTTTTGGTTTCATAACTTCTGTGGGGAAGCTGCTAAAGATGACAAAACAATCTCTTGTGTACTGCCTATATTTAGTCTTATGAAGCTTCATTGTGTTTGTTCTAGGGCTGAAGAACAGCGTGTCCAAACTTGGAGCTGATGTTGAGTGTGTGTATTCAAGCTCTGGTCCCACAAAAGTTTGTGTGCTCCTAACTTAGCAGGTTTTTCAAACAATCACAGACTGTCAGGGATTCAAAGGAACCTCAAAAGATCATCTAAGAACATCCAGATCAGGTCACACAGTAAGGTCTCCAGTTGGGGCTCAAATATCTCCAGAGAAGGAGACTCCACACCCCCTCTGGGCAGCTTGTGCCACTGTTCTGTCACCCTCACCATGAAAAAATTGTTTTCCTCATATTTATGTGGAACCTCCTATAGTTTTTTGAGGGTAAATGAGCTTTGGTATGATGATAGCACTCACAGGTAGTAATGGGAAATGTCTGGAACCTGTGGGGATTATTTCTTCCACACGTTCCTAACGCCCCTGCACGTACATCCACACCTACAGGAGTACGTGTGTTTGTACTTGTGTGGTACATGTATGTGCCTGAACTCCGGGAGAAAAATGTTGACCTTTGCCTTTCAATTGCCTATCCAAATGTGGCTAAAATAGGATCTTACAGAAAATAACTTGATTGTGTGTTTCAACATCAAACAAAACTCCTGGTGGTGGTGGCCCCTTCCAGCCCACGTGGGCTCTAAAACCATACCATGTAAATGCTTTTCCACTAGCACACCAAAATACCTGACTACACCTCCAGCATATATTTATTTTCCCTTTTTTTTATCCATCAGAATGTTGTTTTTTTTTTTTTTTCCTGGAAGAGAAGGATTACAAGTAATTTCTGTGGGAATTTGTGTATGTTAGGAAAAGTTAGGACCTGAATGTATGGACCTGTTGTCATCTAACAGTTGGAATAGTTTATGACAGAAGTTTTCATAGCTGTTGTGACAGATTTTCCAGTTCCTGGCAGTGAAAAATCAGGAATCAGGTGCCTCCAAAAGTGTGTAAGTTAAAGCACGTGGGTTTCTTCTTGATTTTCATCAAGGTTTTGAGTCTCTAAGGTAGCTTGGGTGAGAATTTCAGGCATTTACTCATGTTGTAAGCTGCTGCTTCTAATAGAGATTTGAAGTCCTCATATATTCATGTGACTCCAAGAGCTGAGGCTTAAAGAGAAATGAAAATTATCATTAATGATGCTGAAATTGGAAAAATTCAGTGGTACATCCAGTTGTGCTGTAGATATAGCTCTTTTCATAAGTTTCTAGGAAATTTTTGTTGATATTATGGTGTCTTATATGATCTAAGCTGACTCTCTGGTTAAATTCATGATGGGTCTTTTCAATTAAAAAGAGAATTAAAACTTTCATAGTGGAAGAAAATGGTGGTCTTTAATGGGGTTGGGAGAGTCCTGATGCTGCTGCATTCCCCTGTGCACATCCCACAGCGGGGACTCCAGGCACAGCAGCACAACAGGCATCCTCCTGCCCTTCCAACAGATACCAAAAGAAAAAAATAAGAGAAGAAAAGGTGAAAACAATACATAAATTTAGTTGATTATTCAAAAGCAGCAGAAACACACACACTGCTGCCTGCCCTCCCCATTACTTTACATAAAATTGTTATGCATTCTAAGTAGTAGCAGCCTGGACTTCTTGACCTCACAAGAAGAGCTGTTACTATACATTTAACAAAAACAAGGTATTATGTATTAGCCTACACATTTTGCAATAGCTCCAGCAATTTAGTAACTACAGTCCAATTTAAACCCTGCCTGGAGGCAACAAAAATTACACCAAATGGCAGCTAATTTATAGGCAGGCGAGGGGGAAATATTTGGGGGTTTATCCCTTCAAGCCATCTGATTCGCATTATTGACTCATTTGGAAAACAGAAAGTGAGCAGAGACAAGTTTTTAAGGAGTTTGGTTTCACACAAATGACTGGCAATTGCAGCCCCATTATTTTTATACCAAGACTTCATTAGTCATATCCCCCGTCAGACCTGCGAGCGGTGTCAAATGCTTTCAGAAAACACACCAGGACAGGTATGGAACTCATCAGCCCATGGCAAAGGTCGCTCTCATTAAGGAGTCAAAATGAAAACTTTCAGTGTCTCTAACACATTGCACAGACTCTCCTTCCCCCCCCTCCCCTCACTTCTGAAGGGCTGGGGCCGGGGCGAGCACCTCCTGCTTCCCCAGACATTCAAATAAGATCAAGATGACAGGGGCAAGAAAATGAATAGGATTCTTAACTGGCTGTACTTTATAATATGGCACTGATTGGAAACAAGCAGAAAGTTGTTTGCCATGTCTATAGGACCATTTCCTGAGGTTAAACATAACATTTGAAACGAAGCAATTAAGTCCCTTTTAAAGAAAAAAAAAAAATTAAAAAGGGAGGAAAAAAATTAAAAACAACAAAAAAAAAAAAAAAGGGGGTTAGGAGGGGGGGGAGAGGAGGTAGGTCTGACTCGACATGCCAGCCATGCTCCGATGAGCAAAAGAAATGTCTGTACAGACTTTTTCCCACCTGGGAGGTTGGAGAAGGAGATAGGAGAGCTGTGACACCGCAGTTGTTGGGGGCTGGCTCTCAAGCTGTGCCCTGACAGATGTGTTTTGAGGAATTTCGAGGCGCGGAGATAAGAATAACAAAAAAGCCATTCACCGGAGGGCAGTTACACAGGCTTTAGCACAAAGGGGCGAAGAGAAAATGTGTCAATACCCTCCTTATTTGGGGAAGGTTCACCCTGTCTCTGCAACACGCTGTGTTTTGATGGGCTGGGCTGTTGCTAACAGGAGGGAAGGTTGCTGTGTTGCCCCTTAAAAGCTATTCCTGGCCATGAGAAAGGATTCCCTTTAGCAGCTTTGCTCTGGGAAGTCCTCCCAAGGTAGAAAAAGTTGCTCAACTTACAGATTTAATTATTTAAAAGTAGCATCCATAGGGTATTTGATAAAACTGCAGAAATACTTTGAGGAAGTTTTCTTCTTTCCCTCTTCTTAACTCATTGAATGGATTAGCCCACTGAGTTCCAAGTAAGCCTCTGGGGAGCCAGTGATGGGTTCTCCAATGTGCCTTGGTCCTGGCTCTGGAGATGTCCCCCACCCAAATCTTATGTCCCCTGGTTGGTTGTGACAGACTTGGGCAAGACCTCTTTGGGGAATTCCCTGTCAAATGGGGACAAAACCCCCAATTTCTATGAGTTAGTATTTGCAATGCCCAGAGAGGTTGTGGATGTCCCCTTCCTCCCTGGAGGTATTTAAGGCCAGTTTGGATGAGGAATTCCTCAACCTGGTGTAGTGGGAGATGTCCCTGCCCACAGAACTAGATGATCTTTAAGGTATCTTCCAACCCAAACCATTCCAAGATTTTGTGAAGATTTAGGAGCTATAGTGGCTACCTGAAGTGAATAATTGGAGTGTCTTGTTATCTTGCATGTGGGAAGATGCTTGCATGGGTGATTTCATGGTTGTGTGTGGAAATCTTGATGTTTTGTCCTGAGAATTTGTGCAAACTATGGCATTCATGCTGTGTGTTTATTTACACTCCAGTGTATTTGCCTCTCATTCCCTTGCCTGTTCATGCCTATGCCTGTGTGCTTGAAAAGCTGAAGTGCTTAAAACCCCTCCAGCCTGACAGCTGGGGGCATGGATTTCAGAAAAAGAGAGAGAAATGCCACTGCTGCTGAGCGGATTGTGGCCGTGGTGCTCTCCTGTGTCTCCTGGTAACATACTTATGCTAGAAAGTTGTCTCAAATCACAGTTTGCTCCTCAAACATGGAAAATGGAGGTGATGGGAAACACTACAAATCTTGTAGCTGTTTGGAGCATCATTATGGAAGCAAGCATGGGGCAGGGAGGTTCTCCAAGTGAGCTCCCTGCTGCTTTGGTTTGGTGTAAGCTACGGGGAGGGTCAGGAGAACCAAAATTTTGGTATTCAGTGATATATTTTTTTTTTTTACTGTGGTCTTAGTCTTCTTGGCTGCTGGGTTCTCCTCTCCTCAAAGCAGGACCACTGGCATTTCTCAGCTAAGCCTTTCCCAGTAGCTCCATCCAGGACATCTCACAATGTTCCTGTTAAGCAATCCCTTGGCTGGGATCACTTAATGAAAAGTATTTTTTGACACCTATTACCCACCCTGAGAGGGAGTTATTCCCCCTGTTCCCAGTGCAGGAAATGCCACATTATGAAGCTCCCTCCTCGGAGCCCACGTGTTTATCTGCAGAGATAACAGGGGATGGGTTTTGCCAGGAGGTCCATGCCCTCACCTGCCAGTTTCCCCCCCTCAAACACACCCTCCCTGGTCAGACCCCCCGAGCAAGGAGCACATCCTGAGCGCCAGCCCCGTGATTGATGCACTTGGCCGAGAACTTCCCTCCTGCCCTGCTCAGGAAACAGGAGGGTTGGGGAGATAGCGCTCGCCTTTCTTTCACAGTCCCTGCTTCCGAACTCTAATCACCTTCTGCTGTGGGAAAAGAGATGAGATGCTGCCTAAAAAACAGATCATTGTCCGCCTCCTAGATTAATGCAGAGAAAGCAGTATTGTCTGCTGAATGGATAAACCTTCCTCCTGTCACTCAAAACCTAAATTCAACGCTACTTCATTTCTAAGAGGCTTATCTTCCTTGAATAGACCCTTGCAGCTCGAGTAAGAGGCGATGTAATGAAGCGTGTTTTTTTCTTAAGTGAGAAACCTGCTGCAAAGAAGGGGTGAAGCCTGTGCAGCTGTTCTAAAGGGCCTTTGCAGGCTCTCGAAATACTTGTCATTTATCTGGTCTTGCATGACAGCAAATGAGAGAAGATCAAGTTCAAAATCTGCCCGCCCGCCTTTCAGCCCTTCTTCATCTGTTAATTAAATAATGGTCGTTAATGCACAATGCCCCCAGCAAGAAGGTGCGGATGTGATGCCCAGATGGAAATATGGGGTTCTTTTTTTGGGGGGGGGTTATGAATAAGCAGATGGTCCCCAGGAATTTTCCCTGGTTTGACCTCCTCCCCCCCCTCCCTTGCTTGGTGATGCCTCGGTATGTGGCTGGAGGAACCAGCAGTGAAACAGGTGGCATCAGGAGGATAAATAAATTCATAGAAGCATGCTGAAATCATTGCAGAATATACCCCCTTTTATGTGAGGTAGTGATTAATTCTGGGATTTCCCACAAAACCAGCTTCCCCCCCCTTTTTTTTTTTTCTTTTTTCTTCTATTTTCTAAATTTCACACACCATCATCCCCACAAATGGCAACCTGTTTGCTTTGTTTTCCCAGACCGTGCTGCAGTAAAGGCTTAACTTATACTTTGGGAAATTTGTGCTCCAAATTAAGGCTAACCATCAAAGGGCCAATTCCTGAGGTGTTTATTCACCTTCTGCTTGGTCAAAACTTACTCTGATATCAAAAGGCAGCTCTTGAGGACTGTGCAGATAGAATGTACGATCTGCTTCTGAATAATTGCAAGAATTTTAGTGAGTGGTTTTTTCCCGTTGTGGTTATAAGGGCTTAGCTCATCTTTTCATGGCTGGTATATTTTGAATTTTCTAGATGTTGGCAGACTGATCTTGTAAATACCCTTCTCTCATCACTAATATCATGACTGTTCCAGTCTCATCATCACCATGAGGACTGTGGCCATCCAGTTTTGTACCTCTCTAGTTATGGGGCATGTCCTGGAAAGTCCTTCCTTGGCTCTTTCAGAGACACTGATGTGGATGTTGGTTTACCTCAGCTGTGACCACAGAGGAATGAATGAGACTGAGTTACCCAGGAGCAGACCTGACTTTCCCCTTGAGCTGCTGGTGGTTATGATGGGTGGGAAAAGAGACCCAGTATGGTGTGTACTGGGGCCAAAGACAGATCCAATCTGCTTTAGACAGGGAAATAAAATGCTTAAGGAAATACTTGAGGAGATTGGTCATGTGTATTGTGTTGCTCAGCTTGGGGACACTTGTCCAATCCATGTGGTAGAAATCAGAGAAATCACCTGTTGGATGGTGATTTAAAGGATTTTTAGAGCAAAATGGAGGAAAACATAAAGCCTGGGGTGTGGATCCCTGTCGTGAGATGCAGCATTTTAAATGCTGAAATAGATCCCTGAGGTCAGGGAACCAGCTGCAGGGCAGTTGGCACCCCCAGGATGGGTCCTTACCATGGCATAGAGGCCAAGAAGTAATGGAGAAAAACATGAAATGTACAATAAATACGTTACAAATAATAAATGTATAATAGATATGCAACAAATCTTGATTAAAGGAAGCATTCAGCTTGTGACAGAAAACAACAAAAGTAAGGAACTCTGCAGTAGATGGTAAAACATTCCCCATGTCCCCAAAAGCTGGGGCACACTGGGGCATCTCTTGATGTCCAGGTGTTGAAGAACAGATGGCATGTTTTACCCCAGATGACAGATTTTGGGGCTGCTGCTTTTTATTTGTTCCCTTTGTTGCAGTTTTTATCCTCTCTGTGCATCTTCACTGACATATCCCTGCCATACTTTGCAGCTGATGGTTTTTAGGTAGGAATAACTTGCATTTCTGGTTGGCAAAGGCTGTTTTTTGAGTCTCTCAGCATGGGGAATCGTCACTGATGAATGCGATGCCCTAAGCAGGTTAGTCAGTACTATCACCATAACCCTAAAATTTTCTGGTGAAGAAAATGTCAGCAGGATTCATAGGTTACTCCCCCAGCTCTACATCCTTGAGAAGCTCTTGACAAATATAATGCTATATTTCCTGGATTAATAGGCATCGATAGACAAATTCCCCAGACTATGGCAAATTAACAAATGCTTTCATCACTACTTTCCTCACAGGAGTTATTTATGGGGATGCTCTGGTAGTAGGTGCTGTTTCTGTTAACTGTTTAGGGAGCTGCTTGGAAGCTTCGTGCCTGCAGATACTGACCTTTTGCAGATTTTTTTTTTTTTTTTCCCTTAGCTGATGTCTCCGTCAGTAAGGAGACACCTGCATCCGAGAGGAGAGACACAACACTTCAGTATTTCCCCTCCTTCACCAGCTGGATAGGACCCCTGATACAAAACCAGGCTCCTGTGCCAAAAGCCTTCAAAGTTCAAGCCAGAGGTGTTTGTGTGAGATAAAAAACGGGACAATATCGCATCCCCCTGCAGCTCATCCGTTTCCACGTGACACTGGCTCCGTGGGCTCTGATTAGCTTGTTAGTGAGGAGGCAGGAAGAAGTGCAATCAAGTTTTTATGATTCATCATTTCTGTTCCCTGTTTGGGAGACAATGTCAGTGCTCTTTGCCAGTACTAGCTGGTAGCTTTTCGGGTGCCTTGGGGAGATGCTTTTTTTAAAGATGCTCTCTGTGTTTCTGAAGGCTTGAGCCACATTTCCAAATAATAGGGAAGTCCTGGAGTTTGTTTTGTGTTGGTTGTTGTTTTTCTTTTCTTTTTTTTTTCTTCTCTCCCTAATTGTATCTGCTAACAATGCTTTTATGTTTGCTGCACGTATGCTCAAAGAAAACACGCTTCCAGTTTGTCTGTAATCCTGTTTTCACTCAGAAGTGTTTGTGCAGAAATAAATTAGAGATGGTACCTGGCATATTTTCTGCAGCACAAAAGGCAAATGTAAGTTTTATTAGGTTGAAAAGGATACATTCTCTTCTCCTGACCTTGATTTTTTAAGCTATATTCTCTATACCCCTGCTTTAGAAGTATTATTCTTCATCCCATCCAATTACCATTTCTATCAGCTCTTCTGAAAGATTATGCTTTTTGGGTGTTCTTCTGTAGATGTCTTTCCAGTGGCTTCACTTGATGAATGTGACAAGTTTTGTGTTTTCTCCCTCCCCTCGTTGAATTGAAAAGTTTTTTGATAAATACAGGCCAATAAGTGCCCAAAGGCAGTGTTTCAATGGCTGCTAAATCTTTCAAGGTTAGGACTTAACCTCCGTTCTCCCTAATTCAACTGCAACCTTCAGTCTGGAGCCAATCAAGAATATCAGATGATACTTAAACAATGAAGGATTTCTGATATTCAGGTACAGCCTCTGTTCAATAGGATTGCAAATTCTTTGTGTGAAGAAAGTCGGTTTTGCTCTAAAGTACTGTCACAAAAAGTGAAATTACCATTTGCTTGGAATGATGCCATTCATCATTGTCAGAATACTAAGCATTGTAAGTAGCTAGGCCTCTCCAAATTAATGCCTTGTTTTGCATCGGCTAAATTTCCCAAATCCTCCAGGATGGGTCATACAAAACTCATCTCACCCTTTTAATTTATCAATCCAATGCGAGTGCGGTGAAAGGGAGCTTCGTTGCCTCTTACCTCTTTTTATTTACAGTCTAATTCGAAAAGAAAAGGAAATAAGATATGAAAATAAGTTGGAAAATAAGATAAATCTCTCAGCGAAATCACAAGATCTACTCAGTCCTGTAGCAAACCCTCTATAATTCATTTGTAGGTCAGCTCAAGGGATTAGCCATGACGTATTTGGAAATTCATTTATTTTTATTTTATTTTGCTGTTTCTTATGCATAAGGGTAATGCTGTCCCCAAGGCTTTTCAGGTAGCCCTCAAATCTTGACAACATTTGCTGTCTCTAAGGCCTAAGCCAAAATTAATTTTCAAATAAACAGCATAAAAATGTATGGAGTTGTATAAATTTGAATACAAAATGCATTTGTTTTGCTTGCTTCCATCCACACACACATACTGTTGGCTCAGCCAAAAATCATAACGTGACATTGAAATTAACGGCCATGTGTACATCATGAAAGTCAAAAAAGTTTCTTAGTTTATTAGAAACACTGTCGAGTGGGGTTTTTTTTCTCCCCACCCCCTTTTCCTCCTTTCTCCTCGATATTCTCTCCTAGATGTGTACTGGGAAAGAAATGCCTGTTAATTGTGCTTTTCTCTCTCAATGTCTTATGAAAATGTGTCTGAGCTCCTGGGTCCTTGCATCCTGCTTGGGATTTTGATGGGTGTGATATCCCTGAGAAGCACTGAGATGTTTTTATTGAGAGAGAAATCAGAAGTGGCTTGTGATGTGCTTTGCAGTTTATCAATTCTGGGGGGGGCGTGAAAATGAGAGTCAGAAGTGCACTTGGACAGTCTGCAGCAGCACAAAGTGCCTCAGTGAGCAGAGAATCAGAACAGAGGGTTAGGAATAACACTGAAAAGGGAAATTCCCCAATTCTGGTTTAAACTAAAAAAAACCATCAACCAGAAACTTGTGCTGAGGGATATAGATAATTAAGGCAAACATTTTGTTTGTGTTTTAAATATGATAAAAGGTGGACACTTCCCTCAGGTTGCTGGTGGCTCCAGGGCATCCCAAAAGGTGCCAGGAGGTGCTGCTGCCCCAGGAAACTGTGGCACCTGCAGGATCAGCTTAAAATAACTCCTCCGTGCTCTTAAATTAAAACAATGCCTCTTTTCGATGTAGTTTTTGAAACCTCATTCCACAAGGGGGCTGCAGGCACGCTGGAAATGTAGTGGTTGGCAGGGCTCGGGAGTACCTGGGTGAAAGGATGCCCAATCCCCTACAGGGGTGCTCAAGTACGATCCAAATCCAGAGGGAAATTGTCCCTCAAGACGAAGAAGTGCCTGTGCATAGATTTTTCTGGCTCCTTGGTGAGGCTGCCTGTGCTGGGGATACTGAAAAGGAGGAGGAAAAAGCCAGGAAAGATCAGTTGGGATGTAGACTGCCCCACGCTCCTGTTGCTTCTACCCCAAAGGGCCTCCAGATTAATAGTGTTAACCAAAACATCCTTTTACCTGTGCTTAATTAAGAGAAGTTTGGCTGTGTGAGATCTCAGTGGTGCACTGCCTGGAACTCCCTATCTCAAGCAGCATCAGCTGACCAATAAATATTTGGTTAATTATTAATTTGCTAAAGATTATGTTTGGAAGGTAGATCACCTTGAAATGTTGCTTTCTATTATCCTTTCCCAGCTTGGCAAGGAAAGATTTCAATTTAATGTGACATGATAAACTACAAACAAGTGGGATTTTTAGGCTTTGGCAGGTGAGGGGAGCAGGGCATCAGCCTCGTGATGCTCTCCTGGCCAGAATGTGAGTAGATCCTTTGTTTAGCAAATAATTGATGTCCTGGGTCAGGCTGGAGTAACTTCATCACTGAGTCATCTTGCACCTTTTCATGTTGGTGGTTTTTTTTTTAAGGGCTTTTATTTCCAGTGATATTAGAATCATAGAATGGTTGGAAGGAACCTTAAAGATCTAGTTCCAACCCCTCTGCCATGGGCAGGGGCACCTCCCACTAGACCTGATTGCTCAATTCCTCATCCCATTAATCATTCTGCTATGCACAGCACCAAGTCTTCTGTCCCAAAGACAGCAAAGTTCTCATCCACCATGCCAGCAGGGTGTCCTGTTAGCCCTGGTTGAGGGTTGACCAGAGAACAGGAGTGGTCTATAGCTTTATCTGGAGATGGAGCACCTCCTCTACCTTTTGGTCTCCTTCAAGACCTCCCCAGCTTGTCCCACCCTCCATCCTTTGGCATATTTCTTTTGTTAATCCAGTTGCAAGAAAGACAAGCTGAGGATTGTTCACCTGATGGTCAGATTGCAGCCCTAGGGAAATCAGGAGTGGGAAAGAGAGTGTGGGTAGAAATGGGGAGCTGCCACTGTCCCCTCAAATGTCATGGTGGTCAGGAGCTGCTCTTAGCACCCCAAATCTTGCTGGTAGGGTTGCAGGTCAGAAAGGAAAGTGGAGGAAGAAAGATGGTGTTACTTAAAAATTAAGGGTATTTGATAAAATGAACTTAAAAGAGCACTACAGTCAACATGAATCCTGTCGTATAGGACATCTTGGAGCTGGAAAATTGATTTAAAAATCAATAATCCTCCAAATATCAAAGATAAAAAAAGGAATTTGTTTTACATATGTTGCTAATACTGCAAAAAGCAGATAGGATCATGGAACTACATGCTATTGCTTATCATCTGCTCTGCTTAGTGTACCTTTTGGGATTTGTCCGAGTTTATTTTTTAAATATGTGCTTGGAGTCTTTTCAAGTCGAAATCCCAGAGGAATGTGTGAGCCTAACTCCTAATATACAGCATATGCAAATGGCTTTTAAATTAATAACACTTCCTAATGCCTATTTTAGGCAGTGTCTGTAGAATAATACTTGCTATTTTAGGCAGCATCTGTAGAAGAGGGGAGTAAAGCACTGAGCTTCTGGATGTGGGATGTTGGGACTCACTGAAAACAAGCTTTGGGACACATGAGGTACATGTCTTGCTGTAGAGAAACAATGTCAAACCAGACACATCAGTAATAAAAAGTCTTTCTATTGTGCTCATCACCCTCTTACGGCAATTGCCTCTTGGGTGACTTTCATTCCTTGCCAAAGCATAAAACACCCCGTGATGCATGAAATGTGGGATTTGCATACCCATTTGAAGCACTGAATCAAAAGTACTTATTCCTCAAGTGCCTGTGTCTGTAAGAGCAGGGTTCTGCCAGGCTTGCTGGGGCAATGGCTCTGTTGGACACTGTGGAAAGTGATGGAGAAACAGTGGCTTTATATTGGGGTAAAGGTGTCAACTGGATTCACTGACTGTGCCTGTGAATAAGGGAAGGGGAATCAAAGAATTGCAGAATGTCAGGGAGTGGGAAGGACCTCAAGAGATCATCTGGTCCCATCCCCCTGCTGGAGCAGGAACACTCAGATCAGGTCACACAGGAAGGCATCCAGGCGGGGTTTGAATGTCTCCAGAGAAGGAGACCCCACACCCTCTCTGGGCCACTCGTATCTCACCCTGACTAAGGTTTTTCTCCTATTTCTGTGGAAACTTCTGTTCCACTTGTCCTATCATTGGAGGTCACTGAGGAGAGCCTAGCTCCATCCTCAGTGGAGTGTCCTCAGACACTCACCCCTTCCATCTTTGTGAACATGAATGAGATCACCTCTCAGTCTCCTCTCCTTCAGCCTTTCCTCAGAAGGGAGATGCTCCAATCCCTTCATAATCTCTGTGTCTCTGTGCTGGACACTTTCCAGTAGTTTCCTGTCTGAGAGCCCCAGAACTGGACACAATACAGAAGGTTTGGATCAGTTCCTTGCTGAAGCTAAGGAGGGAATGTGATTAAATTATCATTATTCTCTCATGGCTCTGTTTCTGGAGAGCAAAACTCCTTTGGCTTCTCTCCCTGCTGATGTGCCCCAGGGGGACAGGTAGCCATGGTTCCTGGCAGAGCCACCTCTTTGTCCCCCTGCTGTTCCTCTGTTCTCCCCAACCTAAAGCAGAAACTCTCCTCTGGTGGCTTCAGCGAGGTGCAGAATGTTCTCTCCTTTTCTCCAGCTTCTCTAAAATCCTTTTATCCTGTGATATTTATAATTCACACAGATAAAGCAAACATGTTTCATAGTCGTTTACAAGTATCTTAAGTAATTGCACATGTTTTATGATATCCAGCCATCTCTGTGAAGTGTGAAAAGTTTTAGGGCTCTGGTTAAATATTTTTTTTTTTATTTCTATACAAACATTTCTGGAAATTCTTCCTGTTTACACCAGGTGAAGATCTGCCCCCTCCCCCCCTTCTTTGCTTTCAGTTTGCTGCCACTGCTGACTGTAGAATTGAGAGATTTTCAGTTTCTACTTGAAAAAAGAGAGGAGAGGGTAGCAAGAATGTGTGTGAAGACAGGCAATTTTGAGGGCAGACTCCAACTTTTACATTTATAAGAGTGATTTTAATAACTTTGAATCCCCGGTGCTAATCCTTAGACAGGAAGGGGGTTTGAGAACTGCCCCAACCTCCTTTTCCTTTCATTCCATCCCAAAACACCTGCAACTCTCAGCAGAGTAATCTATGAATCACCGTGTCTGTCGTCCACTTATTGTCTTGTCTAGTGCACTCCACGGTGGAACTAATCAACAGCCCTGAATGAAGCATTGCTCCTCAGCTGAATTCCTTAAAGCTCCTGAAGTATTCAGCAAGGAGGGAGAGAGAAATCTTTTGGTATGATTTGCTCCACATTCCAAATTCGTTTATAGAAAGAGAATAAATGATTAACAACGGGTCGAGAGACACAGATTTAGCCCTGCTTTGCCCTGACCTGCCCCCTCAGTTACTCCTTCCACTTCCCAGGCTGCTCTAATAAGATGAGTTCAAGGAGTTGGGATGGCAAAAAGCTGCTTGAATCCCCTTGCACCCGCCCGCTCTTAATTTGGTTTATTGGCCTTAATGAACAAATCTAGTTCCTTAATCACAGGTGAACAGAAAAGGTCACTTGCCACTCTGACAAATGGCTTTACCCTGAGCTGTTTGTGTGGGGCTCACAGATAGTGCCTTTCCCCCTCCCCCTTTTCTCTCCCCCACCATGAAATGCCCATGTCTCTGCGGCACCTCCTGTTGCGGCCATTACCTGTGGTGTCTGGGCTGCTGGCCAAGGAGCACCCTCGGTAGCAACAAAGCCATAATCATTTCCAGTTGGAAAAGGCTGAGCTGTAGTAATTTTCCTCTTTGAAAGCTGCAGCAGAGAGGCTCAGGTTAAGCAGAGCTTGGTGCTGGGACATGAAGTAACAAGGGCATGAAACTTCATCCTTTGTGGCAGCCATTTGAGGAGGTTGAGAGGTCCCAAAAGATGTTCTTCATTCCTAGTGAGGATCATCCAGCTGACCTAGGCAAGGGGGTGGCCAGAGAGATGTTAGTATGCAAATATTTTTTTATTATTTCATAATAATATTAATAATCACCTAGAATGGAAGGCACCTTTCAGGTCTTTAAGGCCAGGCTAGATAAGGCACTGAGCAATCTGATCTAGTGGGAGGTGTTCCTGCTTAGGGCAAGGAGATTGAAACTAGATGATCTTTCAAGTCCCTTCCAACCCAAACTATTCTATGATTCTATGATCATCCAGTCCAACCATCAGCCCAACTCTGGGATGCCTTTTCCTTGGACAGGGACTTGAAACCTTGACCCTTAGGTTAGGAGTCTGATGTATGAGTGGTAAATACTAACAAAAATGGGTGTAAAAGGAATGGTTAAAACTCCCTAAAAGACAAGCTGGTCTGTAGAGAGACTCAGAAGAACAAGAGGTGCTGCAAGTTCCTGATCCACCAGGCAGGATGGTGATGTCAGCTCTGCTGTTGCAGCAGTGAGCAAACACAAGGGCTTGTCCCAAAGGGCACTTTGCCTCTCCTGGGACTGGGAAGCAGCTCCTTTTGAGGGCCCTTTCTCAACCTGTGCAAATTTTGGGCTCACTGATACCCACAGTTGACTTTGGTAGCAAACTGTAGCAATGAAGCCAAGTTTCCCTCCAGATGTGCCCACTGGAAAAAGCCAGCCAAGTGGTCTCATGCAAACTCTGCTTTGTGGCTTACTCCAGGAAATCCTTTTGCAGCTGGTACAAAACAGAAACCATTTGAGAAAGCAGCTAAAGAGTTGTGGAGGAACTCACAGCAAAATGATTTCAGTTTCTTTCAGGTAGGGCTGAAAAATCTCTCCACTTGTGCAGAAGACAGTGAGCGGTTAGAGGTGGTTGTGGTGATGTGTGGTTTATCACCATGTGTGGGATTTTCTAGACATGTAGGTTGTGGAAAATAAAACCTTTGAGAAACAAGAGGATGGAGCCAGGCTCTTCTCAGTCACATCCAATGATAAGACAAGGGGCAATGGGTGCAAGCTGGAACACAGGAGGTTCCATAGAAATATAAGAAAAAGCTTTTTCAGGGTGAGGGTGAGAGAAGATTGGCACAGGCTGCCCAGAGAGGGTTTTGGGGTCATTCAAACCCTGTCTGGATGTGTTGCTGTGTGATCTGATCTGGGTGTTCCTGCTCCAGCAGGGGGATTAGGACTAGATGACCTCTTGAGGTCCCTTTGAATCCCTGATGCTCTGTGATTCTGTGGAACAGCAAAGGTGGGTTTGCAGAAGTACTCAGCTGAAGATGAAGCTTTTCCCTGGGCTTTGGCACAAGCAGTCAGCCTCACAGGCAGCTTTCTTGGGTCATCTAAAAAAAGAATTAGTTGTGTCAAACCCCAGATGTTCTAACTGGGTGTTGAGATGCACTAATTTTCACTCTACTGGAGAGAAAAAACAAAAAGATGTCTCTTTTACTTCACACTTCTGTTTTGAAACAGAAAAGCGAAGCGGGAGTTTGTCCAAAAGAGAGCTTTCCAATTTTAGCTGGAGTTTAAAATTCTGCTGTGTCTGAGTAATCATCAAAAAAAAGATAAAGCTCTGTCTTCCAGGGATGTATTTGGACGTGGCAAAGTGCAGCAGACAGGTGCCTGGCAGGAAGCAGGAGCTGCTGCTCCCACGCAGATGTGGACGACTAAGTTTTGAGATCATCCTTCCCTTCAGGTCTTTTCCTTTGATTCTTCAGCTTATTTTTATGTCTGAGGCAAACAAGAAACAAAGACAAATGTGCAAAATGACGACTTGGAGTTTATTGGAGCAGGAAAATAAGCCATTCAATGCCACTTCCCTGTTTGCTGTGAGAGGCAAAATCACTTACAATGGTAAAGCTAGAGCTGCCTTGAAATTGCTTCTTTCTGAAGTGAAATTGCTGCTGGCTTGTGTGGAATAAGCAAAGATATTAGTGCAGCTCTTTTGAAAGTTCTAGTTTGCTTTAGGTGTGACTTCACAAGTGCTTTTGTAGGGCCAACAGATGATATTATTGTATAGATGATCATAGAATCATGGAATAGTTTGGGTTGGAAGGGACCTTAAAGATCATCTAGTTCCAACCCCCCTGCCATGGGCAGGGACACCTCCCACTAGATCAGGCTGCTCAGTGCCTTATCCAGTCAGGCCTTAAACACCTCCAGGGATTGAAGGGGCATCCACAATCTCTCTGGGCAGCCTTTTCCAGTGTTTTACTACACTCACTGTGAAGAATTTCTTTCTTATATCTAGCCTGAATCTACCCCCTTCCAATTTCCATCCATTATTTCTAGTCTTCCCATCACATGTCTTATTAAAAAGTCCTACCCCTGCCTCCCTGCCTACTCCCTTCTTTCTTATATCTAGCCTGAATCTAATCTTTCATAGCATCCCTCCTTTCTTTGGATAAATGTATAATTTTCAAGAGAAAACCCCAACAGGGATGAAGAAATGTGCTCAATCCCATATCCAATGGCCAAACTCATAGAATAGTTTGGGTTGGAAGGGACCTTAAAGATCAAGTTCCAACCCCCCTGCTGTAGGCATCGGTTCTGCCCTGGAAGTCCTGCTGATTTCCCCAATTTATTTGGTAGTGGAGGTGGTTTATTACAACAAAATTACAGCTCTTGGAATTAGGTTCTGTGGAGAAGCTGGGTGAGAGGAAAGCTTTTGGAGCCTAGATGTAATAGGAAATAGGTGCTTCTCCAGCTGGGTAATTCTTTCCCTTCTTGCTCATCGTGGTTGGGTTGTTTCTTGGAGTTTCATGCCCCAACCCTTGGAGTTTGTTCCTTTGAGTTTCATGCCCTTATACCCAAATTAACAGAATCTCTTCCCTAAACCCAAGTGATCTTTCCTTTCTTTACCAAACTTGGCCTGCAAGAACATGGGCACAACGTCTGATGAGATCCTGCTGTGATCCTTCCTCATGCCAACCTTTCCCATATCTTCTAGTTCACAGAGTATCAAGGTGGGATTTATCTGCTGTAGGTTCCTACGTTCCCACTAGTGTTTGAGCAGATTGCTTAGATTTCCTTTGTTCTGCTCAGCCTGTAGGGTGTCATCCCACCTCAAACTGGATGTCTGAAATGAGTTTCCTTCCAGCACTGGGTTTTCTGCAGCTTGTAAATGTCCAGAGCCGGCAGTGGTGGATCCCCGCGAAGGTTGTGTGCAGACAGCAGAGGGTGCTGGAGTTTTTTTTCCTTTCAGTGCACCTCCAAGGTTGCAGGATCATTCCAGCCTAAAATCAATTGGCTTTTACTCTGATTGCTGAGTACAGAGAAGCCAGGCAGGTACGGTAAGAGAGGAGGTACTGAACTCCACTTAGATGGTCACTGTAACCTTCAAAAGTCATGCTTCTGCCAAAATCTCCCTGTATACCAAATTGATAAGTGAAAAATGAGATTATAATGATGAGAATCAACAGATTTTATTTTTTCTAATGTTCTTTTCTCTCTTAAAACACTTTCGGAAACTTTTTCCCCCAGATAATGGAGCACAAAAACTCCACAGCTCTTTATTTCAGAGATGTGAGAGTACAGAAAATTTTATTCTGTCAGAAATAAAACTTGCAGCCATTATCAACCTTCATCAGGCTGTCAAAATAGACTTTTACAGATGAGGTTAACAGTGCTGCTAGCTGACAACTTTTAGCAGCATCCAGGTGTAGATATCTAAAGAGCTTCACTAAGGACCATCAATCTCATGGGCAGGAGGAAGGGCTTCTCTATAAATGTTTGTAGCAAGAACTTAACAGCAGGGTTTAAAAGAGGCAATGGTAGCAAGCCAGGCTCTAAGGCTGGAGTAACTCCCTTAAGCTCAGCAGAGCTTAAATGACTTAAACTTCCCAAATCTGAGCTTTCCCTGGCAGGACGTGGAAGCACTGGCCAATGGTAGAATGAACCTGAAATTCAGACTTGCTCCTCAGCTCCCATCCAGCTGTGGCACAGATAAGGAGCTCGAGGGCTGTGTTTTGGGCTATAATCATGTTCTGACACACAGTGGTAGAATAAACCTGAAATTCAGACCTGCTTCTCAACTCCTATCCAGCTGTGCCACAGATAAGGAGCTTGGGGGCTGTGTTTTGGGCTATAATCACATGTTCTGACACACGTGCTGCAGATGGCAGGGAATGGGGAGTGCATGTAGGGCAACAACCCCTTCACTTTCCCCACTGTGCACCCTTTTCCACCCACTCATGTTTAAAAGCAGGGATTTCACACTCACAGGTTACAAGTCCAGCTGATGCTGGAGCCAAGATTAAAGCTTGGGAGTGACTGGCTTCCAGCCTGTTTCTTAATCTATTAAATCACGCAGTCTCTCTCTCTCTGGATAACTCTTGCTGGTTACTGGGATTGCTTGGCAGCAGCAAGCCCAGCCTGATGTCTAAATGCTGGCTCTGTTAGCAAGTCAGTTTGGTTGCCAGCTCAAGGGCATCCAGTCAACAAATGTCTTATTTTTGGATTCTCCTGCTGTCCTGGGACTGCTGCTATGAAGAATGACCTCTCTTACCTCATTCACCTTGTTTGCATTTCCTTACCCAGATAGTGTCATGGCTATTGCATGATTCAGTGATCCCATGGAGCAGTGGTCTCCCTCACATGTTTTCCTTAGCTTTTGAACCAGAGAGGTGGCTGGCATCTGGGGGATGTTTGGGATGAACATTGAAAAGAAAAAAAAAATCTAGATTTCAGCCATGTTCCAACTATGGCCAAGCTAACACAAGTCAGGAAATCCAAACTGCAGATTGATGGATTGTCCTTACATTGCCCTGCCATGTCTAGGTGCACACCAGGGACTGAGCATCTTGCTCCACAGGGAGCTGCTTCTAGTACCTGTGCCAAGGGTGGAAAAGCAGCCATAAATGCACTAAGAACTCTTATGCTTTATTTTCTTTTCAGGTTGATTTATTCTGTTCTGGTGGTTAACACTTTTTGTGTTGGCAAAATGGAAATTTGCAAGAAGGGGGTTTCTTTTTCTTTTTTGATCTGAAAGTCAGGGTGGGTTTCTCCACCTCTGGAAGAGCCTGGGCATGATTGCCCAAGGTCCCTTTTGCAAAGCAACACACACAAACTACTGCTCAGTGAGATTACACTGTTTTCCTGTTGCCTTTTCTGCAGTCAGCATCACTTCTCTGCCTTGTTCTATTTTTTTTCCCTTTCCCTATGTGTTTACAAGTAAGAGCCTTCTTTAGGAAATCCCTTGTAAGAATCCCAAATCTTTCAGCTTATCTGCAACAATGGAAAGCATGATGGGAGTCAAAGATTCTCCTCCTGGAGTATTGTGTCCAGTTCTGCAGCCTTCAACATAAGGGCATTGAGCTGTTGGAGCAGGTCCAGAGGAGAGCCACAAAGACCATCTCCCTTACGAGGACAGGCTGAAGGAGTTGGGGTTGTTCAGTCTGGAGAGGAGAAGGCTCAGGGGGGACTTCAGAGGAGCTTCTCAATACCTGAAGGGGGCTACAGAAAGGCTGGGGTAGGACTTTTTTATAGGGTCTAGAATGGCAGGACTAGGAGTAAGGGATGCAAATTGGAAGAGGGGAGATATAGGTTGGAGAGAAGAAAGAAGTTCTTTGCTGTGAGGGTGGTGAGACACTGAAAGAGGTTCCCCAGAGAGGTTGTGAATGTCCTCTCAATCCCTGGAGGTGTTTAAGGCCAGGCTGGATGAGGCATTGAGCAACCTGGTGTAGTGGGAGGTGTCCCTACCCATGGCAGGGGGATTGGAACTAGATGATCTTGAAGGTCCCTTCCAACCCAAACTATTCTATCTGTGGTTTTTAGGAGTACTTGAAAAGCCACGTCCATATTTCCTATTAGAACTGATAAAATTATTCAGATCAAATTAATTTTCTGAACTTCTAAATTGCTGGTTGTGTTGCAAAATGTAACTCTTTAAAATGCTATTGTACCTCCCCTTACTTCTAACTTCCTGCTCCAGCTGGGAGATCGGACTAGATGATCTCTTGAGATCCCTTCCAATCCCTGACATTCTGTGACTACCTGTGCAAATGGATACTTTTAATTTGTTTTTCTTTTGAGGGAGCATCATGCGTGCAGAGTTGAGCTTTTCCTGAGCAGGCTGACCCAGTCCGGGGGTGGAATGGCTCAACGTTTGCAGGAAAAAAAGATGATTAAAAAAAATAAGATTGGATTTTGCAACCTGATAAGCAGCAATCCCAACTGGAGTAATCCATAAGGACCTTGCAAGCTCTCCCCCAGACCAGTGTCTCAGTGCTATCTCTTAGGGAGGCTGGGAGTTTTACAATTGCCCTGGGACTTCCTCCTCTCTCCTCACCAGGAGAGGATGGGAATTTGCTGAAGGGTTTATCAGCAATAAGCATCTGCCCCCATTCTCACTCGGCAGCTCTGGCCAACCAGTGGGAAAAGTCGGGCCAAGGCTTAATCTGCTCCCAGCTTGCTTCCTGCCACTGTGGCCCAGGGATGGAGGAAGCAGACAAGTGGCCCTGCATGCTCTCTCTTTGCCAGGCCCCCAAAGTTCAAGAGGCTCAGGGAGACAGAAGAGAGTTTCTTGCTCCCTTTTGCAGGGGATATTGTGTATTTAATGCTGGGATATAGCAAAAACCCCTAAAGATGAGTTTATACGAGACAAAACTTTATACAGTGAAGGTGATAGAACAGTGGAACAGGCTGTGTAGGTTCTTCTCTGGAGACATTCAAAACCCACCTGATTGCCTTCCTGTGTGACTTGATCTGGGTGCTCCTGTTCCATCAGGAGATTGGACTGGATGACTTCTTGATGTCCCTTCCAATCCCTGACATTCTGTGATTCTGTGAAAACCCAGATGAACCTTATAATGTCAAGCTCTTTGGACACCTGCTGATAGGATTTTGGTCTAAACAGAACCTGATATGGCATCAATGTTCCATCTGAAGTATCTTCTGTTCAAATGGGGTGTTGTCTTAAGGTTTCATTTTGCTCCATTTTTAGCTTGAGTGTTCTTGGAGCTACCCTTTGATTTATTTCTTTATCACTTCAAAAAACTTTTGCATCAGAAGCTTCTCTTGTACCTACAGAAGTTATTTCTGTATGGGAGGGAGAGGACATCTCTACTCCTGGTGCATAAGTTTGGTAGAAGCTCTTGCAGATGGAAGGCTTGTGAATGAGACCACACCATGAGAGCAGAAGGAGCACACTGGGATTTGAGTGATCTCCCACAGCATATTGGCAGCCACCAGAGAAATGCAGAGCAGAAGCCCTCCAGACATGGGCAAATGTTATCTTTTCACTGTTTATCTGCAGTCTTTGGCACAATAGGGTCTTAATCCCTAAATAAAGCCATAAGGGACAACTCTGGTCTCATAGCTGCTCTCTTGCTGGTGTAGAAATGGGAGAGAAAACTGCCCAAATCAGAAAAACTCTGTTGATGGGAGCAAGCATCCATGTTTATTCTGAACTATAGACCTTAATTTCTCCTTTTAAAAAAATAAGTTATTATTCTCCCCCCAAGAGCAACATCACTGGTGAAATCTTGCTCCTACTAAAAACACAAGGGTTTTACCATGCACTTTCATGGTGCCAGGATTTCACTCCATGTGGTTTTTTAGCCACCTGAGGATAGGTGTAGGGCTCAGGAGAAGACAGCCATGACCAGCCCAGCCTTCCTGTGTTGTCTCAAGCTCTGGAGTGAAAGAGGGCAGTCACAAATCGTGGCACGTACCAGAGTTCTGCATGAAATCCACCCACATTATCTTACATCCCAAGCAGCCCAGATTGTCAGGAGACAATTATGGGTTTTACTGGGTTTATTTTGATTGGCCAGCTCTCAGTTTTCCATAGTGGTACTCTATTTGTAAAAACAGATCATTAATGATAACAGCAGATGACATGTGTCTGAAATATGGGGTGGACGAGTGAGTTAGTTTTTCTTCCTTTTTTTTTTTTTTTATTCTATCCTGAGTGTCTGCACTTTGACAGCCCATTTGCCAGGCTGTCACTTGGTGGAGAGATCCCCAAGATTAGGAACTCATTGTGTGAATGTTTTCACAGCACTTGTTGCCCTAAAAGAATCTTCACACTTTGGTGGATGAAATCTGGACTCCTAGACACAAACTGTTAAGGAGCAATCATAACAATTAGCTAATGTGTCAACAATTAGCACTTTCCATCAACCACCATTGAGTGGAACCTTCTTCTTATCCATTTGCAGACAAAAATGCAATGATGTAGTAAAGAAAAGCAGTGGAGTTGGCTGCTCTCATCTCTTGCTGTAGCCAGCAAACTCCCGTGGGTATTGTTTACAATGATTATTCTTCCATTATGATGTTATTGCACAGGTCAGGGGTGGTAGCTAGACTGAAAATAAGATTTTTTTATTTTATTTTTTCTTTCTTCTTTTTTTTTTCTTTTCTCTCTCCCTAAACTCTTGGCAGCTTTTACAAAAGTACAACAGAGACGCAACTGCTGTGAAAAGGTCAGCCAGACACAGTATCTCAGTGTTTAACTGGTAAATATTTCAAAATAGTATTTCTAAGATTTTACCATTTGGAAGTTTTTTCAATGCATCTCCAGCTCTGCTGCAACTCAATCAATGTAAGATTTCCCTGGGCTCCACTGGGAATCCTTTACAATGGGTGCATTATAGTCTGTTACTCAGCCTCCCATCAGTTGGTCAGAATTTGTTTTAATATCTTTTTATATGGTATATTACTGCAGTGATATAAAAAACACTTGTTTTCTCTAGTATTTTCCATATCTCCATATGCCTCCTGGTGTGTGACCTTGCAGCCACTCTCACCCATCCAGTAGCTTTTTAGAAGACAATGCCTTTGGCTGGAAAGAAGATCAGAGTCTTCTCCAAGGAAATTTCTTTTGGGAATGTTTCCTGTGATGAATGGTGTCCTCTAACAGGCTACCGTGGGATGAACACAAAGTACTGCACCATCAGAAAAGGGTTTCTCTGCTCAGTCCTAGGGCTGGATACAAAGTGAAACCATCTTAAAAACAAGCAGGAGAGTTTCTAAAAGTAACACACTCCTTGACTGGGAGCCAAAGCAATTGATTTAAAACAGGGCACGGGTCTGCAGCACAGCCCTGTCTGGTGCAGCACCCTGCTGGAGCTGCAGTTTTTTGGACCATGTGGGGATGTTTAGGAATTATTTGACAGCTCAATAAACAAGGTGTCGCAGTAATCTGAGCAAAAAAGATGGAAACAAAGATGCAAATCGACACAATAGTAATCAAAGTTTGCAGAGTTGTCTAAATTCAGCACATGCTGCTTTGTTGTAACAAGTGGAAAGGACATCCCTGTGGTTTAGGAGTAGAAGCACCATCTCCCCAACTCTCCCTGAGTCTTTATCCAAACCTAAAACCTCAACATACTTCCATTGCTTCCTTTTAATCCCAATTCTTCCCCTTCACCCCCTCCTTCCAGCCTGGAACATTGTGATACTAAACAAAAGTTTGAGATGGTTTAGGGGTAGAAGCACCATCTCCCCAACTCTCCCTGAGTCTTTATCCAAACCTAAAACCTCAACATATCTCCATTGCTTCCTTTTAATTCCAATTCTTCTCCTTCTCCCCCCCCTTCCAGCCTGGGACATTGTGATACTAAACAAATGTTTGAGATTTTTGGAGTGGCAAGGGGGGGGAGGTATAATTACACCAGGGATTATTAATATGGGAAATATGGTCAATAAATGTGAGAGGGGTTGAGTAACGTGGGGACATTCTTTACAAATTCTTTAGTAACGGGGGAGGCAGAGTGCCACAGACAAAGAAAATCCTCTGAATTGCAAGTGTGTTCTGGCTTTTGCCAAGGCGATGACAAAACCAGCTCTTTCTTCCCGCATTAGGGCTCCTATTCAATGATACACTTAAGCATGTTCTTAAATTCCGTTGACATTTGAAAGCACTGTTGACTTTAATAGGACTTAAGCACCTGTTCATGGTTAATTGTGTACTTTTGGGGCTTTTCTTGAAGGAGGGGAAAATAAAAAATTAAAAAAAAAAAAGGATGGATAGACTTAGGCATGTGCTTAAAGTTAAGCAGGTGCTTAAGTGCTTTGCAGAAGGGAGGCCTTAGAACCAAGCCTAATCCCCTCTCGAGGCAGAGGATGGATTTCCCCTGCACAGTGTGCCTGGTGGAGAGGACCAATTTGTTTAAGTGACAAAATGAAGTCATGAGAAACATGTGAGGTATTTTTATTTTTGCAACAGCACCCAGCCATGGGTACCAGCTGCTGCCAACTGAGTTATGGAATGAACTTACAGCCAGACTAAATGAACTGAACAGGAATCTCTTNTGGAACATTGTGATACTAAACAAAAGTTTGAGATGGTTTAGGGGTAGAAGCACCATCTCCCCAACTCTCCCTGAGTCTTTATCCAAACCTAAAACCTCAACATATCTCCATTGCTTCCTTTTAATTCCAATTCTTCTCCTTCTCCCCCCCCTTCCAGCCTGGGACATTGTGATACTAAACAAATGTTTGAGATTTTTGGAGTGGCAAGGGGGGGGAGGTATAATTACACCAGGGATTATTAATATGGGAAATATGGTCAATAAATGTGAGAGGGGTTGAGTAACGTGGGGACATTCTTTACAAATTCTTTAGTAACGGGGGAGGCAGAGTGCCACAGACAAAGAAAATCCTCTGAATTGCAAGTGTGTTCTGGCTTTTGCCAAGGCGATGACAAAACCAGCTCTTTCTTCCCGCATTAGGGCTCCTATTCAATGATACACTTAAGCATGTTCTTAAATTCCGTTGACATTTGAAAGCACTGTTGACTTTAATAGGACTTAAGCACCTGTTCATGGTTAATTGTGTACTTTTGGGGCTTTTCTTGAAGGAGGGGAAAATAAAAAATTAAAAAAAAAAAAGGATGGATAGACTTAGGCATGTGCTTAAAGTTAAGCAGGTGCTTAAGTGCTTTGCAGAAGGGAGGCCTTAGAACCAAGCCTAATCCCCTCTCGAGGCGGAGGATGGATTTCCCCTGCACAGTGTGCCTGGTGGAGAGGACCAATTTGTTTAAGTGACAAAATGAAGTCATGAGAAACATGTGAGGTATTTTTATTTTTGCAACAGCACCCAGCCATGGGTACCAGCTGCTGCCAACTGAGTTATGGAATGAACTTACAGCCAGACTAAATGAACTGAACAGGAATCTCTTACAACATTAACATCTACGTGCCCAGCTAACATCTCTTCATAATTCTAACAGTAGCCTGAATCCTCCC
>VZTY01012238.1:2869-14856 GCA_013400935.1 Turnix velox | reverse complement strand
AGATGATCTTTTGAGGTCCCTGCCAATCCCTGACACTATTTGATTCTGGCTATTTTTCCACCCCCTTAGCCTGGTTTAAGTCAACTAGTCCCTTTGGTGATGTTTGGGTTACAAAGCCTTGTTCTCCTTAAGAGCTGCCCTGGATGGCTCTTCATCTCCCCTTTCTGTGTGGGAGAAGACAAGGTTTTGTCTTTTCCCTTCTCTTGATTTGTAGAATAAGTCACCACATCAGGGCTGGAAGATGATGTGCAATGATTGGTGAAGTAGATCCTAAGTTGGTTTTCTAGGTAGTGTCAAAGTGACTCAAAGAAAATGTGAATTTATGGATCAGAATCCTGCTTTATGAGTAAAAAATAGTTACCTTGGCTTGGAAAACCACTGGATCTAGCAGTGCTTATAATTTCTAGAGTTACCATCCTGAAAGATGGACATCATCCAAAGAGCATGGTTGGAGTTGTGGTTCCACTGTGAGAACCACCTTCAAAGCATGGATGTGCCACCACTGTGCTCTTGGAGAAAATGGAGAAGAGTCATTTAAATTTCTTTTTTCTGTGAATCTTAGCTGTGCAGGGAGGCTGGTGAGCTGTGGGCTGTAGAAAAATCCTACATTTGGTAGGAAAATGTCATGACTGGCACAGATCTGAGGTGTTGGTCCTGCTTGTGTGGTGGGGTTGGACCTTTGAGATGTCACAGAAGTGTTGGTGGTACCTCATGCAAGGGTGAGGAGTGAGCAGGTCTTCCTCCATCACCTCATCCATGAGTTTCACCATATTTGGTGGTTTTTCTCAAAGCCCCATTTCCTTCAGCATTGTGATGAAGGGACAATGAAAAAAATGAAGAAAAAAAAAAAGGGAAAAGAAAAAAAAGTAAAGAAGTTTCCAGGCTTTGTGGTAGCAGAGATAAGCTGGGAACACGAGCCTAAAACAATCCTAAATAAGAAGGCAAATAATTAGAATCCAGAATGCATTTGTAATAACAACAACAAATAACCCCAAAGTGAAACAATTTAAAGTTTATTCTTTGTTGAGTGGGTTTGAAAAGTTGAATTTATCATCACTGCTTGTTCAGGGGTGGTGAGTGATGCCTGGTGCAGGTGCCCTACCCAGGACTCTGTTTTTAACCCCTTCATCCTGAAACTGCAACAAAGTGAAATGTTTTTTAAAGTGATTTTGGGGAAAATGAGGATCTGTGGCTGGAGGGATGGACTTCACACCTGGTTATGAGGTTTTTTTTGGGGGAGAATGTACATATATAAGGAGTGATGAATGAGTTTTATCCTTTGTCAGGAACTTGATAACTAGGGATTATCAGCTTCATGATGAGACTGTAATTTCAAGATGAATGCTGCTAATTCCTGCCCACACTGTATTATGGATTAATAGGAAAATAGAAAACATGAAAGCTCTCAGTTTTTTCTAATTTAAACCTATTTACAAAAGGAAAGGTACTGGAGAATGGCAAGCAACCCTTGCCACTGAGGAAAGGAGAAGGAAAACAAGGAGAGCTGGGTGCCCCAAATAGGAACATGTCAGGAAGGCTCTCTCTCCATCTCCACTGTGCTATAAATTGTGGCCATGCCACCACTGTGACCTGGAGCCTGGGGGAAGAGAATAGTATAAAAATGATAAATCACAGCCCGAGTTCCAGATCTTAATCAGACAAAGAAAGCTGGTTCCATTATCAGACAGATTTATATAATCGCTTGCTAATAGTGCTCTGTCCTTTCTCTGCTTTCTTGTCATAGAAGCAGGGTAAGCCCCCAGACAGCAATCTTGAGGTCACATCTGTCCTGATGTTGGAAGGTCTGGCCTTCTACTTCACTCAGGCAGTTGTTTCCTTGCATTAATACCTGCTTCAACTAGAGCATCTCTCTTAGGAATCCTGCTCCTGAGGGAGCCCAGCATCTGGTGAACTTTCTGAACAGTTATTCTTGGTCATAAGATATGTGATGGGAGGACTGTAAATAATGGATATAAGTTGGAAGGGGGTAGATTCAGGCTACATATAAAAAAGGAATTCTTTGTTGTGAGGGTAGAGAAACACTGGAAGAGGTTGCCCAGAGAGGTTGTGGATGCCCCCTCAATCCCTGGACCCAGAGAGGCCTCCTCCCTGGAGGTGTTTAAGGCCAGGCTGGACGAGGCACTGAGCAGCCTGATCTAGTGGGAGGTGTCCCTGCCCATGGCAGGGGAGTTGGAACTAGATGATCTTTAAGGTCCCTTCCAACCCAAACTATTCTATGATTCTGTATTCCTCCCTGCAGCATTTCCTGCTCTCATTATACAGCTGTTGTCTTCAGCTCAAGAGATCCCCATATCAGACCGTGATACGTATCAATTAGCATTGACCATATTGCTTTAATTCCCAAGGAAGCAAATCCTGTGGGTTAAGGAAATAGCTGTAGGGCAATTTGCCTGCTCTGGTGTCAGTTCTGTCTGCTTTTAGCTGACTGCCCCTTCTGGCCCCTCACAGAATCATAGAATGGTTTGGGTTGGAAGGGACCTTCAAGACCATCTAGTTCCAACCCCCCTGCCATGGGCAGGGACACCTCCCACTAGGCCAGGTTGCTCAATACCTCATCCAGCCTGGCCTTAAACACCTCCAGGGATTGAGGGGGCATCCACAACCTCTCGGGGCAACCTCTTCCGGTGTTTCCCCAGTCTCACAGTGAAGAACTTCTTTCATATCTCCTGCCTAATCATCACATTGCTCCTCACATTTTAAGAGTTCTCTGTGAAAGCCTCCCCATTGTTTTTCACCCCCCCAAAACCACCACCAGGCTGGGTTTCCTGCACTGGCACCGTCTTCCTGGAAATCCAGGTCACCAAGCCAGGGGAAGTCATCTTCATCATTAAAATTCTTCTATGCTGATTGTTTGGAGAAGTTAATATATAAAAATTCCAACTCTCATAGGTGCAATTTAATTCCCTTCTGAGTTATTTTGAGATTACCATTCCTGATTATGTGAGTGGCATTAGATTTCCCATCCCCCCAAATATTTCACAAGAGAATCTGAGAACTTCTTCCTTTTTGGACTTTATTTTTGACAATTAACTAGTGCCATAATTCAGATCACTTTTGTTCCTAGTCAACTTGAGTTTTTTTTCTCATGTCGTTATTTTCCTCTGGCAAATTTCTGTAATTTATAGCTCCAAATTAACATTTATGACTGTTAGCTTCCCTCTTTTCTATTGTATTTATGTCAGCTCCCACTTCCCCTCTAAGTGACACTGTTTTATAGGTTTTCTTTTTGTTTTAATTTTTTTTTATTTTCAAGGCAACTTACTTTCTCAGCTCCAGAATAAAACCTTGTAAACATCTTGTAAAACTTTAGCTGATCCCCAGTATCACTCCTCTACTTCTGTTTCACTTCTCCTTTCCCACTGAATGGTTGGATAATTGTTTTCAGCTTCATAAAATCACTCCTTAGAGCAGTAAAAGGGTTTGTAACTGGTGGGACTTTGATTCTTACACCTAATGACTGTAATTAATGTGATTTCATGAGGACTGGGTGTCATCAGGGTACTCTTGTCATCCAGATCTCTCTATTTATCACCACAATGTGTGAATCCTGGTTGGAATTATATTTTCCTGAACCCCTGAACCTTTTTAAAGAAATTAGGGATTTTCTGAGCGTGTTATTTTGCTGTTGAAGCCCATGTAGTGGATTGTGGCCAGATGGTTCTTTATATTTTTTAGGTAAAATTACTGTTACAGAAAGCTCAGTGTGGTGGGAGATGTCTCTGCACCATCTTCTTTTTCCTTGAGAGGGGGGAGAGAAGAAAAGCAATGGGGGGGAAATGTGTGCCCCTGTGCTGTGAAGCGTGTTGTCCAGGCACCTGTACATAACGTGAAGTTAAAGAGGGGAAATAATAGGGGAAACCATTTCTCTTGTCATTTCCATTTGGATCATCCTCATCATCACGTTTCGGGGTGACAGGTACAGAAATAACGTGTGAAAGTCCCTTTCCATGGTGCCTTTTGTGTTCCAGTGGTGGAATAAGGCTCTGAATTATTTGTGTGTGTGTGTCTGGCTGTACAAGTGTACACTAATATCTACAGAAAATTAAATTATCCTTTAGTTCCAAATACATTTGAGAGGACTGGGGTAAGACCCTTGGGAAGATCTTTCTGCTGTGATATTTTTTTCTGGTAATTAAACAGTTCTCTATTTTATTATAACAGTTCATGAAAATGAGAGTGGGTTGGAAGGGTTATTTCTTGTCTGGTGCTATTAGATTCTCCCGATTTGCTGACCCTGAATAATGAAATGTTTTTGATCACTCCGTTTATATTGCCCAGAACTGAAGTAATTCTGATCCTTCAGCAAACTTGAAGCACAGCATGGAACATACTGAAAGGCGCCAAAAGATGAAACATTTCAGTTTTGTGGTTCACATCTGTCTGTCCTGAGACCAGGAGACCATTATAATACACTTAGAGCATTTAAAAGCTCCTCAAGGTTGAAAGCCCTGATTAGGGCAGTATCTGTTCACGTGTGGGAGCCTTGCCTGTGCCAAATTTGGGAGAAAAAAAGAGCCCTGGATTCCCTTTCCTATGGGAAAAGATGTTAATAATGTTTGGTAGCAGGGAGAAAAAAATAAGGGGGGGAATGTAATCAAGGGGACCCTGACACCAAAGTGAAAATAGCAAAAGTACACATCCATCAGTGGGTTGTGTTTTTACAGAGAGTATAAAATATTTAAACTGAAGCCATTAATCATCCTGCTCCTCCGTTCTAATCCATGGGAACCACAGGAGGTCACCAAATATGCATTTTATATAAAAGAATGAAAAATATTGGAAGGGGGGAAAAATGGTCTCATCTGAAAACCAGACATGAAAAGAGAGTAGGAAAAAAAAAAAAACCCAAAAAAACCCCCAAGCAGAAATTCTGCTGAAAATGACAATATTATTTTTACTATGATCTCTTGGAAAATTATGACATTTTGGGCAGTAACTCAAAATATATTTAGAATTAGTTAAAAAAATACCCAAAGTGGAAATTGGTTTTATTTCTTGATTTTTAATTTTTATTTTTTTTAAGATACTGGTGGATAGGAGCATTCTCTATTTTGTTTATATTGATAAAATCCCAATGTTGCTCATGGAAAGCAGATGCTTCTTACAGAAGCCATTTCCAACTTCACATTCTAGGTTTCCACCAGGTGATTTTGATGGATATTTTAAAACATTTCATGCCATTGGGTTTTGTGCCCCAGGTTCAATACCCAAAAGGTGGGAGAGAAGAGAGAGGAGATGCTTTTCTCTACTTTCTCTGGACATTTTGGGGTGTTGGTGTGGAGGAGAAAGCCAAAATCTATGTCTCAGCTGCCTCACTGTGATTTATTCAACACTCTTTGAGTCTCTTGGAGTGAGCCTGGCTGTTTATTTATTCATTTATTTATTTGCTGATGCTCTGATGGTGCCTGGAGATAGAGCTGGGAGGAGATAGCTGGGTGTAGGGAGATGAGAAGGGGAAGAACCAGACCAGATGCCCAGCAAAAGCCTGAAAGGAGCAAATATTTCCTTTAGGCAGGGGTGGTATCCTATTCCTGCTGTAAATGCTAAGGAAAGCTGAGGTGTGAAGCAAGATCAGAGTCCTATTTTTTGCCCTGTGCCACCCAGGACCACACGAGGGACAGCAGATCCAAACCCTACATTCAGCTTTGGCCACAAAGCAGCCACTGTAGAAGAAGACATTAGGAACAAAAAAAAAAAAAAAAAGAAAAAAGAAAAAAAGAGCTTGAAGCTTCAAGAACAGGCTGCCAGAATTATTAAGAAAAACATCAAAATGATGCCATTAAAAACAGATGGGGATTCTATAAAGAATTGAAAAGAAAATGTTTAATTATGAGCCTTATGCAAAACCCATCAAAGTTGGATTAATATTATGGTGCTGTTGCTGTAGAGGGTTTAAGTAGTCCGTGGTGGAACATTAATCTTTCACTCCTTTAAAAATAATGTTTTCCTTTTGTTGATGACAAATTCCATCTCTTCACTGTTGAAATCATATATCCAGATTAATAGCATCTAACATAATGAAATCAAAAGGCACAGGTAATATGGATTAGTTTAGAAAACAACAACTAGGAGGGAAAAAAAAAAAGACCCAAGGGGAAGGAAAAAAACTAAAAAAACTTCACTGGATAAGAGCTTTTGTTAACATCAGAGTTGTTTTTCTTTTTTTTTCCCCCCTGTTGTTAAAAGATGAGGGGTTAGTCTGTGTCCACAGGTATTCTCTGCTGTCTGGGCTATCACCTTATATCCATAGAATTTCTCAAAGTGTGTCAAACAGGGGATGCTTTGCAGGTTTTTAGGGGTGGGGAGCCTTGTCTGCCTCAGATTTTTGGGAGGCTGCCCAGGGTTGTGCAGCCCAAAACACCTCTCACACGTTCTCCCCCCCCAATCTGCCTCTCCCAGCTCGGCTGGAACAGCTAGAAAGAGTTTCTGGGATTTTACTTAAAAAAGTATCTAAAAAGTGTGGAGTTGCCAGTGCTGGGAGGGTTATTTTGGGAAAGTTGGGCTGTAGGGCTGCTTTTCCACCTCTCCTTGCCACAGCATTGTGTCCCCTCCATCTGTGAGATCTTCCTAATGCTGATTGGCACTCAGATAGATACAATGAACCATATGGTTAATAATCTATATGTTGTATTCCCTAAATATACAACAGGAACAGTTTCCCTTCCTCCTCACCACTAACCCCTCCCCAAAAAACAACCTGTGCTGTATTGAATCACCAGCTACACCAAAAGCAGGCTCTTATATTAGCAAAAAAAAAATCTCAGCACCGACTGCCAAGGTAGATTTAAGGTATTCATTACAAAATATTTTGTCCTGGGCTTTAAGAATAATGCACTCTCAGTGCAAAGGAATGGTTATTCTGAAGACTGGACATTTTTTTAGTTATTTACAATAGGTTTCAAGATTTAGAATTACCATGAAAGATTTACTTATATTGCAGTTCATGTAAAATTTAAAATCAATAAAGTAAATAAATTTAGCTTGTCTGCCTGAATCGATTCCCCTCCTGTGCTAAGGCAGCCCCTGTAATACTGTACTTTCTTTATCTCCTTTCTTATCCTCCAGTGATAGTTTCAGGGCTGCAATTCTGCCACCTTATCATGTCCTCTGTGACACAGCCTGTGCCTCTGCCATTGCTCCTCACTTCAATATTTCAAAGCCTGGGTTATGAACACCTCCTCCTCCTCCCTGACTGGGAGATAGTGGCTCCCTCCCAACCCCATGCTCTCAGGGAGGTGGCACCTGGGTGAATGGAGAAAGGAAAATGCTGCTGCTGGGATAACTGGGCTCCAACATTACTGAGACAGGCATGGAAAAGACCTGAGAGATCCTTTAGCAGGATCACAGGAGAGGGAGGAAACTGGAAGAGGGTAGATTTAGGCTGGATATAAGAAAGAAGTTTATTCTTGTGAGGGTGGTGAGACACTGGAAGAGGTTGCCCAGAGAGGTTGTGGATGCCCCCTCAATCCCTGGAGGTGTTTAAGAGCAGGCTGGTTAAGCACTGATCAACCTGATCTAGTGGGACCCAGCCCATAGCAGAGGGTTTGGAACTAGATGATCTTTAAAGGTCCCTTCCAGCCCAAACCATTCCATGATTACCTCTTATTTTCCCTACTTTTCCCAAAGATGCCAATTTATGGCTTAGGAACAAGCACATCTTCCTTATTTATTCTTAAAAAAAAGTTGTAGGATTTCGCAGGTGAAGAAATGTAGGATGATGTAGGATTGTAGGTGATGAAAAGCAAACATGCTCATCCAGCTCTTGTGTTGGGGCAACCAAAATGTGCATTGAGAGTCCCTGTGATGTATTTTTCTCTTTTTTTTTTTTTTAATAGATGACTCAGAGATAGTTGATAAGTGGTTGTAGATAAATTGCAATGGAGGACTGTCTTCTAAGCAGGAGATACAGAGTTGGGGCTGTGAAGCCTGTGGTCCATCACTGGGTGATCTGGTTCCCAGGGCTCCACAGCTTGATTTAGGGTGGCACCTCTTCTCTCCCACCTTCCAGTAGGGCAAGAGGAGCAGACTATGACAGTAATGAGGTTCTACCAACCAGCCTGTGTTTCACATGAACAGAATACAGGAAGGGTGGGCAGGCACTGTGTGCAGTGGCTGTTTTTAGTCTTTATTTCAGGACAATATTACCCAAATATATCACTACTGTGTCTTTTGGTCCAAAAAAATAAACCTTTTAGTTATTCCTAATAACATGAAATTAAATTCTTGATTTTTTTCTGGACTTATGGCATGATTGGTTATGGCTTTATTGCATTGACAGGTTTGACTTTCTGATTAAAAGGGGATTATCTTTTCCCAAATGAAGGACAGTGGTTTTATTTTCCAGGTTCAGTGATTTCAAGTGCATTGGAACAACCCAAAACTTTGCAAACAGGTTTTTAAAACCCAAATGTGTGCATGGTTTTCCCTTCTAGCTGTCTTTATGATTAGAGCTAAATGGAGAGTTTCAGAGACCCTTCCCTAAAAAAAAAGTCCAAACTGATACCAACCTTTGGAAGATGCCCTGGCTTGAATGAAATGCTACATTGAAGGAAAATATATGGTAAAAAAATATTGTTGGAGCCTCCTCCAGCTTTTAACCCCTTTGCAGCCTCATTGGTGTTCCCTGTGGAAGCACAAATAAGAATGTGAATCATAGAATGGTTTGGGTTGGAAGGAATCTTTAAGATCATCTAGTTCCAACCTTACTCCCATAGGCAGGGACATCTCCCACTAGAACAGGAATAATTACAATGGGTATAATCACATTGAAATTTATATATGGACATATTTATGGCCACAGGGAACACCAAATGTGTCCTTTAAGCCCTGGACCTGCCCTGAAATGCCATTGGGAAGTTTGCCCAGCAGGCTAGACACAGCTGCCTGATTCAAAGAATCTCTACCCCAGTAATAATCTGAAAGTGATGAACTTAAAAAATATTGGATCTATTTATTAAAAAGGGAAACACATAAATATAAATGCTTTGATTCTGGCTCTGGCAAAAGACTAACTGTTTTTATAGCCAAGGCAATGCAGTTCTTTAAAGGCAAGGGCTCTGGTTTCACGTGAAGTGAAATGTTCCTTTTTTTATTACTTGCAAAAGAAAAGAAAATATAAAGCCCTTCTGTCAGCATTGCTTTCAAATTTAAGATGGAGCACCTTTCTGGAAGCTGTGAGGAAGATGTCCATAAAATTTTAGGCAGACTTTTAAAGGAAAAAAAAAAATAGGGAGAAAAGAAAGGGAGATGACATAGTGATATAATAGTGATAAAAAAAGGGGCAGATCTCTTTCTGGTTTATGTTAGGAGAAGTTCAACAGAAATCAGTAACTTTATGCTGAAATTATACCAGCAGCAAAAGGTTTATGTATGTCCAAAGCTTATGAATTTGAGCAAATAAATACAAGCTATGTAATCAGTTTTATTTGTTTTCTGACTCATGTCTGGTGCGTGGAGGCGAAGAGACTCCAGTTAGGAGGAGCAGAGTTGTCTTTGGGGCCAGAGCTGATGGGGAATTTGAAGTTTTAAGTCTTGTAAAGTTGTGGGATCACAGTTTCTGCAGCCACTGGCAGCTCATGCAGGTGATTTTGAACATGATGTTGTTGCAGCCCAAATACAGTCCCTATAGGGTGCTGGGTCAGCCTCAGAGAATAACAAGATGTGCTGGATCAGGAATGTGCCTTAACGACCAGGTTTTCCCAGACACAGAGCTGTTTCTTGGTAAAAAACTTGGCCAAGATGTAGGGAATTGGGCTAATTAAGAAGATGTTAAACACAGCTCGGTGGTAACAGCAGCTGACTGGCACATTGACTGGAACAAGAGGCACATTGAGCCCCACTCAGCAAGGAAGAGCCTGTCATTCACTACAGAACTGTGTTTAATTATGATATTATGATTAATTTTGCTTTTGTATTCATTTTATACTCTTGGGTTTGTTGGTTTTTTTTTTTTGATAAACAGAAATCAGTAGTTTTGTCTACCTTCCTGAGCACCTATAGCTAGGCTTGGAATAAGTGTTTAATTTTGGAAGTACTAAGCATCAAGCCAAGAGACTCTTCCTGTTCTGCACTGCTGAAAATCAGATGCTTCTCCTGGCACTGAGCAAACATCTACACTCATCCATTTAAAGGTTCAGAAAAGCTAGTCCAGACCTTGGAGATCTTTCTTTCTTTCTGCTTTGCCTGTTTAGTAACTAGGTAAATAATTACTCGCATGCTGAGCCATTTAAAATTCTGTTATCTACCATTTTTTCATTAAAGAAGTAAATTGTAGGGGGTTATTCTGGCACCCAAGAAGTGAGGATGCTCTGCAGGACCAGCTCGGTCCATGCAAAGCAGAAATCCTCAGGACCAGCCAGGAATATTTCTGAGCTTGCAGAATTTATTTAAACCTTCAACTTTTCTGCACTTGGATTGTCAAATATTTCAAGTCCTTTTCACCAAGCCACCTCTTCCACTCCTCCCCTTTATTAATTTTGTAGAATTTAATTTTGAATTTCCTTTCACTGAAGGTAATTGTTTGGATTAGCTGAGTGTGCTCATGCTGACTTTGGGTTGGATTTGGTTTCTGTATTTGTCAGTCTCTAGCTGTAAAACATTTCAGGTGGTACCAAATTTCTACCACACATTGTTAACCATTGGTGTAGGAATAAGAAATACATTTTTGTCCTTGGTTTTGACATTTATTTATAGAAGTAAAGACTTGTTCCTATACAAGGAGCACTTTGAGAAGCTGAGGACAGGTTCAAAACTTCATGACGATCCCAAAACTTGTCTTGATCCTGATCAGCCCTTGTTTTCCTGAGGCTGGAGGACACGCAGAGAATGTCCCCAACCCTACCTTGTGCTCTGGGGATGGAGTCTCTTAGAGATCTCTGTGTGGGCAAAATAGCAGGATTGATTTTCTGAGCAGCAGTTCCTACTCTTAATGCACAAAGCAAATAGATTTAGAAGGGTTGTTTGTAGTTTTGGTTTTAATTATTATTTTGGTTGATTTGCTGGTGAGCCCATGTTGCTGGGTTGATGATGGTTGTTTTCTCTCTTCCTTTAGATGATTTCTTGAGGTGCCTTCCAATTCCTGAAATTCTGTGATTGTGTGACATGAGTAAGCCCATCTCTCTGTGCTCTTCTTGTGGTGCGAGGATGGAGTTTAGGTACTTCACATGCATTTTTCTGCCGTATCTCCGAAATCAACCCCACTCCTCCTCCTCCTCGTTTATCAGCCAGAGCACACAGACAGATAACATCCTCGTGACGTGGCCCTGACCTTTGTCAACCTTTGTTAAGGCTCCATCTGAAGTCCGGCCGAGTGTTTGTAAACAGGATGTAATTAAGGCTGGGAACTGACAGCGCCTGACGGGAGGACAATGCGGAGCTGGCGGGGACCCGGGCTGTCAGATGTCCGCCCGCATTGTGCTGTCGGTGCCGTCGCGGTAATTGGTGTCCTCTGGCCGAAGGAAGTGCACTCAACTCGGATTAATCTGCCACGGTGAGGAGGCCATCCCCGCCGCAGCAAGTGTTTCCTCAGATAACCCCCCCCCCTCCGATGGAGCCCCGGGGATAAAAAAGCTGTGAAAGTCGAGAGCGGCGTGGCAGGTGCCCACTGAGATCTGGGAACAGGAAAGATGTGTGTCTGTCTGTGTGTAAAACTAGCCAAGCCAAGATGTCTTCACATCTCTCCCTTATCAGCCAGGAGAGATCGAAGGCTTATCGCCTTTCAGAGCAGCTCCAGCCAGGATTTGGAGGATGAGGGTGAGGAAGGGCTGGAGATAAACGGGGGCTTTAAGGAAGGGCTAGGCTGGAGCTGCAGGACCAGGCACTCATGATAGGGTTTGAGTTTAGTCTCAGATTTGGTCCTGGACAAAGTTTAAAATATATGTAAATATCTCTACATGCATCTACATTTATATATAGATTCCCAAGCCAAATCATTCTATGATGCTATGCATAAATTTTACATAGATGTA
>VZTY01012232.1:0-34102 GCA_013400935.1 Turnix velox | reverse complement strand
CCCCAAAAAAAAAAAGCCTGTGGGACTACTCACAGCATAATTAGGTTTTGGATTTACAAAAAAAATACCAGCATCTGTTGCCTGTTCTGTGCCTCCTGCCAGTCCAAGGGGATGCTCTGGTCTCACTACAGCTTTTGTTCTCTCAGAAAGAGAAAACTTTGCTGAGCCTGGAGCACTGCTGCTGGCCAAAGGCCTCAGAGACTCCCATTATGTCTAAGACTGGGAGCAGAAGCAGGGTATTGAGCTCAGAGTACCTCACCCTTTAGTTGAGATTAATTTGAGAAGTCTCAGTTTAAATTAATACATGGGGAAAATCCCAGTAAGAGCTGCAGCAAACAATCCCACTGCAAAATAATGCTGGCATAAAGTAACCACAAACATATCCCTGTCACTCACTTTAAAGTCACTTCCAAGAACCCAGGGATCAACCAAGCCCCTTTGTGGTTGGCAATGAAAATTCCCCTTGTTAGATGAAAACCCATTTGGATGGAGAGAGAAAAATTTCACAGCAATTCTACGCGAGGAACAATGGCTTCAGCAAAAAGTCATGGGTAGTGTCTCTGCCCATGGCAGGGGGGTTGGAACTAGATGAACTTTAAGGTCTCTTCCAACCCAAACCATTCTATGATTCTATGAAAAGAGGGTGCTGGTGATGGGTTGGCAGAAAGAGATCTATTAGTCCTCCAATTTCCAAAGAGTGACCATGATGCCAACACCATCCCTTCTACTCTCATCACACCCACCAATGCTCCTTCTGAGAGCAGCAGAAGGAAACAATGCTGCATAACTCAATCTCTGACACTATGAGTGTTAATGGAAAACTTAGTTATTTGTTAATAACTAGAAGGAGACAGAGAACAGAGCATATCACAAGGCCTGCAGGTGATGGCCACAGAATACAAGATCATATGACTGAAGAGTTCTCTGTAGAAATGTATCAGTCTAGAGACCTATATCCAAATACAACTGAATTTCTAACTACATTTGAGTTCAAATCCTGACAATTCCAGCTAATTTAGTATATGGAGGTGTTTAAGGCCAGGCTGGATGTGGCACTGAGCATCCTAGTCTAGTGGGATGTGTCCCTGCCCATGGCAGTGGGGTTGCAACTCGATGATCTTTAAGGTTCCTTCCAAACCAAACCATTCTATGATTACATGAATTTGTAGCTAAGTGTCTCCAAGTAGCTCCTCTGGTTTCAAACATGAACTTCTAGTCCATTTGGTTTCTGCACATGCACCCTCTCCCCTGGTATCTGGATGCCTCTTTCCCTTCTCTGCACGTCATTGTTCTCTTCCTTCTCTGAAGGAGTCCTCCCCACTACTTTAGAAGTACTTCCCTAAGACCAGAGGAGATTCATTCAAATACCCTCACCATCTTCCACACAGGGGGTCGAACCCACTAGATTATTAGGTTGTGAATAACATTGATTCTAACTCAGGGGACCATGTTCAGCCAGCTAGAAACTGAATACATTTTTAGGAATCCATTATGTATGAAGGTATAGCTACACAAGTGGAGTTAGAGGTTTTTTCCTCTTAAAAAAAAAGCCAAATTCTTAAAGAGGGAAGAGCCAAATTTCCCCACCCTGCTTTATACCACACTCAACCCCAACACAGGAATTTTATGGAGTTATTACAAACATATATTCCATGGCATAGGGGATTGGCAGGTGGAAAAACAAGCTCTTTTCTGTCAGACAACTAGTGGTACATTTTGAGAGCTACTCTCTATCAGGTGCTTCTGAACCAGGAGGGACACACACAGCCACACACAGGGTCAGGGGCACCAGCCTTTGCACTTTGTCTTCTCTACAGCCTCTGGTGAAGAGCTCAACTAAAACCAAAGTGAGCTGCCAGGCCACAAAGCACAAAGCTGTGCAATATCTACTCAAGGGTAGGGCAGTTCTCCTGCAAAAAATAAAACAGAAGTTCCCCCAAACTGTTTCTAAAGTAATTGTTTCACTGCTGTGATTGCAAACATGCAGCACTGCTGGAAGGGCTGCTATCACAGACCCAGCTCTGGAGTCCTGCAGGCATTCTGTCAAAGACGCCAAAGCTCTGATGCCAAAGGAATCAAGTTTACAGCTATATCATTTGCCTGCCTATATTTTTACCTCATTTTCTTAAAAAGCAGAGAGAATAAATGTTTAAAATAAAATTATGGAGTGATTAAAATATGCCTTGAATTAAGAAGCATAAAAATGCATTAAGTGGACATGTAGAGGGAAAAGTCCATAATTACATGCTACATCTACACGATTAAGTTAAAACAGACTGTGAAAGGAAGGTAGAATTGAAGGCAAAATAATAGGACTATTTCAAGCACATTTCAAACAAAAAGCTGGTAACATGAGCTGTCAAATATTTCTGAGATCAAAAGTTTTAACTTGCCTCCTGGGGCATTTCAAAAAATTAAGAGAAGTGTTTCTTGGAGGAAGGAAGGCAACCGACACCAGAAACCCACATTTTCCTCTCTCAAAAAAATGCTACAGGCCAGAACACTCAAACACAGAAGAGATCACTGGGAATCATAGAATCAAAGAATTGTTTAGGTAAGAAAGGACCTTAAAAATCAACTAGTTCCAACCCACATAGACCAGGTTGCTCAATGACTCATCCAGCCTGGCCTTAAACACCTCCAGGGATTGAGGGGGCATCCACAACCTCTCTGGGCAACCTCACCCTCACAGGAAAGATCTCCCCTCTTCCAATTTGCATCCATTACTCCTAGTCATGCCATCCTGGACCCACTGTAGACCCCCTCCAGGTACAGAGAAGCTACTAGAAGGTCCCCCTGAGTTAACAAAAATCCACCAAAGCTCTAATCCCCTCCCCAAGTTCTGAAGAAAAACTGCCAATAACACCCCAACTGTGCTGAGAGATATAAATCTGGGGTAGAGCAGCTCAGTTTCCTTCAGCATTGACAAAGTCCTGCCCTGCCAGATTACGAGGCAAAGTATTTGGGGATGACCTAGGTTACACCAGAATAAGTGACAAGGTGCAATGGGTGCAAGATGGAACACAGGAGGTTTCACAGAAATAAGAGAAAAAATCTTTTCACAGTGAGGGTGAGAGAACATTTGAACAGGCTGCCCAGAGAGGGTGTGGAGTTTCCTTCTCTGAAGACATTCAAACCCCGCCTGGACTCCTTTCTGTGTGACCTGATCTGGGTGTTCCTGCTCCATCAGGGGGGTTGGACTGGATGATCTCTTGAGGTCCCTTCCAATCCCTGATACTCTGTGATAAGTGATGCACACAGGACATCACAGAGCAATGCAGGTGACAGCTCTGCTCCATGAGGGCTGCTGTGGCAGAGCTCAGCAAACCCCAGCAGGAAAGGGTTACTACAGGCAGTTTTCATGGTCTTTGCTGTGGCCTTCCCATGCCTTTTGCTGCAAAGTGGTGGAGAGTTAACACATTGAAGAAGAGCATGAAAACCCTCCACTTGGATGGGTTCTCACCGTGCAAACACAATTATCTCCTCCATTAGCAGGCCATCAGGTCCTGTGGAAGCAACCACCTCAAGCTTATTTTTGAAGATCTGATCTGGAAGTTTTGTCAGAGAGCATCTTGATAACATTAATTGAGGAGTTTGGGTATAACTGCATGGCTGTCTTGGAAAAGCTCTTCCCCATTTCTATGTTTGTCTCATCTTTTTAAACTGTGCTGAAAAGCTGCATCCATTCAAGGAATATCTTTAGGGATTGTTTTTTATGTGACTGGGTATTGCCCTAAATAGCAAGGACAGGCCAGGGTAGACTTGGAAGACCTCTAGCTCAAATTCTCATAGACTTCAGTGGCATTTCCATATGTGAAGTACACACAAGATCAAGCACAACCCTCCTTGTTAAAACACCCCTTGGTAAACCACTTTCTGCTTCAGAAATAAATTGAAGAACATCATTGTGCAACTGAATCTCAGATCACCATTGCTTTTCGCATGGTTTAGGTCATACATGTTGGCTGCTGGGATTGTAAGGGCTGTGGAGATCATTCACAATCTCATGCTCCTGTTCTACCATAAGAGCATGGGAAAGACATTAAAGCCCCTGACTTTTTTTCTCCAAAAGCAAGAAAACAAAACATCAATTCCAGAGTGCTAGGAAAGTTGAAAAGTTGAATGAAATCAGCCTTTGGCAGCTCTGAGTTGTAAAACGGGGCTAAAGAGTACCTATGGTTTACACTTGATAAATGCCTTGTCCAAATGCCTTGTCATAATCTTGTGACACCATAAGTTAATCTCCAGCATGACATTTAGATAACAGTTACTTTTAAAATCAAATCAGCAAAAAAGAGGGAGGTATAAATCATTAAGATATGAAGAAAAGTTGATTTGTATAAGGCTGTGGCCATACTGGAACACTGCAAAGAGCCTCATCTTATAAAACAGCACAAATACAAGGTATAGATCAGGATTTTAGAAATACTTCTAAGTAGAAACAATCAAAGACAACCCAACCAATCACAACTCTGACATCTCTAAAAAGAGAAGCAAAGAGCAAGAAGTACTAGATTTGCAATAATAACTACAAAATTATCTGAATTAATATAAATCTCAGGCAGGCTGCTGGTAGTTCACAAAGATCAATGGGGGAGCACAAGTACTGAGGTGCCAACTTTGTGAGGGTCAAAATTTGCAAGGCCACAAAAAGAACCCTGAAAAAGGATGGGAAAAGAAAATATATATGTGGGAAGCACCAAGAACCCAAAAGAGGATTTCCATAAAATACACTGCAATAAAGACCTTCAGCTTCACATTAGATGAGCATTAGACAAGGGCAAACATTGCTGTTAGCTTACAGCGAGTAACTTGCTGGCCTTAGGAGGAACAAGCCCTCATAAAACAAAATTTAAGGAGTGAAAATCTAACCTAAATCTGTTTTGTCAGATAAAATTATAAGAAAAACTGTGGTGACCAAGGCAGACCAGAAAACATAGCACAATCTGGAACCTCTCATTCCTCCTACCTCCTTTTTCTAGAAAAAAAATCATTAACAATTCTCTAATACAGCTCATTCTCAAATAACTTGATGGATACTTCCTTTGCCCCCTCCCTGGAGGTGTTTAAGGCCAAGCTGAATGAGGCATTGAGCAACCTGGATTAGTGGGAAGTGTCCCTGCCCATGGCAAGGTGGTTAGAACTAGATAATTTTAAGGCCTTTTCCAACCCAAAACATTCTATGAAACCCACTTAAACCTGGTGCATGCAGTTATCTGATGAGCAGTAATTTTATTCCAAAATTAGCTCATAGATAATGCAGTTTGCTAAGGGAAGCTTGTGGGACGCTTTGGCTCGTTTCAAACCACCCTCCTATTCATTTTTAAGTGTTGGGCTTATTTTAAATCCAATATCGTCTTCAGCCTGTGGCCCGGTTGAGATCTTTCCTTCACTGCATCATTGGTGCCATCTTGTGGTAGAACAAAAAAAAAAACCCTCGATGATGATTTCGGTTTAATTGCCAAAATAATCCTTTATTAACTCAGTGTTACAAGAACAGTGACTATATTCCAAATCCACATCCAAACTCCAGCCTTCAGAATGGTATTTCTATTAAAAACTCTAAATGGTTCTTTCAGCACTGTGAAATTAGCTGGGGAGTGAGCTTTTAGAAATCAAAACTGCACATTCCTTCCTCATCCAGACCTTAGGGACCAAACCTGCATCCATGGTGCTGCCAGGGGCAATCCATCGGGGCTTCTTTGTGTTAAATTACTCGATTTATTCTCTTTTATGACTCTTTTTGCTTCCAAGCTCATTACTCTCAGGCATCTCCACCCTTGCCTTGACTTTTCCAAAGTTATCCCTCACCACCCATCATAAAGCCTCCATAAACCCTCTTAACTCCAACCTACATATCCCCAGCTTCCTCAGGGTTGACATTCATCCCTCCTCCCCATACCCTTATTCTGCTCAGCTCCAGCCCTCACAGCAGCAGATTCCCAAGTCAGAAGCATCACATCACATCAGGCTTTGATGCTTATGGCACAGCCACTTGCTCGTCGCCCAGAGCTGAAGCTGGGGTCCCCAAGCTGCCCTCATTCTCCCCAAACAATGAGAAGTGTCTGGGGACTTGCTTCTTTATCTTTCTAACAGGGAAGCTACCAAGGAAGGGCTTGACAGTGTGGCATCTGCTGACCTTTAGAATCTCCTCTAGTCTCCAAAAAACCTCTGGATTTACCTCTCACCTGCTGTGAGAGATATTTCACTGCCCCATTAGAGGCCAATGAGCCATCTGTCTATCAACAAGTGAGAACTGAGTAACACCAGGAGTAAAAACCTCCTGTGTGTGAGTGAGCACGTTGGATGAATGACAATGACAAAGATTTCTTCATTTCCAAGTCCTGCTTCTTAACAAAGCTCCTGGATACAAGCAGAGAATACAAAAAACAGGACAGCATTTGCAGTGCTTTACTCCAGAGCTCCAAAGTCACCATCAGTGTAAAACTTTTGGCTTTACCTCAATTTACACTTGGCTAATGACTGGAACCAGTGGCTCCCAGCTGGGCTCTCCACCATGGCTGCCTGCACAGGGGATGATACAGCCTGAAAAGATGGCATATTCATCTGCCTTGGAGACATCTCTGCCTTCCTTGAAGGTCCTCAGCAAGTTTTCTTTTGTCTTTCAGGTTGCAGAGCTGCCAGGCTTTTTGGAAAAATAAACGCAGCCAACCAACTCTACCTGCTTTGTGAAAGATAAGGAGCAGGGGAGAATCTGTTTATGCTTTCTCTTCCTCTAACTTAATTTGCTGTTGCTTTAGTAACTATTGGATTTTGGTTTATATAAAGGTAAACAATTTTATCACACAAATCTTAATCTCATAACTGCAGCCTCACTCAAATTACCTGATGATTAGCCATCAGGCATAATGCTCATCTTGTTCAGTTATAGATTCATTATCATCAGACTCATTAATTTCATCCTCTGTGTGCTAAAACACTGCACAATTAAAGGCAACATTTAGCAATAGTCAGAACATTGGCAAGGTTACCCATCCTCTGCTGAAGAGTCCATAGAAGCGATATTATTCCTAGAGAACCAAGAGGTTAATTTTCCTCTTTAAGTCTGTCCTGGTTTTGGGCCAAAATTAATAAATTAGCCCCCCAGAGACAGATGGCCCTCCCTCCTTTCTCTGAAGAGAGGAGAGGAAGGGAGGAGGAGATTTACGAGCTCAGAAGAATTCCAAACTACTTTAATAGATAATGAAACAATAAACAAAATCAAAAGGAAAAGATAAGAAGGTGTACAATATTTACAAGACCGAATCCAGCTCCCGGGATGATGATCACGACCCCACGTGAGCAGGCCGAGGAGAATCCAGCTCCCGGGATGATGATCGTGTTTTCACATGGTCAGGCCTAGGAGAGAAGGCCTGAGAAGAGCGCAGGGTCGGGGAGGGGAACGCCGACGAGGGAAGAGCCGAGGAGGAAGAGAGGCGAGGAGGGAAGAGCGGGGCGAGGAGGGAAGAGAGAGACTGCCTCTTCGATCCCTCCTTTTATACTGAGAGCATGGGCAGATGGGATGGAATACTCCATTGGTTACATGTTACATCCATCAATGTAGAACCCTCCCCTTGCGGTTTCTCTTTCCGGTACAGCCGACCACGAGTTCCTTGTCGGCTCCAACCTGGCGAGGTCTGCCTGAGGCCTTTGTCTTCCTATTGAGAACTTGATGGCCGTCGTTAACTTCCTAGCCAGTGCCCATCCTCCACGAATTCCTCCGTTTTTCTTTAAACATTATACAACGGTAAACAATCTTGCACACAGTAATAACAAGTAAAAATATTAGTACAAACACAAACCAGAAAATTTACCCCATTCTACCTCAAACCAGGACAAAGTCTTTGATGCACTGAGCTAATAGTTATTTTTTAAAAAAATTATTAGTATTTAACTGCCACTTCAGCACATGCTGAGCACAGTGAATGGCCTTGAGGTGGACCTGGAAGGAACCTTGCCAGGGTAGGGCCAGGCTGAGTGAGCACCTTGCTGCCTTCATAGCCAGGGAAGTTGGGAACTGCTGCTGGAGATGTTGCTCAGTCCCTGGGTAAGTTTTACTTGATGAATCAACTACCTGTCAGCAGCTGAGTTTGCTAATCCTCCTATTTGCTGGGGCTTTGTAAGCAGACTTGTCTCTGTTATTCTGTAGCTGTTTTTGGCAGTGTCTCACTGCCAAAATGCTTTACTTAGGTTGTATGCAATTCTTCTGAATTCCAGTTCCATTACTACTGGTTTTTTTGTGTGTTTCCTTGAACAAACCCCTTCAGAAGGGGATTGAGAGATCCATCAGTCATGGAGCAGGGAAGCAAAGGATGGAGAGCAGCCATGGAGGTTACAAACTTGTGCAGCACTGGAACAGGTTTCCAAGAGAAGTGGTGGAGGCCCTTGGAGACATCCAAGGCCAGGCTTGCTGAGGCTCTGAGCAACCTGATCTAGGGCAGGATGTCCCTGCTCACTGCAGGGAGGTTGGACTTGATGGCCTTTGAAGGTCCCTTCCAAGTTTATGATTCTATAAGCTGTCTCCAAGTGACACAGGAGATGAATCCAGATCTAGCAGAACCATCACATCAAGGTTGTCATGGTATTTCTAAGCCTCCCAGGGTAAGATCATCAAAAGTGTTGCTCATTATAACAAAGAGTGAGTAAAAAGAGGTGTCCCAGTATTTATTTTTAAACCACATTGAACAGCACCTGCCTGCAGAGTGTGGATTTTGAAAAGATGAGACCCCAGCTAGAGTACAGTGTCCAGTTCTGGAGCCCTCAACGTAAGAAGGAGATTGAGCTGTTTGAGTGGGTCCAGAGGAGGGCCACAAGATGAGAGGGCTGGCTGAAGGAGATGGGGTTGCTCAGCCTGGAGAAGAGAAGGCTCAGGGGGGACCTCAGAGTAGCTTCTCAATGCCTGAAGGTGGCTACAGAAAGGCTGGAGTAGGACTTTTGAATAGGGTCCTGGATGGCAGGACTAGGAGTAATGGATGCAAATTGGAAGAGGGGAGATTTAGGCTGGAGAGAAGAAAGAAGTTCTATACAGTGAGGGTGGTGAGATGCTGGAAGAGGTTGCCCAGAGAGGTTGTGGATGCCCCTTCCCTACAGGTTTTTAATTCCCAAATAGATGAGGCATTGAGCAACCTGTTCTAGTGGGAGGTGTGCCTGCCCAGGGCATGGGGGATCTGGAAGTAGATGATCTTTAAGGTCCCTTCCAACCCAAACCATCCTATGATTCTATAAGATTCTCCCATAATGAGGGTAAAGCCCTTCAGGTACTAAATGTGCCCTTCAGGGATTAGAAAGAAATGGTATGGAAGAAAGAATAGTCTAGACTTAACTCCGTATCAGTTTTTAAGATCTTTCTTACAGCACTATAAGAACAAAAACGTACCATGTGAATAAAACACATCATCAAACCAGTTGATGACTTTATAGAACATTTCTTTGACTACAGGCATAATAAAGAGGAGCTCTGTCTGTCCCAGCTGGAGGCACAGTGATCAGGACAGCTAAACTACCAAGCACAGTGATCTATTTCTACATCACCAAATGAAATTTCCATCTATGAGCACAGCATTTTGCCTTCTTACCATCTTTGGCAACACATAGAGATTGATTTAACACCATCAGTGGGTGAGAAGAGATACAGCTGACCTGCCAGCAAGAAAACCAGGGAAACATAGGAATTATGTAAATGCACATGCAAATATGTGTGAGCCAATTAATTTGAACTTGAGAATTAACATTTGTACAGCTTATGCTGTGTGCAGCTCTTGTGTACTTTTGAGCTGCAGACAGCTTCAACAGGACAAATATGAATGGCTTAAAAAGGGAAGCCATGTAACAGCACTTATCTGACCTGTCTTCTAGGGCTAGAGCCCAGATACATTGTGGAAAGTAGAACACAAGTTCTATTTAATGAGATTGATGCCATTTTAAGCTTATAATACCTTCTTTAGAGAATAAAATTATCCAAGTAACATTTGCAGAAAACTATCTCCTCTCAACATAACAAGGGTTCAGCAATACAGAGATACTTCGGCACTGAGGTTATCGTGGCTTTCCTTGACTATTCCTTTAGAAAACCAACCTCAAACAGTGGCAAGGCTACAAACTGGTACTTCCACCTCCAAAAGGTGTCTTTGGAGACTTCTAACAGCTTCTAACAGCTGGTTGGAGCTGATACCAAGCTGGGTTAGGAAGGACGGAGCTGTGCTGAGGTATGTGAGAAATCTCAGCCAGGCATCCCTCCAGGCTCCATTCTACACCAGGCATCATTCCTCCAAGAAACATATTTTTTTTAAACAAAGTTAGACTGGATGGAAGAAAAGTTCTTTACTGTGAGAGTGGTGAGACACTGGAAGAGGTTGCCTGGAGAGGCTGTGGATGCCCCCTAAATCCCTGGTGGTGTTTAAGGCCAGGCTGGATGAGGCACTGAGCAACCTGGTGTAGTGGGAGTTGTCCCCACCTATGGCAGGGGGGTTGGAATTAGATGATCTTTAAAGGTCCTTTCCAATCCAATTCTATGATTCTATTAAATGGCAATTATAAAAATGAGCTAACTGCAAAAAGATATGGTTTTGAGAACCAAAGACTTCCTTCTTAACAGCTACATCAATAAGTGGTAGTGTGTGCCTATCTCATCCCATGTATGTTTTCAAAAACACTCATTAAAAACATGGCAGGGTGTCAAGCTTTTATGTAAGTCCAAATCTCATCTCCATAAACTAATAAAAGATTTTCTGGTTCATCAACAAGTAAGTGACAGCACAGACAATCATTCCTCAGCAGTGCCTGCTTCTGGGTTACAATAGAAAAGCATCTTATTTGTTAAATGTGTACTTTAAAAAAATAGCAATAAAGCAGTCAAGGCAGGAGGCAACAAACTGGAACAAATTAGAGGCTTTAATATCACACAAGAGTAAATTTTTACCCTAGAATCACCTATAGATAGATAAGAAAATCATCCTCTTTGACCTCCAGATATTTCTAAAAGCATTACTTACTGAGCTGAGCAGCATTTAAGGTATGACACTGACACTGTGACTTAAGCTTTATGAGATTTGAATCCCAGAAGTCAGATGCTGGAGAGTGCCTGACTCACTCTTCCTCACATGGGGTATCCAAAGTATCAAATACAGTTTTCTTTGGTTGAAATTGTGAACCAAGCCCTTCAAACACATAAAATCATAGAATGGTTTGGGTTGGAAAGGACCCCAAAGATCATCTAGTTCTAACCCTCCTGCATGGGCAGGGACTCCTCCCACTACACCAGGTTGCTCAGTGCCTGATCCAGCCTGACCTTAAACACCTCCAGGGAATTGAGGGGGCATCCACAGCCTATATGGGCAACCTCTTCCAGTGTCTCATCCACCCTCACAGGAAAGAACTTCTTTCTTCTCTCCAGCCTGAATCTCCCCTCTTCCAATTTGCATCCATCACTCCTAGTCCTGCCATCCTGGACCCTATTCAAAAGTCCAACCTCTGCCTTTCTGTAGCCCCCTTCAGGTATTGAGAAACTACTCTGAGGTCCCCCTTGAGCCTTCTTTTCTCCAGGCTGAAGAGCCTTAACATGTCCTATTACTAATGAGATTTTAGGGAAGTGCTGAAGGGGCAAACTTCATGTTCTACTGGAATAAAGGCAAACTTGTAACTATTGGAGCCAAAACCTCACACTCAGAGGATCAAGAAGCCCCCTGTGAACAAAGGCTTCGTGCACTAAACACTGAACTAGAAGAGCTCCATGGGACAGCAAGGAGCCAGAAAGAGACAGGTAAGTTACTATGGTCCAGCAGGCAGCCATCATGGCCTTTTGCACCAGTTATTGTGCTTCACATCCCCTTTACCCAGTTTTCCCATTTTCCAGAGAGACTTTATATTGGCCTCCCAGTGCCTGAAGGGGCTCCAGGAAAGCTGGGGGGGGGGGGTGTTTGCCAGGGCATGGAGACACAGGACAAGGGGCAGTGGTTTGAAAGTGGAGCAGGGCAGGGTTGGACAAGATACTAGGAAGAAGTTCCTCACCATGAGGGTATTGCAACAGTGGCCCAAGTTTTCCCAGAGAGGTAGTGGAGGCCCCATTCCTGGAGACATCCAAGGCCAGGCTTGCTGAGGCTCTGAGCAACCTCATCTAGTGCAGGATGTCTCTGTCACTGCAGGGGGTTGGACCAAATTGCCTTTGAAGTTCCCTTCCAACCCTGTGATTCTACGATTTCAACAAAGAAGAGATGCAGATGGCTCCAGGGTTCAGATTGGGACCCAGGAGATAGATGTAGGGCAGTACTTTTGATGCCAATCTATATGCAAAATGCATCCAAGATCCCTGTATTACAGTTACTCTGCTTGAGATGATTTTCATTTTCTTCCTCTCCTCTGCAGGACACCATGGACTGTGAATGGCTCTCAATAGCATGGTTTGTGCTCATTTATTTGGCTGTGCTGACCCCCAGAGTCCAGCACCCTGTAACAGCACATCATAGTGCAGAAACCCCTGCCCATGGTCCTTTCCAACCCAAACTATTCTATGATTCTGTGCTTTTCACTCAGTGCCACTGTTTAAGAGATGTTTTCCTGAAGTGCTTCCTCCCATAGGATGGGGACAATTGTGCCCTGATAGCCTAAGAGAAAGCAGGCATTTACCCTGCTTCAACTCAAAAACACACAGAAGAAACCACCAAATTCACTGGACAAGAGACAAAAAAACCCAAACATTTGCATGTTTACAAGAACAACTTTTAGATAAACTCTAAAGGAAGTTGAATATTTCCAGCCACGCACAGGATAGTTTTGGGTTGGAAAGGACATTAAAGATCATCTAGTTCCAACCCCCTTGTAATGGGCAGGGACACCTCTCACTAAACCAGGTTGCTCAGTGCCTCATCCAGCCTGGCCTTAAACACCTCCAGGCATTTGAGGGGGCATCCACAAACTCTCTGGGCAACCTCTTCCAGGGTCTCATAACCCCCACAGGAAAGAACTTTAGTCTTCTCTCCAGCCTGAATCTCCCATCTTCCAGTTTGCACCCATTACTCCTAGTCCTGCCATCCCCGACCCTATTAAAAAGTCCTTCCCCAGCCTTTCTGTTGTCCTCTTCAGGTGCTGAGAGACTATTATGGGGTCCCCCCCGAGCCATTCCTTCTCCAAGCTGAACAAACCAAACACCTAGGAAAGAAAATCAAACTATCCTTAACGTAAGCACCAGCTGTAGGTGAAAGGAATTTTGTTTCTGCTGCTTTCACCAGGAAAAAGTTGACATTTTTAAAATATTTTTAAGATTTTCTACTTTTTTATTCTGGAGTAGTTGTTTTCTTCATTAACTACTAACAAACATGCTAATCAACCATCATTAAACACAGAGAAAATGGAGATGGTTTGCTTTGGTAGATGATTGCTGTACAAGAGGATATAGTTTGGAACACAGTTGCAAAGTTAAAACTACTGTGATGGAGACCAAAAACATAGAGGGACACCTACCACAATCCATGTGGGAATTATCTTCCCTTTCCTCCCTGCACAAATAGCAGCCTGATAAATCTCTGGTAATCCCCGTCTATGCTCCCATGGTGGTAACATCTGAGTTCTTGGGTCTGCTTGAAAAACTCCATCATTTTAGAATTTTCCTATGGACTGACACTTGTCTTCTCAAATGCTGCTGTAGCTCAAGGGTCTGAACATGGACATCAGCCCTGAATCCCCCTGCCACCAATGTGCTGGACACCCAGGCACACTGTGCTTTTAATCTGCATGGCTGGCTGTCACTGCCACCACATACAAACAGGGGACAAAGAGAAAGTGCTGAACCGGGGGGGGTGGGGCGAAGAGAGAAATAAATTTAAAAAAAAAATTACTAATAAATAGCATCTTGGAAATGAACCAGAAGAACTTTAATGCTTGATCTATAATTCAGGACCACAAACTGCTCAGAAATCCTGTATCAGCAAACAGGCTGCTGATCCATCATCTGAGCCTCAGCACACTCCAGCAAGAGTTGAGCATAGAGCCCATTTAACTTCATTCAGCACCAGAGGTGGCAGGACTTTTGACATGAGCAAGTCTATTAAACACTGGAACTAGTTAAGTGTGAAACAGCCGATCAGCAAAACACCCATCTCCAAGGGCAGGTTAAGCCAAGACAAAGTGTGTGGTGCTGTATCCTCAGTGCATCATCTCCTTGTAGGGAAAAAACCTCTACATTTAAGGGACGGATTTCAGCACTTTTCCTTCTTCCACCATAAATCAGTACATACATAGAAAGCACAACAGAGATAAGATTTCTCTGTGACCTTGCACAGATACCACCTCCAACCTCTGCCTCCTCCCTGGAGGTGTTTAAGGCCAGGCTGGACAAGGCACTAAGCAACCTGCTCAACTAGTGGAGTTGAATCTAGATGATCTTTAAAGTCCCTTCCAACCCAAAACATTCTATGATTACACAAAGAGGAGTTAATTTTTTGTCCAAGGACAGCTCTGACTTCAAGCACATGATTCACATTATGCTTCAGCTTTTTTCTGATGGGAAAAACTCCCCATTGAGGTCACATTGTAGAAAGTGTGTGATGGAAAGGAGTATAAGATGCATGTTATAAAAATAATATTTAAACCACTTATGCTTTAGAGAGCAGATCCTTTGGGACAGGCAGTGTACATCCTTTAAAGGGTCCCATTAGAAGTTTTACTGTTGAAAAAAGAGACTTGAACATTTTCAAACCTGTAATTTATAGAGCAATATGCTTAGGAGAGGCTCCCAGTGAAGGAAAGAGAAGGCAGCTCATGGTAATACAGTTTGCAAATCAGGGCCAAATCAAATGGATTGAGCTTCAGTGGCTGCATCAAATAAATCCCATTCGATTTGCTGAGCAAGAGCATTAATGTTAATCACTTTGGCAAATTTCTTTGACTATTTGGTGTCACTAAGTAGTTAAGTGAATTTTGTGCTTGTTCATATCATTATATGAAACAATATCATTAGCCATGAGCAACTGCAGGATGCTGTGGGAACCCCTTGTGTAGTTTATGGCAACACTTTGCAGAGGTCCTGTGCCTCCTTCAGGCTGTTGCTTTACTGAAGCATCCAAAAGATACATTCACAGAATGAGAAAATGTCAGGGATTGGAAGGGACCTCAAGAGATCATCTAGTACAACGCCCCCCCCAGAGCAGGAACACCAAGATCAGGTCACACAGGAAGGCATCCAGGTGGGTTTTGAATGTCTCCAGAGAAGAAGAGTCCACACCCTCTCTGGGCAGCCTGTTCCAGTATTCTCTTTTTTTTTTTTAATTGCAGTTATTCTTTGCTATCACATGGCACAATCAGCACAACCAAAGAACATGCTGCCAGCTAGGGAAGAAGTGATTTTGTTTCTGAAGCTAACCCATCCCTGTCGAATCTCCAGACCACCTCCATATTGGTTGGAAAACTGAGATTCTAAGCAAGCTTCCCAGAGCAGAGGGGTGAAGAGAGTGCCTCTTTGGTCATATTCATTCCTTTGTCTCTTGTCTCTTGATTCCATCCCAAATGATTCATGCACCAAATTACACAGCATATCACAATCTGGGTTATTTAAAATGCTGGCTACCCAGAGACAAAAAAAGGGAGCTGTTTTTCTGAGCTTGAGAGCAGGCTGACAAATGTGTGGGTGTAAGGGAATCTGCAGGAAAACCACTGGAAAGTCAATCACCACCTCCTTTCACCTGGAAAGTTCAGGGAATCATAGAATCACAGAATCATAGAACAGTTTGGGTTGGAAGGGACCTTCACGATCATCCAGTTCCTACCTGCCCTGACATAGGCAGGACACCTCCCCCTAGACCAGGTTGTATCGACTTCTGTATTAATGAGAGCACTTAAGGAAAAACACAGCAAGTGTTTTTCATCAGGTAGAAGTCTCAGCTTCACCAATGGTCTCAATAGCAATGATGCTCCCTGGGAACAGCCCTTCTACAAGCCTGGAGGCACGAGAACCATGCATTGTACCAGCAGAGATGAGGTGGGACATAGAATGGTTTGGGTTGGAAGGGACCTTAAAGATCATCTAGTTCCAACCCCCCTGCCATGGGCATGGACACCTCCCACTAGACCAGGTTGCTGAGTGCCTCATCCAGCCTGGCCTTAAACACCTCCAGGGATTGAGGGGGCATCCACAAGCTTTCTGGGCAACCTGTGTTTCACCACCCTCACCATAAAGAACTTCTCTCTTATATCTAGCTTCAATTTCCCCGCTTCCAATTTACATCCATTATTCCTAGTCCTTCTATCAGATATCCTTTTAGAAGTCCTACCACTGCCTTTCTGTAGCCCCTTTCAGGTATTGAGAGGTCCCCACTGAGCCTTCTCTTCTCCAAGCTGAACAACCCCAACTCCTTCAGCCTGTCCTCACAAGGCAGTTGCTCCAGCCCTTTGATCATCTTTGTGGCCTCTTCTGGACCTGCTCCAACAGCTCAATGTCCTTTTCATGCCCTTCTGTTGAACTTGCTAGACTCATACATGCTGTTCAGCACAGGATAAACTCTCATTTCAGTGACAAACCAGAGCTGTTCCACTGTACAACCCCACTCAGTCAGTGACTTTTCCCTAAATTTCTTTCCATGCTGCAAAAGCATTTACCCTTTTGAGTGGATGAGACAAAGTGGGAGCTGCTACTGCTGATCCTCACCCTGCCAAGGGTGCAACACAAGCCAGAAAATTAAAATGCAGGGTGCAAAAAGAAACAATGATAATAGAAAAAAAATCCAGGCAGCAAAATGAAGGCAGTGGGATTTCTTCCTGCATTGCAAAAGTTTTTTTTCTTTAGCTGCTTCATGGATTTATACATTTATGAATTCAAACATGAATGAAAAGGGGACAACCGTGCAGGAGACAAGTGGATTTTGAAATAAAATAAGGAATAGTCTCAAAGTCCCCCAGCTATACAGATGAACCCTCACTATGTCATTACCTGTTCATCAGGCAATTAAATTTTAGGGTCCCACATGGTAAATTTGACAGCTGAGGCACAAGGAGCATCTCTCAAAACTAGAGAGAGCTCAGTGAGATGTGTCATAAGCATAAGACAAAATGAGTTGTGCTACCTGTTAAATCTCTCTAAGTGTAGGAAATGTGTTATGGTGTTATTAAGAAGTTTAAGCCCATGGGGGTAAAATCTTTCATATTTTCTCACTTTCCAATCTGCTATCAGTGCTTCTAAGCAATGACTTTACCACCACCAAGAGTAAATCCAGGGCTTGTTTTTGTTGTAATTAAAAAGCCACATGGAGTGACAAGATTGTTCCTCCACTGTCAAAACCCAATGAAATCAAAGCAGAGCCAGAAGAGTTTCATTAGTCCAGTTTTTATTCAAGTCAAAGGATGGGGAACTACAATATGATTTTCTTTTAGAATATAAATATGCCTGTGAAGAAATTTTTCTGGAGTCTTTCATCGCACTGGACAAGACAGCTGTCAAGAGAATGACTTTGGAAAGTCCTTGGTCCTTCACATTCATGCAAAAAAAAAATCTTTAATAAAATTAGCTTGAACAGTCAACCAACTCATTCCATTGTACTGTCAGCTATGGAACCAACAAAGCCTGTTTCACAAAAACAAAGAATTTCACACCCAGGTAAGGTAAATTATTTCACAACCTTCTGTTTTTCTTTAAAGGATTGGGTTGGGGTTTTTTAATACATAAAATATACAAATTAAAATTTGCAATATTTATTTAACGTCACTTCAGAGGAAAATAATTTATAAACCCACAAAGATAAAGGGAAAAAATGTTAATTCAGCCACTTCTAGACTATAAAAATCTCACACACTCCCAAATGCTGTTGCTTTAAGCAACAAATTCTTTTCCTGTGGCTGTGATTGATGGGTGGGATGTGAAGCCAAGGGGAGCAACGGCTTTGATACTACATTTCATTAGTAATGAATCCCAAAGGTTAAATTAAACACGAGGCTGCATTTATCTGTTGAACCATCCTGTTGGCTTGATGAAGAGGCATGAGATATGGCTGGGTATTAAGGATTTTGGTCTCCAAACACTGCAAACAGAGCAGCATTAAGCTTCCATGGCAGTGTCAGGCAAATGCTGCCAAGAGCTAATTACGGTGCTGCACACAACTGTATATGGAAAAAAAAAAAAAAAGTATTTGGATAAACTAAATGAACCCAAAATTGGTTTTAATCACCCCTAATTTATCTATTAGGCACAAATGGAAAAGATGGACTCCATCCAAATTTGTTTAAACAATAGATTGCTCTAGAGATGCTCACTGCTCCACAAAGTCAGCAGCATGTTTGTGTCCCTCCAGCCTTCCAAGATGTTTCTGTGGGAGTGTGTCTCCAGACATTTGTTCTCTGCAGGAGCCAAGTCACCTTTGGGAAATCCATATCTAAAATGCCACAAGGGTGTCAGCAAGACAGGACCCCCCCAAAAGAGCCGACAATGCCACCAAGCCCACACAGGAGCATTGCAAGGGAGTGGAGCCTGAGTTCACTTTGTAAAGCCTTTACAAAACCTGCAATTATTTGAGTGGTTTTGGCAGCTTGGAGAAGGGGGGGTGGGGTTTGCAGGAGCTGTTGTGTGCACAGCCTCCTCCAGCTTCAAGAAGCTGAGAAATTAAATCCTTGAGAGCCAGCTTTTCCACCAAGCAAACACATGGCATGAAGAAATTAAATCAAGAGTATTGAAATTCTTGTAAAATAACTAATCATCTAAGAGCGTCCTGGTGACTGAGGTAATGGATTTTAATTTAGCTCATAATTGTTGAGCCCAATGCTGTCCTTCTAGTAAGTCAGAATCAACATTTAAGAACTATCCCAGATCCTAGTTCCATTAAATTGTCTGTGCAGGAAACACAGATTCACATCTAAGTCAGAAACTGCACTGGAGTGGAAGAGTTAGATCCAGAGTCTAACACAAGTGTCACTGGCGACCATAAAAAGCAATCCAAAAAATTGTCCAAAATTGTCTTACAAAAAGTATTTACAGTAAAATTTGTTAAGAGCTAACACTACTTTTTCAGTCCTAGTAAAAAGGCAATCTTTAAAGGACCTGGCTCAGGTGCTGGGAATTAACAATACAAAGGTGAAACCACACTGACACCAAGGATGGGCAAATTCATAAAGCATTTTGAGGAAGGAGAGGGGGGGGAGGACACAACTTGTTTGTCACATGTTACAACTGTTGATATTGCATAGCTGGGAAACGAGGTCACTTGACTTGCATAACACTGCAACATTTGAGAAGGAAGGAAAGAAACGTGCCCCTTTGCCATGGAGAACTGGCTGCAGCCAGGAATAGCACGGGCTGAGAGTCCCAGCCCTGGGCAGCAAGCCCCAGGTCAGCAGAGGGCAGAAATGCCATTTTATAATAGCCAAGAAAACACTGGAAATTAATTTTTTTTCTTTCTAAGCAAAAAAAAGTTTACAAAGAGATGCATAGCAGGGGAAAAATTATCCTTATTCACCTTTCTCAACATTTGACAGACACTGCAAAATTTTAACTGGCATCTCTCTAGCACTAACTGGTAGTTGCTGAGGTTACAGTTTGTCCTGTCTGCAAAAATTCATTCTGCCCTAACAGATTCTTCTTTCCTTTTTCTAAACTTGAACTTTATTCAAGAAAAATTTCTGGCCTGTCTGAGGCCTTTTTTACACATCACCCAGAGAAGCTGGGGATGCCCCCTCCCTGGAAGTATCTAAGGCCAGGCTGGATGAGGCATTGAGCATCCTGGACTAGTGGGTGGTCTCCCTGCCCATGGAGGGGGTTGGAACCAGGTGATCTTTAAGAGCCCTACCAACCCAAACTGTTCTATGATTCCATGATTTTACCTCTAGCCACATAAACTCTTAGTCTCTGGGTAACATTTGCTTCTGTTTCAATGATGCTATGAGTGCAAGAAGATCAGCTGGTGACCGCTTCCCACTGTTGAGCTGGTATTTAGCTTTACATTCCTTATGTCTATACCAGAAGAAGGTTACAATTGCCCAAACACTGGTCCATCTGGTACACCCAACCCATTCTAACAAGAGCTGGTGGCTCTGACCACACCCTCTGTTCCCACAGGTTGAGTGGAAGGGAAGTATATTTTTGGGATAATGAACTTGAGTCAGTCCCACCCAAAGTTTCATCTTGCTTGTTGCCTCCATAAAGGTGCATCTCAAGACTGACCAGAAAGCAGCTGCACTCAGGGACACCTTACCACCAGCTTCAACAGCAAGAACTTAGAGCAGCAGATAGTACTATTTGGCACATTTCACTGCAGACTGTACAACCCAAAGGTATAAAGGGTATTACAGAAAAGACTGGATTTTTATTATTATTTTCAAAACCACTGAGATGACACATATCAGAAGGACAGATATCAAGAATACTACTCCAATTTCTTTAAACAGTTTGCTTTCCTTTGTAAAAACATGAGCATGCAAAGAGGAGTGGACACTACACCTAAGATTCCCCACAAAGGACAAGCCCCTCTGTGAAGGTGACAACAAAGGTATGGGGTTTCCCTCACAGGCACCCATCTTTCAAGGATCATGCCAACTCCACCACTAAAACTCTCCTTATATAAAGAAATAACCCCTTCACTAGTTCCTTTCATCAGGGGAATCTTTTAGGAGGCCACTTCTGGATGCAGAAGTATAACAGAGCTCACAGGGAGACAGAAAAAGGTGTTTTAAAAAAATCAAAGAGTTTGAAGAATTTGGGCTGTGAAAGACAACTGCCACACAGCTGGATTTTTGTCCATTTTGAATAATCTTATGAATTCTTCATACTAATGGAGGAACAGCTTCAATACAGGCAAGATTAAAATAGCAATTAGAGTGGCAGTGATTAGTTAATCCCCACACTCTGGAAGCATTCAAACACTGCAGGTATTTTACCTTGTTCCATTAATCACCCCTTGAGCAAGGGAAGGTTCTCTCTGCGAGCAATGTCTCTGCATTAATGGCACCATAAGGTATCTCTTTTAACAATTAAACACTCTATTATGAAATGGCATTAAGATGCTGGCAAGGGCTGGAGCTAGGGCTTTCAGCACAGCTGAAAATGCATGGGTTGGGAATACTTCACCATTCAAAGCAAACATTTGTTTCACAGGAGTGGTAATTCCCCCACTGGAGCAGCAGCACAGGTTTGATGGGGTTGTGAAGTCTTCATGTGGTTCAGGTGCTGAGATGTCAGCCCCAGGGAAGGCACTGCCCTGCAGGTCCCACCACGGACAGCAAAGAGCACTCATGGCAAGTAGAAAAACCACATGGTATTTATTTCCACAAGCTTTTTTTTCGGGGATACACACAGCAGTCCAGTGGCATATACAAAGGGAGGACCTGAGACAGTGTCACACCCCAGACAGAGCACCCTGTTCCAGTCCATTTCTGCTGGCTGCTTCTCTCAGCTGCTACTCAGAAGTTTCCACTGGCAGTAGTAAAGTCCACCCTCCAGGCACAGGGAGTGAGTAGCTCAACTGACGATGTGCACGGAGCCTCAGTAGTGAAGAAATCCAGAAGTTTTGTTTTTACTCACGTGCCTAGAACTTGGCAGTTGTGTTTCACAGGAGTAGTTGAGTGCCTGCAGTTCAAGCACAGTGTTTATATCTCTGGACATGAGAAGAAAAGTTGATTGCACCACAAATGACAAAGCAACACCTTGCTGTCTAGCACAGAGCGTGTCCTCACAGGGATTTTTGCCTTGGGAGGTGATCCGCCGCAGAGCAGATGATGTTTGGAACAGATCACTTGTCATGCCAAGACGTTCACAGCAATGAGATGGGTCAAGTCAGAAGTCAGTCATTTCCCACCACCACCTAGCTGGATCTGCTTCACTTCTGCTCCTCCACATTGGCTTGATCGGGCGTCACAATGGTTTGTGAATCACAGCCACACCTGTCATCAGAATGGACAGAGTTAGGGTAGGAGGAGCTCCTGGGATAACACATGGCTGAGACCATCCTGCAAAGCCAAAAGACCAGCAGCAAGCTAGCAAGAGAGCTATCTATTACTACTATGAAAGTTTCCTCTACTGAAAGCACCAGTTCTGGAGCCCTCAACGTAAGAAGGACATTGAGCTGTTGGAGCAGGTCTAGAGGAGGGCCATGAAGATGATCAGAGCATTGGAGCAACTCCCTTATGAAGACAGGCTGAAGGAGTTGGGGTTGTTCAGTCTGGAGAAGAGAAGGTTCAGGGGTGACCTCACAGTAGCTTCTCAATACCGGAAGGGGGCTGAGGTATTACTTTAGAATAGGATATGTAATGGAAGGACTAGGAGTAATGGATGCAAATTGGAGGAGGAGAGATTCAGAAACAAGTTCTTTATGGTGAGGGTAATGAGAGGTTGTGGATACTCCCTTCCTGGAGGTGTTTAAGGCCAGGATGGATGAAGCATTGAAGAACCTGGTGTAGTGGGAGGTGTCCCTGCCCATGGCAGGGGGGTTGGAACTATATGATCTTTAAGGTTCCTTACAAACCAAACTATTCAATGATTCTTTAAAACCTTCAAAACTATAAGATTACAGCTACAGCAGGCACAGCCCTCAAGTTTATGAATGACCCCAGGTGTCACCAGCTCTCCCACTGACAATTTACCTGCATAACTTCTCCCCGTGCTCATGCTGGTCGGCAATAACGTCCATTTGTCTGTGATGGGGTTGTAGTATTCCACCGAGGCCAAGTTGCAGGAACCATCATCTCCTCCCACCACGTAGAGGAGACCATTCACAGCACACACACCTCAAAGCAGAGCACAGATGGTTAAACAAGGCCTAACTCATCCCCCACAACATGTCACCTGCCACATTCTGATTCACTCCCAAGCAGATACCTCTTCTCCCATTTTTATCACTTTCTCACATCACTTCCATCCACTAGCATGTTAGTCATGTTGAAGAACACACGGACAACTGAAATGAGATGGTACAAAAGAAGCTTATTGTGGTTACCTGCATTTCTTCTACACATATTCATGTCTGCTACTTGCTTCCAGGTGTTTGTCCCTGGATCGTAGACTTCCACACTCTTCCTCACTAAGGGACCATCATGGCCTCCAGTAGCGTAGAGCAGCCCGCTGAGAACACCAACACCTGCCAAACAGAGCCCAGCCTTAGCCAAACATAAAAAGCAAAAGGCTGCATGTCCCTCAGTCTTGCACTGGGTATTATCTCCACCTCATCAAGGCATTTCCTTGGAGCCACATGTGCCTCAAGACCACCTGGGCCACCCCTGCACTCAGCTACTATGAGGCACTACAGCAGGTCTGCCCAGTAAGGCCTGGCAGATGTCTTCTCAGGTAGATGTTAGTCAGAAACTAATAAATTGGTCCCAAAACTTCTGTCTGCCTTTACTTAGTCTCTTCATACTGGACTTGTTCTCCTCTACTTCCCTGACCCCTGCTGTCCCACCTTATCTGCCCAGTCTTTTCTGACACGGGCACCCCCTTTGCTTTTAGAATGATTCTTAATTCCAGAAGCTTTATTTTTCCTTTCACCTTCTGCTCTGTGCCACCTGGCTTCATCCCTTGGACACTCTTCCTCTTCTCAACAAATTACAGGCTCCAGTTTTGAGGCTGCTGATGGCTTCCTCTTCCTCCACTACCCCATTCATGCCCTCAAACATAGCAAAAGCACTTGGAACAGCCAAAGTGCCACCAAAGCCACCATTCCAGCCATTTTCACAGGTCTCTGGTGCCAAATCCCTGTCATTCCCAGAGTTTAAGTGTGCTCCTGCCTCATATTTAGTAATTCATTAAAACATTCATCAATCCATGAGAGTTAAAACTTCCAGCATTGTTTCTTTGTTAATCAAGTTAAACATCTAACTGCCATAAACATCCAATTCACTGGATCAAATCCTCCATCTAGCTGAGGAACTCCAACAGGCATCACCTCAGAAGAGCAGAACACATCCCAGCACATCCTGGCCCCAGGGCCAGTGCCTTACACTTGACTGGAGAATGGGAGCTCTATAACTGGTGAGGAAAGCCATGGAATCATAGAATGGTTTGGGTTGGACCTTAAAGATTATTTAGTTCCAACCCCCCTGTCATGGGGGGGCACCTCAGCACTTGATAATATCCAGCTGCTAACAAAAATTTTACTCTTTTAAGAAAGAAATTAATTCATAAATTAATTTAAGCAAGTAGGAAAGTAAAAGAATTGGAAACACTCCAAGGCTTTTCCATCTAAAACCACTTCCCTGTCCCATGGGGACGGAACATCCCAGCCAAGAAGGGAAAGCCCAGCATTGCCAGCATCCAGAAATCCACACAGCCCCCATACCTAGACTGGGGTCATCCTGGGGACTTGGGGACACCTGCCCTCATGTCCACTAGATGTCAGCATCGGAACAGCGATGCCAGCAACCGGGAGCAGGGTTTCATTTATGGAGCTGAACGACAGATAGTGCTAGAGCACCAGAAGAAGCACTGGGCAGCCCCTGGTGCCTGCTGGAGGGACATCTGAGTGACAATCATAACTTAAGGAGCTCAACTTTCGGGGTGGGAAGAGAAAATTATAAGACAAGTAAAAGCATTCCTAAACTGGACTTGCCATGTGGAGATGCACGTGCAAAGCAGTGCTCAGAATGGAGTGTTTCAAAGAAAATTCACTAAAATCCACCTCACTACAAATACACAGGGTTCTGTTGTGTGTCAAGATGCTGTCAACAACATGACATACCCGAATAGGTATAAAGTAGCTTTTTGGGCTATGTTTAAGCATCCAGCAGACACTAAAAACTTCTATAACTGAATTCATACCAACTGTGTGTGACCCCATCCACCCCACCCAGAGTTAAGGGAAAGGTACTGGAAAGAAGGAAGAAAAACAATGTGTGAAGAGCAGCCTCACCACTGCCCTGCTCGGAAGGAAATTCCCATCACAGCTTCCCTGCAGAGTTATTTCAACTCCCATGCAAAGTGCAGCTCTCAGGCTTGACTACCTCTGGGCAACTCTCTTTTTGGCTGTTGCACAAGGAGACATGCACAATCTGACACCAGAGAGGATTTAGTGCACACACACTAGAGCAACAGGACCACATACTGCCTTTCATCTGAAGATGCCTCCTTCTCCGGGGACATTCAAAACTCACCTGGATGCCTTCCTGTGTGACCTGATCAGAGTGTTCCTGCTATGGCAGGGGGGTGGACAAGATGATCTCTTGAGATCCCCCTTCCAATCTGTGACATTCTGTGACTTCCAATGTAGCGGATAAGAGCTTTCACCCTCCTCAAAGAGGACAAGTGCCTTTCTAACCTAACATCAGTAAATTATCAACCATAGAGTAGAAGACACAGTTTTGTAACAAATACTTTCCTCAAATCCTCCAGATCACCAACTCTTGCCAGCAAAATAAAAAGTAGCTGAACAAAGATAAATATTGTTACCTTGACTCAGTCTGTACATCACTCAGTGCAGATGTGCTTTGTGCTGCAGAGCACCCACTGGATACTTGCAGAGAAGATCCACAAGGAAAATCCATCTGACAAGCCCCAAATGTCAAGCTTGACTTCCCCATCCCAGGCTGAGTCTGCAGCTGGCAACTTGAAAAGATAACTCTCTGCTTACACATGAGATGCATCTGTTAGCAAGGCAGCTTAGAAACGCCAAACATTACTTCATTAATCCAGAAATTAATTTTTTTATTTGGTAGAGTCAGGAGAGCTTCTGAGAGCCTCTCCAAGCAGTTATGGATTTTCCTCTTATGGGAAGGAGAGGGAAATAACAAGTTCACAGAATCACAGAATGCCAGGGATTGGAAGGGACCTGGAGAGATCATCCAGTCCAATCCCCCTGCTGGAGCAGGAACACCCAGATCAGATCATACAGGAAGGTGTCCAAGTGGGNTGAGTCTGCAGCTGGCAACTTGAAAAGATAACTCTTTGCTTACACATGAGATGCATCTGTTAGCAAGGCAGCTTAGAAACGCCAAACATTACTTCATTAATCCAGAAATTAATTTTTTTATTTGGTAGAGTCAGGAGAGCTTCTGAGAGCCTCTCCAAGCAGTTATGGATTTTCCTCTTATGGGAAGGAGAGGGAAATAACAAGTTCACAGAATCACAGAATGCCAGGGATTGGAAGGGACCTGGAGAGATCATCCAGTCCAATCCCCCTGCTGGAGCAGGAACACCCAGATCAGATCATACAGGAAGGTGTCCAAGTGGGTTTTGAATGTCTCCAGAGGAGGCATCTTTAGATGAAAGGGAATATGTGAGTCTTGGTCCTGTTGCACTAACATGTGTGCACGACATCCTCCCTGATGTCAGATTGTGCGGGTCTCTTTGTGCAACAGCCAAAATGAGAGTTGCCCAGAGGTAGTCAAGCCTGAGGGCTGCCCTGAAATAACTCTGCAGGGAAGTTGTTATGGGATCACGTCACACAGGAAGGAGTCCAAGCAGGGTTTGAATGTCTCAGGAGAAGGAGACTCCACACCCTCTCTGGGCAGCCTGTGCCAGTGTTCTGTTACCCTCACCCTGACAAAGTTTTTACTCTTATTTCTGTGCAACCTCCTTGCACCCATCACCCCTTCTCCTATCACTGGATGTCACTGAGAAGAGCCTGGCTCCATCCTCCTGACACTCACCCTTTCCATATTCATTAATGAGGCCACTAATTGACTGGCCAGCTCAGCAATGCCAAACCACACTTCTCCTTCCTTTTTGCAAGCAGAGGAGAACCTAGTGATGACATTTTGGAGGCAGTACCTGCACCGCTGCGTCGTGTGCTCATGTCGGCCACGTAGGTCCATTCATTGGTGGCCGGGTTGTACTGCTCCACTGTACTAAGGCACTGGCGGGAGGCTCCATCATAACCCCCCACAGCATAGAGTTTGCCTGCAAGAGACACGACATGAGTCAGAATCAGCATCACAGCTATGACTGGTAGATGTTTCCATCACACCTGACCATCCCAGGTGAGGACAGATGCAGGCTGATGGAGGCCCTGGGAGATGCGCCTAACCCTGCCGAGATGCCTGGGGAAAGTCCTACTGAAAGGATCTGAGGTAGACTAACAGGACCTGGGTGTGGAGCACAGTTGTGAGAGTATCAGAGTCCTGATAGGGCCAAGGGTTCAAGTTCCTGACCAGGTACAAGGCTTTGTCAGAGTTAGGTTAATGGTTGGACCCAATGATCTGAAAAGGTCCCTTCCAACCCAGGTGACTATGATACTGTGACAGTTTTTAAATCTGACAGGTAAGAGAAGGAAACAATGAGACACAATGGCTTAATTAGAAGCAAAAGTCCCAGGGGTGGTTTCCAAATGTTTTGTTGTCCCAGGAGAAGTAACATCAAAGCATGTTCTGCTGATGGAGAGTTTCCTCCTGTTCAAGTGCCACAAGGCAAGATGTGTCAAAGGTGGATACTACACATTAATGACAATATCATACAAATAATAAATACACCACAGCCTCTTTTGTTAATATAATATCTGCATGGAAACCTAGATCTGATTTTAAAGAACCTGGGCCAAACCAAAACCAACCAATGCTGCCTGCTCACCTGTGCCAAGTGGCCACAACAGAGAAGATAATACCATGGGAGACCTCAATTCAATGAAAGCTGAAAAACATATACCCAGTGAGACCAGAGAAACACAATCAGATGCCACCAGATAGTATCCTAGATGAAACACCCAGTCCTCTGTTCACAGACCTGACTGATACTCTCCTTTTCTCCCTGCATTGTCCATCAGCTTGTTTTGCATTCAGGCAGTAGACTACTTAGACAGGTTTTGGTGCTTCTTTCCTAGAGCAGCCAGCTTGGCACTTCAGAAACACGGGCCACTTTTGAAGGACATGCTTCTAAAATACACAAATTTAGCACAACAACCAGTATTTCCTCTGACTTTATCTTCCTCCACCTTCTTCCCTAAGCACTTATCACATATAAAAACACATTTCATATAATCATAGAATGGTTTGAGTTGGAAGGAACCTTAAAGATCTTCCAGGTCCAACCCCCCTGCCATGGGCAGGGACACCCCCCACTACACCAGGTTGCTCAGTGCCTCATCCAGCCTGGCCTTAAACACCTCCAGGGATTGTGAGGGGGCATCCACAGCCTCTCTGGGCAACCTCTTCCAGTGTCTCACCACCCTCTAAGGAAAGAACTACTTTCTCATATCCAGCCTAAATACCAAAATACATCTATTACTCCTAGTCCTGTCATCCCAGACCCTATTCAAAAGTTCTAACTCAGCCTTTCTGTTGCCCCTTCAGGTACTGAGAAGCTACTCCAAGGTCCCCCCTGAGCCTTCTCTTCTTGAGGCTGAACAACTCCAGCCCCTTCAGCCTGTCCTCATAAGGGAGGTGCTCCAGCCCTCTCATCACCTTTGTGACCCTCCTCTAGACCCACTCCAACAGCTTAATTTTAAATATTTCCCACTCACACATGTCAAACTGAACTACTTCAAAGGACAGTTTATAGCAAGTCTTGTGCCAGTAAATGCTCCACATCCTGCTGATTGAAAACTGCTGAAGACAAGGCCCAAATAAAACCTTTCACTTGCTTCAAAACTTCCTAGTTAAGCTGTTCCTTCTTCTGGATCCAAACCAAACTGCTCAGTTCCAGCTCAGTGGAGTTTGGAGCTGACACATTGGTGCCAGCAGCTGCCACGATCCCTTCAAGGCATCCTCCCATCCACCCACCTCCATCCTGAGCTGCTGCAGCACCATCATCACTCCCTGTTCATTTAGGAACCAGAGCAACTCGTGTCGTGTTTGCCACAAGCCTGATGGCAATAAACACAGGTTTTAGCACTCCTGCCAAACCACCAGCTTGGGGCTGTGGGACTAACTACACTCCTGTTTGCCTCAGTAGGGTGGGTTCTCCACCAACGCAGCATCTGCTGAGACAGCATCCACTGCACAGCACCACTTGCTTTCATCAGCCAGAATCAAGCAGCCTGAGAAAAAAAATAAGGATTCAAAGAAACCCACACACACCTAATGGCATTCACAGGAGGCACGGGCTGCTCTGACATAGGTCTGAGGCTATTGGAAAGCTACAAGTGATTTTTCACTGAGATAAAGAGAATGGAAAAAGCTGCAGCGATTACATCACATGAAATAAATCTTTACCAACTGAAGACAAGTCTAGAGAATAGTTCCTGCAGTTCCCTCCTATTGCACTTAACTGCTCAAGCTTCTGTTAGACACAAGAACATTTGCTGAATGGAATCTGCTGCTGATTTTCTTACCCTCCACAACTCCAACTCCAACACTGCTTCTTCTTGTGTTCATAGGAGCCACAAAAAACCACTCATTGGTTTTATAGCTATAGGCCTCAACTGATGCCAGACCTAGTTAAAAAGGGGATACACAGGTTTTCTAATTAAAAAAAAAGAGAAGAAAAAGAGATTGGTGTTGCACTTTCATCTGCCTTCCACCTCCTCCCAAGCCCCTAAATTCCCCCCCTGCACTCTGGCAACCCTATTTTCTAGTCCCTTGCCTTTCAACCTGGGGCCAGCCCATCAATGCCACTTCATCAGCAGCTAGAAAAATTGTGACCCCCGTGTTCTCTTCCCTGGGACTGCTGCCCCTCCCATATGCTGGGGACACCAAGGAGGAGCAGAATCCAGATTCCAAGCCCATAAGTTCCATATCCTCCTGAGCATTACAAAACATCCATGCAAAGGTTTAAAAATTCCCCCACCCCATTGCACTGTACCCATCACCAGCTAAAATTGTGTATTTAGGGCTTAACCAAGTGGCAAAGCTCTACAGCAGAAGCAGGAATTTAAATGTATGGTTATGGCGAGATAAATGCCAGAGACACTGACCCCATAAGATGCCTTGCTGGCATTTTATTCATGTTGCTATGCAAAATTTAATTAAAATCGGGGGGGAAAATGTTTTCCAGTCCAGAATAAGCTTAGTCATCCAGAGAAAAAGACTGAAAGAGCTGTTCCACTACAGAAAAATCACTAGGATGAGATACTCCCTAATTATTGATAGGTCAGAACATGCACATGGTTAGTTACACCACACAGTAAGCCAAATCTTAAGCTCTTCTCTTTGAAATCATAGAAGAAGGGAGCAAGAACCTCAACTAGAGCTTTGTTCTCTTTGCAGGGGTCTTTGAAAATATCTTTTTTGGGTAGGCCACTGCCTATTTTTTGCTCAGTCACCTACCAGTGCTGCCATCAAAGCCGCCCACTGCGTACAGGAGATCATTGAGCACAGCAGCACCCAAAGTGCTTCTTCTTTCCTGCATGCTGGCTATGGAGGTCCACTGGTCCTTCACTCCATCATACACATCCACTGTCCGCACCCTCAGAGATCCATTAAAGCCCCCAACAGCATAAACATTGCCAGCCATAAACACCACGCCTGGAAAAAGAAGAGAGAAAGATTTTTTGGGAGGTTTTACAAACATTTTGGGAGGTGAGGATGAGGAGACATCTGTCAGTGTGCACAAGGCAGCAGGGAGGAGCAGAACATGAGCAAGTCCTTGGCATTTTCTGCAGGTGAAGAGCTTTGGAGCCATAAAACACATATGTTGTGTGGAAATTTATGTGCATAAATATAGAGCAACACAAGGCACAGATGGATTTCACACCTGAGTGAGTAATTCTCTGAGCCAGGGAGGATAGCAAATGGTGATCCACATTCTCAGCCCTCTCAGATGCCTTCAGAGGAAAGCTCCCATCTCGCAGATCTGCTCTCCATCACCCGCCTCCTCAGCACTGAGTGGACCTGACTCAGCTCCTCTGATTTTTGCTAGAAAACCAGTATGGAAAAGTGGATTCCTCCAGGCTGCCAGTCCAGCAGGATGGGAGAAAGAGGGGAAATACTGATGTAGTAGTAGCCAGGAGAGGTGAAGAAGGGAGACAATAGCAATGGAGGGCAGACAGGCAGGAACATCCCTTCTAGAGAGCTGGGCACTCACCTGAAAGAATGACACGTGTGGGGAAAGAGGAGGGAGAAATGGCAAAAAGAAAAAGCTGCTTGAGGCCAGGGGCTCTATGGGACAACTGAGGACATTCAACAGCCTGAAGAACTGCAGTGGGAAAACAAAAAGAGGTTACAGCAAATGTTTCTGTTACCTGCTCTGCACCTCCTGGAGGGAAGCTCAGCAACCTGATCCCACCGTTCCTCCTCAAAATCATAGCACTCCACACTTCGAATGGCTTTGGGTGCCTGCCCACCCACCACGATCATCACCTGGAGAGGGGAGACAAGAGCTAGAAAACCTCAGGCACCAGCCCACCACCACAGCCTGGCCAAGAGCAGTTGCCAAAAGCATTCTGCTGGTCTTCTAAAAGTCTCCACAGCAGGGGAAAAAAGTTATATCCAGTTTAATGTACATCAACTCTTCCTGACTGCTTCCAAGGTGGACAACCTGCTCTGGTTGCCCCTGAAACACAAAAATGCTTTGTACCATGGACCACACAAAACTCACTGTTTTCTCTTTTTAAGAGAAAAAGATTCCTGCTTAGTTTCCAGAGCCACTGTTTAGTCATTATCTCCATGGTGCTGCTAAAAATAACCAATGCCACTTAGCAAATAAAAGCTGACAGCTGTATTGCCACCTGCAGGGAAGGCAACACTCTGGGAAATCACCAGGACTATTAAGACCCAGGGTGCTGGGCTGGTGAAGGAAGTGATTTGTCAGCTTCATTAAGGCTTTTGGCTGCACCATGTTCTGATGCAAATCCTGTACTTAAACCCTAAATTCCTTACAGATAGGGAGGAACAATGAGAAGGATACTCAATCAATGTGAATCTGAAGGGCGACCTCAGAAGCACAAGAACCACTTTGCTGGACCAGCCTAAATGTCCATTCAGCCCCAGATTCCATTCCCAGCAACAGCAAGCAGGTGGAAAAGTGAGAAGACCTGGATGGCATACAGCATGGTCCTTCCTAAATCTGCCCTGTCTGCCACTAGAAGATAAACTCCCCATGGACTCGTTGACTTGCCCAGTGGTCCCAGGAGCCAACAGCTCAGCACTTGAGGGCTGCCCATCACTCCTGCCTTGTCCCCCTTCCCCCATGCAGAGCAACACATGCACAGGCAATGTCCAAATCCCCTGCACCTACAGACAACTCAAGCTGCACTCTGCTCTAAACACATTTCTACCCTCCACAGCTATCAAGAGGGAGGATTTGCTCCCCTTATCACAGCAAGTTTGCAGCAGCAAACACTAGCAAAGACAAACTGATCTTTGCAAGGCCAAGGACCTAGAAGCAAGATAACAGGGCTTCAGATACAGGCAGTGAGTAGCCAGGGAGCTGGCTTTAGCCTCTGCAAGTCAGCTGTGAGTAGCTGAGGGGATTAGATTGTCATTCGAGGTCACTTTGCTAATGAGCTCAACTCCAGCCACAGTTGATGTGGAAGTACAGACTAGATAGCCATTTAAAGAGTATGAATATAGTGAATTGTGTGATCTACAAGGACGGGAACGTGACATGAGAAAGAAAACTGAGCCAAAATTAGCAGCCTGACAACTAGTTGTGTAACAGCCTTCCATAAAAGCTGAAGAGCTCTTCACGATTACAGAATTAAGAGATTTCACAGCAGACAGTAATCCCTCAGCAGCAGGACCAAGAGACCAGATGAAAGTTTCTCAGTAACAGGATTGCTGGAAGATCATCACATTCTCCCCTTTCCCTAAGAGTTAAAAAGGAGCCAGGGAGAGACATGCAGAAGATTTGGGTTTGTGCTTGTAGCTCACACTATAGAAGATGTTGAGAACCTGATCTAGGTGCTCCTGCTCTGGCAGGGGGATTGGACTACTTGGTATCTTGAGGTCCCTTCCAATCCCTGATATTCTGTGATTGTGTGAGAATTCCCTGCCTGTGGCAGGGGGGTTAGAGCTAGATGATTTGAGCAGTTTATTTTCATCATTAACTACTTTCGTCCTTGAACAAGGGCCACAACAGCTCTTCATGATAACCCCCAGAGCTGTGTTCTAACTCTGGTGAACGGGGAAAATAGTGTTTACTGCCATTTTTTTTTTCCTTCACTAATAAAGCAGTGGCCAGAGCATCACACGCCTGTAGGATAATTGTGGGGAGTAACAAGGTTTATTTATTCAGTAGCTGCTCTGAGTCTATTGACATTTGCCTCAGACTTCCTGCCCACGGGTCTGGGTGTTGTTGTTTCCTGCTTTTCTGGCTCCCAGTGATGGATACTGGAAAAGGAAAGACACCTACAGTGACCCTGCTCAGCAGGGCTCCAGGGTAGTGCTACAGAGCCAGCATGGACCATTCAAGCAACAGCCCTTCCCAAAACCTACTTGGGGCTGACAAAATGCTTCAAGAGCAGAGCCTGGCTGCTGGGAGCAGAGATGATGCTTCTCCTTAGGTTTACCTAAGTTTATTTAACTTAATTCCATACCTCTGGTGGGCACAGGGAAAGCCAGAAGAAGGAGTAAAAGACACTTGGAGGAACAATCATGGAGTTCATGAGAAATAACACGGCAAGGACACAAGCTGCTCCTTTTAAAGATGGAAAATGCCACCAGTAATGTCACCGTGAGGTTACCTTTGGCAGGCTAACAGGAGTCCTAGGCTTTGTTCTGGGGTTCTTTATCAGCTGCCTTTGATCCAGAGGAAGCAAATGATATTTCATAGCCTCGATAAGGAAGTCTTTACAGGTGTTGTTATTCTTGATTAAAGCTTCTTCCTCAACTGTCTGAGAACACAGACAAAAGGCAAAAGATCATTTTAAACTGAAGTACTTCCATTCCATTCAGTTTTTTAGACACATCAGAAAGCACAGTAGTTAAAGAACCCATGTGTCAACCCCTTTTTTGGGGATTCTCAGTTCATTCTCAAGGCCCAGATCCTAGGAACTGACATGTCAAGAACAATCTCTGAGGGAGCATCTCACTTGCCAGTCACACAGACCTGTTTCTATGCACAGAACATGTCCTAAGCCAAAGTAATCCCACATGACATGGTTTCAGCAAGCTAAATTTACTTGTGCATTAGGGAAAAAAAAAAGTCTTCACAAGATTGTCACATCACTCACTCTTTGGGTATCTTCAAGGGTGAAAAATTCCAAGCCGTTAACTTCTAGATGCTTCCACCAAGAGGGGCAGGAGCTCAGCTCTTGGCACAGCCTGGCAGAGCATGGATCACATTTACAAAGGTTTGTGGGCACACACATTAATGTCAGAGTCCACCCCATTCTGTGATTCT
>VZTY01012229.1:31385-42407 GCA_013400935.1 Turnix velox | reverse complement strand
GGCCCTCTTTTGGACCTGCTCCATCCTTTTTTTACCTCATTGGAGAGGTGGGGTGAAAAACCCTTTCAAACATGAAAAGGTTTCACTGTGTGTTTTTCAGTACATGTCAGACAACCCAAGATGACTGAATGGCTGAGTGGCTTAAGCAGGATCTTCTCCGTGGTGCAGAGACAGCCTCCATGCATCAGGGCACACCACTCCACCCTTTGGATGCTGTTGAGATCTCAAGCCTTTGCACAACTGTCCCAACAAACTCTCAAACTTCATCCCACCCTCCTCAAAGCCAGAGTGCAGGCAGAGCTGCTCAGTAGGGAGGGATCTGTGTCAGGATCACCCCAGTGCTGCTTGAGATGGTCCCTCCCACCCCAGCACACCTCCTCCCCTCACCTGTGCCTTCTGGAGCAGCTCGATGATGAGAGCCAGCCAGTCGGGGAGCAGCTTCTCCAGCTCCAGGCTGAGGATGGCCAGTGCCAGCATGGAGCCCTTGAACTGCAGCAGCTGGTAACAGGCCATGCAGTGCAGCAGCTGCTTGCTCAGAGCTGCCACGTGCTGGGAAGGGCTCAGCTTGGGCAGGATGGTCACTAGCTGGGGCCTGTTGGACACTGCCACCGCATGGAACTGGGGAACAAGCACAATGAGGGAGCTGGTGTCATCCACGGGCAACCCTGCAGCCAAAGCCAGGTCTGACCTCTAGGATGGGCATGCAACATCTTTGATGCACAAAGTTCCTTCAGCTCAACCCTCAGCAACATCTTTGATGCACAAGGTTCCTTCAGCTTAACCTCTGGAGCAGGTTCCACCCCATGGAAGAACACAAAGCACTGAACCCACCAAGAGCAGCCATTCTGGTGGGATCTGCCATCACACACAATCTGCCTGGGGACCAGTGCTCTCTGCAAAAGGCTCTTCCCTTATACCCTTCTCCCTCAACACCAAAAGTTTGGCAGTTCAGGTGTCCTAGACAAAAACTCCTTCTTAAGCAAGTGGAGAGGATGAAATTCTAGAGAACCTCATAATACTTTCCCTTATAATCTTTTCATAATCATTTAGGTTGGAAGGAACCTTTCAGATCATCCAGGCCAACCATCAGCACAACTCTGACAAGCCTCATACCTGGACAGGGACTTAAACCCCTGACCCTCTGATTAGGAGCCTGATGCTCTTCTCAGCTGAGCTTCACATCCTCACACCCTTGTCTTCTCTCATCCACAAGTCTAGTCCTCTGTCCATGTCTTTCTGCAGCAAGTGCTTTCTCCCTCATTCTCCTTATTGTTTTTGTGCTGTCTGGCATTTAGCTTTGAGCAAAATGACTAGCAATTAATATTTTGAGGCTGTGACCTAATATACCTCAAAACATGGCAGATGATCAGATGGCAGGTCCACATTTTGGAAATTGCATTTCAAGTGCCACAAGTCTCTGAAACTCTCAGGCAAGGCTTNATCCAGGCCAACCATCAGCACAACTCTGACAAGCCTCATACCTGGACAGGGACTTAAACCCCTGACCCTCTGATTAGGAGCCTGATGCTCTTCTCAGCTGAGCTTCACATCCTCACACCCTTGTCTTCTCTCATCCACAAGTCTAGTCCTCTGTCCATGTCTTTCTGCAGCAAGTGCTTTCTCCCTCATTCTCCTTATTGTTTTTGTGCTGTCTGGCATTTAGCTTTGAGCAAAATGACTAGCAATTAATATTTTGAGGCTGTGACCTAATATACCTCAAAACATGGCAGATGATCAGATGGCAGGTCCACATTTTGGAAATTGCATTTCAAGTGCCACAAGTCTCTGAAACTCTCAGGCAAGGCTTTTTCTTTCAGAAATTAATCACACGGAGGAATTACAAATTCATCTTGAGCCCTCTACTCCACTGCAGAGTTTTTGTCTAGGTAGCTTTTGATACATTATTCACACACAGACACCAGAAAGAATGTAAATAGCCCCTTACAATATGAAGGAAATCCAGTGGTGTTGCCATGTGAAGATCCCAGTTCAGTTTATCCAGGATAATCTTCTCCATCCTGCGAATCTCAGCCGGAGAACAACCACAAAAGCTATCCCGAGCCAACACCTTCAGTACTGGAATCCTCTGCAAAAGCCAACACAAAAAAAGAAAGGAGAATAATCATTATAGAAATCACACAAAATGCTGGCGAGGGCCAGCTCCATGTTCAAGGAAAGGCAGGGCTGGGAAAGCATGGGGTGAAGTGGATGAAAAACTCAACATGAGACACCAGCATGGGCTTGGAGCCCAGAAGCCAACCCAGTCCTGGGCTGCATCAAGAGAAGTGTGGCCAGCAGTTCAAGGGAAGGGATTTTGCCCCTCTACTGGGCTCTGGTGAGNAATCCCTGGAGGTGTTTAAGGCCAGGCTGGACAAGGCACTGAGCAACCTGGTGTGGTGGGAGGTGTTCCTGCCCATGGCAGGGGAGTTGGAAGTAGATGATCTTTCAGGTCCCTCCCAACCCAACCCAAACTATTCTATGTATTACAGTAGTAACAACAAAAAAATTACCTCATCTTCCTCAATGGTCTTTGCAGCGAGGAAGAAGCAGCTGATTGCAATACAGTTGAGGTACTTTGGACGAGCCTAGAGGACGCAAGACCAGAGAAATCAGGGTGAAAGTCATACAGAAATGGTGCATCATCCTTTTTGCTGGGGCAGCCTGAGCCCTGGGGTCACAGCTGCCCGTGAATCACGTTCTGGATCAGCAGGTTGACCTCCAGCTATGGCAGGGCCAAGGAAAAATCCATATTCCATGACGTGAGGCAGAGGAGCAATCTGCCAGCCCTGTGATTGTAATTGGCACTCATTGATGTGTGGTGCTGGAGTGGAAAGAGCTTGTTACTAGTCAGTGCAGTAGAAATAAGGAAGAGAGAATCAAAAGGGCTGAAAAAAACATTGCCCCTCTGCCTGCCTCAGCAGAGTTCTGCTCTTAGGGCTTCTGGGTGTCAGGCACAGAGCAGGAAGGAAAAGAAGAGAATCTAAAACCACCATTTTTGCCCAGAGAAGTATCAAACATCCATAAAAATCACCTCTTGTGTCATTTTGTACTGCACTGCTCAAAACTATAGCCAAGGGGTTATTGAGGAGAGCTGGTACCTTCTACAGTAGCTGTTTTAGGCAAGCTAAGTGGGATTTGGAGGGAAAAGTGTGATTTTTTTTTTTTTAACATGTACCAATAACCCCTTTTATGGACCTTGGGAGTAGGGGAGAAGCATCATGCAGGGGCTGTTAGTATTGTTCAGTTACTCTCTATGAGGGACCAGGTGAAGACCATGCTGTGAAAATGGCTTATCTGCTGGGTTTTTTGGATAGCACTCAATTAGACTTTCCAACAAAGGACTTAACTTTGGAGTAAAATCCACAGGATGTGTCCCTCTGCTCCTTAGTGGTGGGGGAACACAGAATGCAGAAGCAACATGTCTCTAAACCCTGACACAGCCCAGTGAGGGGACAGCTGCAGATGTGCCCCCACCTCCAGCAGCCAACTGCCACCCAGTCCTCTGATGTCCACACTGGGAGGCACTGAAACCAAAGGGAAGTGAAAATCCTACCCTGAATCTGAAAATCCTGAACTGCTGCCATGACTTGTTCTTGCTAGGTAAGCCTGAAGTGTGAGAAATCTGGAAACAGCTGGGTTGACCCATGGATTTCCAGAAAGCACCAAGAGAAGAACACAAGTTCAGGTGAAAATTAAAAGATCATCACCCATGTTCAACCTCAGTTAGTTAAAAAGGACAGTGCTATGCCTCCAGCTTTGGCAATCTAGTGCCACTGAAACCTCAAACACATGCAGAAAATCCATCCTTGGGGGTGGTGAGGAGGTGTGTGCACACATCTACCCCTGCATTCAGGTGTCACTGAGAGCAAAGAGAGCAAAATTGCTTAGGGCAGGAATGGAACTCGTTCTTGGCCATGCAGGCAAGTTCAAAGAAAACTGCAAAACATACTATACAACAGAGGACACCTTCTGTGTTGTATTCAGGGAAATACAGGTGTCTAGGGCAGGCTCCTACCATCAGGGAAGCTAATTATCCACATTATTTTTTACAATAATTTTGTTCTCACTTTTTCCCCAAGTGTGTTCCCCCTAAAAACAGCCTAGAAGGAACAACCCTGTCTTTTGACAAAGAATGTTAAAGCCCAATTGTCCATCCTGGTCTCCTAGAGGAGCTTCTATCTGCCTCAAAGGCTCCTCACACATTGCTGCTGAGATGGGCTCTACCACATATCCAGTGAGGGTTAACCAGGGCTGTGCAGTGAGTTACACCAAAAAAAGTTCATGTGAGGAACAGCCTTAGGGCCAGCCAGTCCCGGCAGCTCTAAAGCATGTTTACAGCAAGGAGAAGGGAGTAGTTATCTTAAAATCATCACATTAGAGCCTGGCAAAAAAACTAGGAGTTAAGCTGCATCAAAGGAATGATGGCTTTAGGGGGGGAAGAAAATGAGGGGACAAAGCCTTGAGCTGTTTGAACAATGCCCTTCCAGACAAAGCACCTTTGCACATTCCTGCCTGATGCCTGCAGCATGCACTGCACTCCTTATCCACATTCTCCTGCTGGTTTGCAGACTGCTTGGCAGCTGCAAATTACTGAAAGAAAACCCACCCTTGAGGGCATTAGCTGCAGAAAGATTGCAAGTAGATTTATATTTGCAATCTCAGTGTTTCAGTGAATCAGCTACTTTAAGATCTCCTAAGAAAGAACAGCTTCCACGGCTTATAATTAAAATATTATCAATACTTATTAATATTTAAATGGCAGGTTAATGGATGATGTCACTTGCACTCTGCCAGGCTAAGTCACAGTGAAATACAAGTCCACATCCTCCTCCTTCTATCTCCTAAGCTCTGTTGCTCACCTACCCGTGGTTGTGATGAGGTCAGACAGACAGATGAGACTGCAGAGCAATGTAACTGAGCAAATATGGTAAAAGATAAAGCTTCACAGCTCAAGGCCAGGGATTTTGGGTTGACCCATAGATTCTCCAGTTGTTTGAGTGCAAGATATGGCAACTTGCTTCTGCAGCTCCCTTGGGAGGAACAGAAGAGCAGCAGATCCCAGCTGCAGGCAGCCTGAATGCTGATTTTTTTTTTTTTTAAACCCAACTGCTCTTTTTTAACCAGCTTCTAGGGCTTAACAGCCTTAAAAGGAAACGAGCAGATGCAGCCTGTTCCTCGATTGCTTATCCCTCTCTCCATCTACCTGGCTTTGACATGGGACAAAGCTTTTAGTCAAGCCATTACCAGTGAACTGCGCTCTCCCACAAGTGATTGCTTCTGACTGATTCTTCCCTCACACTTCTTTGTTTTTTCCCATTTCCCTCACCAGACCAGAACCTACCCTCAAACATACATTCATTTCCTCCACCTAGTTCAGCTCTAGGCACTACAAATGAAATGAAATGCAGTCAAAGCACTGCAGAAATGAAGAGGTGAGCAGGACTTCCCCTTCTTTTTCTGTCAGAGGGCACTGGGGCTAGGTTCCTAACTGTGAGGTAGTGGGTATTTCCTTTAGCTTTATGAGTCAGTTTAGCTTGTGGTAGAGATTGTTCTCCATAAAGTGTAACCTTTATCCTGATTGCTTAAGGGAATAGGTACAGTGCTGAGACAAACTCAACATCCAAACCAGGTTAAGAGTGAACACGTAGCTGAAAAGAAAGGGTGCTGCTCTTCTCTTCAGTTATTAACTGAAGTTATTAACAGTATTTAGTATTTATTAACAGTATTCTGTTTACTAACAGTATTACCTCCAGTTTATTCACAGTATTAACTGAAGTTACTAACATTCAAAACTAATGAGCTACATTACACGAAGGAAATGGTCAAATAGAGGAAAGATGGAAAATACTAGCAGGCATGAGCACTGTGAGAGGTAGATGTTGTCATTAAAACAAAGCTACTTCCAAAGGGTGAAAAAGTACTACAGAAAAAAATCTAACTTCAAAAGTTCCTGGCAGCAGCTAGAGCTGCCAGTCCTACATCTCACAAATAAGCTCTTGGAGTACTGCAGGTACCATCCTCTACAGGTGTGAGAAAGGAAGAGGGAGGTGAACAGAGTGGGGTGAAGTGTTTCTGTACAGCCACAGCACTGAGTCCCTATACAGAAATAGCTGAGTGGGTGGTATAAATCTATTTCAGTTTCTGTATCTGCAAATATTTACCTTTACTGCAGCTAAAAACCTGTCCAAAAGGCTGATGGCCAGGGCGAGCGTTTCTGGATAAAGATGGAACTGGTATTTGAGCTTGGCCAGCCACTGAATGACTTCATCCCTCTGCTTTGGAGAAATGGCTACATCCTGTTGGGAGAGAAAAAAAAAAAAGCTGTTCTTATATACAGGCTGAGCAACTCAGAAAAGACCACATGTTTTACCTCCACAGGAGTTATTCAGATCCAAAAGGCTTATGTGGAAAGGGAGGGGGCTTTGAGCCAGCCTGAATCACCATTTGTTCTTGTAATTATTTACCCATCCCAAGAAATGAGCTCTGCAAAAGACAGCTTCCCTTACAGCAACCTCAGACATCACTCACATGTGGTTCACTGTACACTGGGGAAAAGAGGAAGGATATCTTCTGGTTTCATGAGAACAGAGTATCCTCTGGCTTAGTGCCCAGAGATTTTTTTAATTTTTTTTTTAACCTCCTTAGAACCATATAGATACAAAGAAATGCCCAGTGAACAAAATCAACACCTGCTGTGGCAAACCAAAGAGGGATTGAAATGTTTGGAGAGGTAAGGTTCATTTTTTTCTGCAAATTATGGGGATATTTTTAGCTCAGCATGTGCTAAAAAAAGAAAACCCTAAATAATTTACAAAAGATCTTTGGCAGTACAGTTTACCATGAACTGGGGCAAAGCAGGTTGTTTATCCTAAAAGATGCTGGGGTTTTTTTTTGGCCTGAGTCACCACCATTGATCTGTCTGGGTACAAGTGGAATTTCAACCACAAACACATAATGGACATAAAATCTTTCGCTAAAATATTTATAGCTTTTCCATTCAACAAGGAAGCAACTGAAAGGGAGGTTCAGGCTAGATATAAGAAAGAAATTCTTTGCTGTGAGGGTGGTGAGACACTGGAAGAGGTTGCCCAGAGAGGCTGTGGATGCCCCCTCAATCCCTGGAGGTGTTTAAAGCCAGGCTGGATGAGGAACTGAGCAACCTGGTCTAGTGGCAGGGGGGTTGTAACTAGATGATCTTTAAGGTCCCTTCCAACCCAAACCATTCTATGAGTCTATCTAGTCTTACTTAACCAGAGTTAGATGATCCAAAAACAAGTATTTCATGCTAGATGTGTCACCAGAGTACACAGACAATAACATGGTTTATACAGGTCTTCTGAATCTCCTGCCTGGGAGCCAAGAACAAAGTTCATTGCAGTAGGGAGTCCATGAGGACAACAGCTTCACCCCTCTCATTGTTCACTTGCAGGCTGACATCTTCACTCTGTGTGTGACTTCCTCACTGCTGCTGAGCTCACTTCACCACTGGGTGGGACAGGCAAGGTGGGGACAGACAGACAGACAGACAGTGGAGTTTGAGCCCTGGGGCTGAGTTAGTGCAGCTCAGACACCCTTCCTGCCAAATTGCACTCACACAATTCCTTTAGAAAAAGTACAACAGGAACTGTGTACTGAGTTTAACAAGGTTCTAGACTATAAACAGGGGGTTGTGCAATCTAAATCTCTTTCTTCTGACTGCTCTGGCTGCGCTGATAAAGCAATAGCACCTCTGCCTGCAGAATGGGCTTTATTACATCCTGAGGAAAGCATTTTTCTTCCTTCTTCTCTTCTCCTGAAGCCCCAACAGCACACCAGCATAAAGAAGGAAACTCTGAGCCACTTGATAATAGTGTGGCATCCTAAAAAGCACCTTCCATTTTGCAAGAGAGAAGAAACAAAAATTAGTTTCCACAATTCCAAAGAAGTAATAATTCTTTTTAAAACCGTTTTGCCAGTGAAGGGTGAAATCAGAGGCCCACCAGAGGCAGTAAACCTGCTGGCTCCAACATGCTGGTTTGACACGTGCTGAGAGTATAATGAATGCACCATGCAGCCGTGAAGGTGTTTATTAAATAAATTCTCTGCTAAAAATATCTTCTGGGCAGCAGCATAAGATGCAGAATGCATCTGGGGAGAGAAACAGTCAACACTATGTTATTTACTGGCTGTCCTTACAGAGGATACATCTCCTGTAAGCAAAACAAAGCCTGCACACAGCTAAACTTGGAGTGGGCAGAAAAGGGAGAAGGGAGAGTTAAGATGAAGTTCTGTGTTGCTTTTACTCACTGTATTTTTAAATAGAAGGAGGCAAAGAAATATAAAAGGGCTTATAATGCCAGCTGGGTTTAGATGATATAGTGGACCAGAGGAGTTTCAAGCAGCTGAAAGGATTATTTTGATAATGGAGTATCTGGGTGAATCCAGCAGCTCAACTCACCTGCTGAAAGCCAACCTAAAACCATCTCCTCAAACAAAAGAAACTTGACTTTAAAAAATCTGCCTCTGACTTAAATCACTGCTCTGATCCTGCTGCAGCAGTTCAGCCACTGAAGCCATGAGGAATGAGCTCAGGCCCTCAGTCAACAAGCATGGAGCTGCACTGTCAGTGATTCTATAATTCAAATTCCATAATTTCATCATCACCTAGGTTGGAAGGAACCTTTCAGATCGAACCATCAGCCCAACTTTGACAAGCCTCATACCTGGACAGAGACATGAACCTCGACCCTCAGATTAGGAATCTGATGCTTTCCCAACTGAGCTACACACCCAGGTCATCAACCAGGCATCAACCTTACAAGATGTTTGTCTACTTCAGTCCCCAACTGCAAATAAAGGGCTAAAAGGGCAGGGAAGAATCCTCTCACACAGAAAGACCAGGTACCATCAGAATAGGTAAGTTCCAGAAGGACCACCTCAAGAGATGGGCAGAAGGAATGAGACTTGGCCCCAGCACTCCTGCAAAACCTGCTGCTGCTTCTAGGCAGGGCAAGGAACTTCCCACATCCTTATCCCTCTCACAAGGACATACCCAAGTCATAGAATCATAGAATAGTTTGGGTTGGAAGGGACTTGAAAGATCATCCGGTTCCACCCCCTGCCATGGGCAGGGACACCTCCCACTACACCAGGTTGCTCAGTGCCTCATCCAGCCTGGCCTTAAACACCTCCAGGGATTGAGGGGACATCCACAGCCTCTCTGGGCAACCTCTTCCACTGTCTCACCACCCTCTCAGCAAAGAATTGCTTTCTTAAATCCATACTGAATCTCCCCTCTTCCAATTTACATCCATTACTCCTTGTTGTTCCATCCCATATCCTATTCAAAAGTCCTACCCCAGCCTTTCTGTTGCAGCCTTCCTTCAGGTACTGAGAAGCTCCTCTGAGGTCCCTCCTGAGCCTTCTCCAGGCTCAACAACCCCAACCCCTTCACCCTGTCCTCAGAAGGGATGTGCTCCAGCCCTCTCAGCATCTTCGTGGCCTCCTCTGGACCTGCTCCAAGAGCTCAATGTCCTCCTAATGCCCCCCCAGAACATCAGTAAGAAAGGCAGCTCTGTAAAATTAATTAAGCGGCAAGGTTCCTTAGTTACATAAAATTAAAACCAAAAATAAGGCACTGCAGTGGCTAAAAGTAAGAAAGTCCCTTTGGGCTTTGGGAAAGAAAATGTTCCTCTTTGTTTAGAGGTGCTTTCCCATAGCCTTTGCTTTCTGCCACCCACTGCCTCAGCCCCTGCCCACAAATCCAGCCCTGCAGAACTTAACCCCTCTGGGGTGGAAGAGCAGCCAGCCTGGAGTCACAGCTTCCATTAGAGAAAAGTAGTGGAAGGCTAGAGACAGCAGACTCTCTTTTCAAGCAGCTTTGAGACAGCCCTAACTATTGCCCTCAGGACAATCCATCTCCTCCAGAGCAAGTCCTGATTGACAGATGCAGTTGTCCATGTAGGCATCTGCCTGCATCACATCACTTTGTCACCAGCCCTGATGCACAAGAGAAGGAGAGGGCTGGAGGCTTGACTCAGGCTCCAGAGTGCAAGCACAGCACAAGCTGCCTCTGAGGATATACCCTGAGACTCAGCAAACACACTCTAAAAGCAAAACTATGTGTGAACTCAAACATGACACAATTTTATTGCTGCCTAATCTAGGAAAACACATCTAACCTGGTAATTCTGCTTCTTTCGTGCCTGCTGTCTCGAACAGAGATATTTTGCTCTTTCCCCCAATTATAGAATCATAGGATGGTTTGGGTTGGAAAGGACCTCAAAGATCACCTTGATCCAACCCCTCTGTCCTGGGCAGGGACACCTCCCACCACCTCAGCCACATGCTCCAAGCCACGTCCAACCTGGCCTTGAAACCCCACAGGGATGGTGCAGCCACAGCTTCCCTGGACAACCTGGACCAACGTTTCATCATCCTCACAGTGAAGAATTTCTTCCCAATATCTCATCTAAATCTCCCCTTTTTCAGTTTAAAACTGTTTCCCCTTGTCCTATCACTACACACCCCTGCAAAGAGTTTTCCTCCATCTTTCTGGGGTGCGAATTTCAGCCCTATGACTTTACAAGACATAATCCATACCCATTCCACCATCTCCTCCAAGAGAGTCGGTAGACCAGAGCTGTAAGATAAGCTCTATAAGATGATGTCAAGGAGAAGGACACACAGACATGAAAGCCTTCTCTAGTACCAGTAAGTGGTGACCAAAACAAGGCTAGTGGCCAGGTGGCTCTGTGGGGAGAGAGCAGGTGAGCATCACTGGGGCTGAGATTCCCACTGGCTTTCATATATTGCCAATACCTGCTGTCAGTGGCCTACATTTAAAGGAGGGAAATGGACATGCCAGTAGGAAGGAAGAGTTTTCAGACAAAAAGTAAAAATGAAAGAAACAAATCACATACATTGCCAGGTCCAAAGTTTCCTGTACTAAAAATGTGAAGCTTTCTATTCCTGTAACAAGTTTATCCCTGCCTTTAGATTTCAGTTCTGAGGCGTATTTAGAAACTGACTTTGTTCCTCTTT
>VZTY01012229.1:5985-22494 GCA_013400935.1 Turnix velox | reverse complement strand
TTGAACCATATTTCTGTGGAACCTCTTGTGTTCCATCTTGCACCCATTGCCCCTTGTCCTATCATTGGAGATCAGTGAGAAGATCCTGGCTCCATCCTCCTGACACTCACCCTTTACATGTTTATAAACATTAATTTGAGGCCAAAAAAAGTGCCTGGATGAGCACATTTTTTAAGAAGGAAGGTGGGTGCAGTATAAAGCTGCTGTCTGACAGCCACCACCCAGGAGATTTCTGCAGAACAAGCCTTGGGGCCTTTCATTCTTTTCCAGCAGCCACTGCTTTGTCAAATCTCTGCCTGCTGCCCAGCCTTTAATCTCCTGCACCCTGGGACCATAAGAAATCCCTGCTGTACTTCATTCCCCAAGCTTCCTGACTGATACCAGGCTTTTGCTATTTCAAGGGAGCTTAAATGCTACTTTCCAAAGCATGAAAAAAAAAACCAACAAGGTAGCAGATGAACTCCTGTCTGAACGTTAGAAACAATGTCACCATTCTTCCTTCCTGGTGAGACAGGCCAGCTTCCAGATCCATGTCTGCCCTACCCCTTTTTCTCACAGCTCCAGGGAGGAGGTTTGTATTTCCTTCTTATATTTCCCTTTTGTCTCAGTAACTCCCAAGATGAGTCTGTCCAAGCAGAATTTGCCCAGCGAGGCACATTTTCTGTGCCACAGCTCACAAGGGATGCAAACAAGTTGTTTCAATCACAGCTCCTCTCTCCTTTTTGAGAACTGTGGATAAATGGTAAACTCGGAATTCAGCCCTGGGAGAGCAGCTCCAGCTGCACAACACACACATCTGATGCAAAGAGGAGATAAAACTCAATATATTTTAATGAGTTCTGCTTGGAGATTTGGGGTTATTTCAACCTAAAATCAAAGGAAATGTTCTTAACTGATGGAGGCTGTTTGCTTGTGCAGATTAAATTAAGCAAAAACAAAACCCTTGCAAACCACAATCTCTCTATAGCATTTTATGAACACCTGCAAAAGAAATGTCTATATTTTATAGTCTTTCAACGTTGTAGGCTCATCATATGGCTGCTGATGTACATCTTCAAGAGGAATCCTGCATGCAAAGTCCTCACAATGGTTATTAAAAATCACCTAGGGGATGTGGGCTAACATTCTGGTAAGAATAGGTGCTTGACAAACAGATCTTACAGCTGGGCAACAGGCACGCTGTCAGGCCAGGAAGGCGAGTCTTCCTTCTGTGTCCTGGGGTTATCACATCAAGGATGGACAAGCCCTGTGTGGGACAATTTGCAGAAATATGCCAAAAAGAATAGTGCTACCTACTGAAGCACAACTCAAGTATAAAGCTACTACAAATGAGAGTTTGCTGAAATGATGCACAATATTTTAATGCTCTCTCCAACCTAAATGAGGGGTAAATCCAGGAAAGCAACAGCTGTGCCCTGCACCAAACTCTCTGCACTCCTCTGCCAAAGACAAAAGCAGGTTTGTACAGCAGTTCTGGGTTCTGCTTTGGGTCCTCCTGGGTATTTTGGAAACAAGGGAACTGGGGAACACGTGGGAACCCTCTGAGAAACCTGAAGGTGCCACTATTACTAGCTCAGGACAACATAAAGCACCCACCTATAGTTCTGCTGCCTGCAGACATGGACACAAAATGAAACAAATGTTTCAAGTATCAAGAATGCTCCTTGACTGTGAGAGTGACAGAGCATCGTGTCAAACTTTGCCCAGAGAGGCTGTGGAGTCTGCATCCTTGGAGAGATTTGGAAAGGCATCTGGACAAGGTACACAGCAACTGGCTTTATTTAGGTGTCTTTAGGGGCTAGAGATGACCTTCAGTGGTCCCTTCCAGCCTCAATCACCCTGGTCTTAAGGCCTTTATGCTCAAAGCAGCAGTTGTGAGGGCTCAGCTGTATGCACAGAGCAGCTCATCACTTCCTCAGGCAGCAAATGCTGAATGCAGAGCAGGAAGGCTTAAAAATAAAAAAAAAAAAAAAGCAACCCAAAACTGGCATCAGTAATGTCTCACTAAAAGCAACACACACAGAGTATGACTGACTTCTTCCACCATCAATATAACTTGGTGTAAGTTAACAGTAACTGGAAGGGAGTAATTTTGAGGAAAATCAAGCTCACAAAGTCTAAGAGTGAGGAGTAATTTCATAAAATAGGGCCAGAGGCTTTCAAACTCATAAAAGCTGACTCTACCAGGCAAGGGCCAACAGGCATTCAGAATCCAAAGCATCACGCACCACCTTTTGAGTAATGTAATCCCCTGAAACCAAATTAATATAATCCCTCTATGGGTAAACAGGCAGAAACAGGATTCAGCAGTAGCTCTTTTTGTCTTCCAGCAGTACTCAGTCATTAGCATAAGAGAACGGCAACAAAAACCAAACAAGTTTATACTCTGTTCACCACTCGCATCCAAAAGACGTGTAACTACAATGGCTTGATCCCTCCTGACAACAATAAAAGAGAATATCATCTCAAAGCATAAATGCTCACAGAGGCCAGTATTTTGCCCTGCATACTCTGACTGGCTTTAGGGTAAATTATCAGTGATTACAGCTAAAGTCAGGATACAGCATGAGGCACTGAAAAGAGATAATTATAAGGAAATGAGAAATTATCTGCTGTTGAAACAATAGATCAATTATGAGGTACAGCACAGTAGCTGCAGAGCAGCATTCTTAGGCTCTGAGGGTACTGTCTCCTCTTTCTCATCAACCAAAGGCTACCCACAGTTATAAAGCTTAATTATCCTCCAGGAACTTGAGCTTGCTGACTAATTAGCCTCTTGTTGAGACAATACAGAAAAGAACTCCATTTGCAGACAATTGGAATTGAGGATGGCACGGGCATAGTCCTGGCTCTTCCCTAAGAACTCATCTCTCTTGACTAACCAGGATGAATCTAACAGCCACAATAACCACAGATCTGGACAGCTAGAACTAATAGTCCCTAGCTTTAAAGTAAAATAAACCAAGGGTATAATAAACTCTGCTTTTGGAGGTGGGGGGAATGATAAAGAGGAAAGAGTGTGCCGGAGGTGGCAATCAGAGATATTCTGCTTCCACAAAGTGTGCTGTGCAAAGTCCCCCTTTGCTCCTCTCACCTCAAGCACTTGCAGTGCTCTCATGCATGGAGACAAGGCTGCACTGGATGGTGATATTCCATCCTTAAAAGCAGACTTTCTGGCTGCAGTGAAGCCCCAAGATTACAGGCAAAACTGTTAGAAAGGCAAAGGCTGATGCCTCTGGGAGCCAGGTCCTTGCCCAACAGACCACCATAGCCAAGAGCTACCCCAGCCAAGAAACAGGACTTTGCCAAGCACAGTAAAATACCGCAAAAAAGGTGCAAAAGCCTCTAGCAAGAGGGTTCATCCAGCACCTCTCATTATACTGGCAAAGAAAACGTTTGATGTCAGGGCTGATGAGCAAAATGGGAGCTTCTGCAGTAACATGTAATTCATGAGCAAGATTTTAGGTGAGTTTACTGCATGGCGTGGCCAAATACACACTACAGTTAATAAATCGGTGTGGATAATACTTCAGTTAGCAGTTAGTAGGAAGGGAACATTCCAGACCACATCTGCCTCATACTGACATGAGAGAGAGACACTCAAGATCTTCCTTCCATCTGAAGGACTTCACCCTGCTTTGAAAATAGCTATTATTGTGCTTAACACTCAAACCAACAACTTTCTGCTCTCAGTCAACCAGAATCCTCCTTGAAATCCACACCTTCCATGGCCAGCCTGGATTTCCTGCTTCTTCATTGGAGTGTCCTAGTAATAAGTACCTGTTTTGGAACCCTCTCTTAGCCCCCAGTGCTATGGAAATTAAGGGGAAACAGGCACAAATTGGTTGCTGGGTAGGTGAGCTCCAAACACCTATTTTATATCTTGTGCCCATTTACATCTTCATATCCCAGGGTCACATCAGTCTGGAGATAGATGTTTTTCCTCTCTACTCACATTATGCTCCCTTGAGAGCACATTTTACTCAACTTTTGTCAGCTTGGGCAGGGGACTCTTAAGGGTTATCATTTGGCTGTCAAAATAGATGTTTTCCTAAAGCCACCAGTCCTGCCCACCCTTTTTAAAATCTGTATCTGTCAGGCTACAGAGCTGCATGACATGAACTGCAGCTTCTGCATCTATCCATTCTGTCACCCAGTTTGATGGATAATTTACATCAGCATGACAACTGGCACCAAGTAGCACTTCCCCAGGTGCTATGTAAAAACACAAAGATTAAGCCTGAGAATATAAATGCCAGTCAGTGTGAGGTCAAGATTAATTACTGCTTGAACTAGTGCATTGCTGCAGGTACAGAGAGGAAAGCCCTGGAGGAAGGCAAGCTCCACTACACAAACAACCCTCATACTCTCATTTCTGCTGCCTGCATGAAGTGCAGAAAAAGAAGGAGCTGGGCACAGTAAAGGTGAGAAGCAAAATTATACAAGAGACTGTAATTATAGGGGAGATGCTTGAAGCTGTAAAAAGCTAAACACTAGGGTCTACCTACTCACTTGAGAAGTTTATTCTAATGTATGACACAAGCCAAGATACTGGCATTGTTTTCACTGAAGTCCATTTAAATTGATATGTCTATGAAGATTACTATAAGGAGTAATCTAAAAATAGGAAAACATCCCATTCTGGGACACTACTGTTCATTACATCAAAGTTTATACAAGATGGATACTGCATTGCCTTGGAAATCTTAAGATTCCCAAAACCTGGCTTGTCTGATTTCTCAAGCAAAGTCATTATTCCAAGGCCTCTAGGATGCAGTGCTATGAACCTGTTTCTCTAAAACTATAAATGAACCAAACCAAAGGTTCCCTTTACCACCTGGTTGTGCAGAAGAGTCAATGAAAGGAAGGCTGCAAAGCCAGCTGGCCCCACACTGCATTCTTTGATAACCCCAGGAGGGGACAACCAGCAAAGGCAGGGCTTCTCTTTGCCCTGTGGGGGAGCTGAGGCTGTTTTTCTCAGGGTCACCTGCACCCAGCAAACCTCAGACTGTGCTGAGGCACATCAATGCCCCCAGATGACTACTTCTCTGGAAACATTCAAACCCTGCCTGGACACCTTCCTGTGTGATCTAATTTGGGTGTTTCTGCTCAAGTGGGGGGAGTGGGACTAGATGATCTCCTGAGGTCCCTGCTAATCCCTGACATTCTGTGCTATGCATCCAGGAATGGCCACTGACAGCAAGGCCAGAAGAGAAACACCCCACAGGGGTGCTGCTCTGCTTGCTGCTGGCTCTTATCAACACAGGCTGCAGCCCTATCGCATGGTTGGAAATCTCAGCCCCAGCAGGCTTCCTCCAAGAAGGGACCTTTTGTGGAGAAGGTCCTGGCAGAGCAAGACTCTTAAACAGCGACAGAAGCAATCTTAAAAGTAATTTTTAATTAGTATGTGGAAGAAACAAAGCACAGGTTTCAGTAAGAACACAGACGTGGAAAAGGGAGCATCTCGGATCAGTACACACAAGCTCTAAAGAGCTAAACAACTTGCAAAATAAAACTGAATCCTCTGCAGGGATCCAAAATCAAATCCCTGAGTCGAGGAATTAACAGCACCAATTTGGGTACACACACTTATATTCCCCAGGTTTAAATCAAGGCAGAGGGGCAGTCTGTCACACCTGGAGGAAAAAGGCAAGATACGCTCCAGAAAAGGAAGCTTCACAACCACACACATTTTGCACAAATTGAATATTCAGCTAGTAAAAAAAGCTCAAACTCCTGCCTTTAAAGGGGGCTGTGCCACATACAGGCTGCTGCAGAGGAGGAAAGGAGGGAAGAAGGAAAGGAGGAGGTTTTTGTAGCACACCAAGATTGATGCTGAAAAGCATTTCTAAACTCAGTTTCAAGCAGCCAGCCTTTTAACATTCTTAACGGTAAGAAAACATGGGATTTTTTTTTCCCCCACTCCTTCAAGGGGCCAAAAAGGGAGCAAACAAGGGAATGGGTTTTTTCCATGTTCACCGAGCAACTTTTTTTTTGGCAAGTTTGCCTTCTACCACTGGCATTAAACAACCGAAAGCAATCGCATCCCTAGAAGTTCGCCCCTTGGGGGGCAGATCCACAGAACACAACTATTCTTTTAGGGGGAAATCTCTTCCCTAGCAGACGGGGAGGGGAGAAGACAGAGAGCGAAGGAGGGGAGCTCTGCCCGTCCCTACAAACCCGGCACAACGGGGCGAACAAAAGCAGGAAGAGGCCCGGGGCTGCCGGGAGAAGTCAAAGCGGGGACGGGACGGGGGGACACCCCTACAACCTATGCTCAGTCCTTACACCGCACCCAGCATCCCCCCTCCATCCATCTCAGCGCCTGGGGGACCCCATTCGGCATCTCGCCATCACACACATCCTCCTCCCCCCCGTATCCCGTATCCCAGCTCACCTCCCCAGCCCGGTGGGGCCCGGCCATCAGCAGCCCATGTGGGTGCCGGGGCGGCGGGGCTCCTCCGCGGCGCTTCAGCACCCTGCGGCTGCCATGGCCGGGGCGGCCGGCGGGCTCATGTCGCCATGGCGGGACAGAGGGAAGGGGAAGGGGGAAAAGGGGAAAAGAGGGGGAAAAAAAAATCGGGCCGCCGCCCGCCGCCGCAGCACGGGGTTAGGGAGGGGGGAAATGAAAATAAAATAAAAAGGGAGGGGAGGGGGAAGGGAAGCGAGAGGCAGCCCGCAGCCAGCCGCTTCCCGGGGGGGAGCAGGGGAAGGGAAAGAAGGTCTGGCCCGGACACCTCCCTCATACCCAGCCCGCCCACACTGCGGGCGGGGCTAAGAGCGGACGAGCCGTGGAGGATGGAGGAAGCCACGCTCGGTCCACACTCAGTTCCACCACACACCGCCTCCACCACCGCCTCTCCGTGTCCGCCCGCTGTGCTGGGCCCGGCTGAGGGCGGGTGTGGAGGAAGGAGGGTGAAGGAAGGGGGTGCGGGACTATTTTGCATGGCGCCGATCGGTGTAAGGATCAAGCAACTCTGTCTCACTGTGAGAAATCCCTCCGCGGCGCATGCGCAGCTGTGGGCTCCGCGCCCGCCCGCCCGGCGCTGGTGGAACAAAAAAGAGAAGGTTTGGATTGTAGGCATCTTGTTGTAGGGAAACGGGGTGAAAACATGGAGTTCCCCTGGTTTTTATATCCTTGCTGGGACAGAGCTCCCCGTGAGCGGTGTTGCCTTATTTACTGCAAGGTGCAAGCAGGAATCTGGCCTTTCTTTATCCCTTAGGCCTTCCCCCCAGGACAAAGGCTGGCCCTTTCTTATACTCTCTGGTCCCGCTGGCAGATGCTTGAAGTATCAGGGAAGTCGAGATGCTTCCTTATAGGTCTGTTTGGGGTTGTTGAGCCTGGAGAAGAGAAGGCTCGGGGGGACCCCAAAGGAGCTTCTCAATACCCAAAGGGGGCTACAGAAAGCCTGGGGTAGGACTTTGTCATAGGATATGTGATGGATAGACTAGGAGTTATGGATGTAAATTGGAAAAGGGGAGATTCAGTCTGGAAATAAGAAAGAAATTCTTCATGGTGAGGGTGGTGAGACACTGGAAGTGGTTGCCCAGAGACGTTGTGAATGCCCCCTCAATCCCTGGAGGCGTTCAAGGCCAGGCTGGATGAGGCACTGAGCAACCTCGAGTGGTGGGAGGTGTCCCTGCCCATGGAACTAGATGATCATTAAGGTCCCTTCCAACCCAAACTATTCTGTGATACAGCCAGAGGGTCTTGCTCCTGCGAGCAGGAGTTGATTTGGTGTTACTGGTCCAGGTAATGACAGTTAATTGGGCGAGATGGCCAGGGGCATGGGATCAGATAAGGATGCTGATGGGGCAGGATGAGTGGAATATTGGGAGAAAAATTCCAGATAAGGACATTGGTGGGATGACATTATTCACAAAAAACTTGGTAATCAGTTTTTGTTCAGGTCTCCATCTGTGACACATAAATACCGTGCTTTTTGCTGAACCACACACACAGGATTTTGTCAAAATTATTTCCCATGTGCCCAGTGCTGCTATAAAGAATCCCTGCTTCATACTCACCGAGGCTATCAAGTTATTCTACTATTTTATTATTTTATTACAAGTTTCCCGGCTTCAATGCAATTTTTGCTTTTTCTGCTGCCGATTGGAGGTTAGGAAGAGGCACTACAGGACTCAGAGCCAAAATCCAGCATGTGGGACAAAGAAGGGGAGGAGTTGCATTAGTACAGCAGACATTTCTATCCTGTGTTGCTTAAAACACCCTTCAATGGGGAAAAAACGGACCATCTTGTGGTTTGGCTTTGTGACCTGTTTTGGAGACCCAAGCACTACTCACCGAGTGACTTTTGACCAGTTAGTTAAACCCACAGATATAAAGGTTAACACTCATTTTCATATCCACCCAACTTACATGCAAACAAAGTCCAGCACTGGCAAGCAAGCTTGATGAGCCCAAATATGTATTCAGACCAAGGGTAATTTTACCTTCGGGTTGGTTTGTAAAGTGTTTGAATACCCCGAGGGGCTAGAAACATGCAACTTTCACTAATGATCGCTGCTTGCATTTAACTGGTCAAGTGCAGTGTAGTGTGGCAGAGTAAGTCTAGTTAATTCCTTTGGTTGTGCTTTGATTAACTTATTTTTCTTAATAACCTGAGGTCTTTAAAATAGCAACCAAGTTTTGATCAGCCCAGAGAATGCAATATTGATGTTAAGAAACACATGACCTTAAGAAAAATAACGAAAAAGTCCTATTTTTTTTTCCAAACCAATCCCCGCTGGCAGATGCTTGAAGTATCAGGGAAGTCGAGATGCTTCCTTATAGGTCTGTTTGGGGTTGTTGAGCCTAGAGAAGAGAAGGCTCAGGGGGGACCCCAAAGGAGCTTCTCAATACCCAAAGGGGGCTACAGAAAGGCTGGGGTAGGACTTTTGAATAGGGTTTGTGATGGCAGGACTAGGAATAATGGATGTAAATTGGAAGAGGGGAGATTCAGGCTGGATTTAAGAAAGAAATTTTCCTGTGAGTGTGATGAAACACTGGAAGAGGTTGCCCAGAGAGGCTGTGGATGACCCTCAATCCCTGGAGGTGTTTAAGGCAGGCTGGATGGGGCACTGAGCAACCTGGTGTGGTGGGAGGTGTCCCTGCCCATGGCAGGGGGGATAGAACTAAGGTCCCTTCCAAACCATTCTATGATTCTGTATGTAGCCACTTGGGGTTTTTTACTGCAAGTTCACAGAATCACATGATTTTAAAAGTCTGTGTATGTTAGAAATAGCCTCTAGCTGAATCACAGTGCAGCTCCATGGCTTCTTAGGACTTCCTAGCTGTTACTGCACTGCCTCCTGACAGTCTCTCCCTTCTTCCTAACAGCAGGAATATAAATTATTTACCAGGAAAACAAGCCCTGCTATTTGAGCCAAAGAAGGTTCCCTTACTATCTGCTCCCAGCAGAGCTTCCTACAACATTGAGCTACAACTTCTGCTTTCATCCAGAACGGTGAAATATGTGCTTGCACTTAGCAAATGAAGTATCTCTTTCAAATGCAGTGATTAATTTGGAGAGAACTGCAGGCACTGAATTAACCTTTTAACCTGATTTATTTTTACAAAACAAACGGTGCAATTTTCTCAAGTAGAAGAGATTTTCTGCCCTTTGCTTTACTATTTGGAAGATGTCCTCATCTATTCCATTAAACTTGGTAGTAGTAAAACCTCCAGACTGCTTCACTCACCCTTAAGGATCACACCTGAAAATATATCATTCTTCCCAAAAAAAGAGATTAATAGTGAAAAGCACAGGAAATGGACATTGCAACATTCAAGAACACCAACAGCAGTTAGAAATGCATCCCCTCTTCCTACAGCATTTCCAGTTTTACACTTTCAGCACTGGCTGTGTGATCAATAAAGTGGAATTGCTAACTGATAGTAATGTTTCATGCACATCCCTTTAATTTTTATGGCTGTATGCCTTAATCAAATAATTACAGGGGGGAAAAAATCCCTAATCTGCCTGCATACTAACCTTTTGGACCTGCCCTTCTAAAGAATAAAATGGTGTTGATTCTGAAAACCTCTTTTAGTCATTAGGTGGCAATAAGTTTCATTCTTGTTTAATTTGAAGAGATGTGTTTTCTTGGCTTGCTTTCTAAACTACAATATAATTTCTTATGGCCTTTCTTAATAGTGCTAGAAGCAAAACAATAAGTAATACAACAGTACAGAAGGAGCAGAAAATTCCCTACTTTCACAAGTCAAGATCAGTAACTAAAGTGGCGTGATAAATGCAGAGGTGTTAACTGCAATAAATAGTCATAAAACTAAGAGTAACTAAGGTTGGAAAGGACCCCTGGAGGTTTTCTAAGCCAAGCTCTGGCTTAGAGAAGGGCTAATTTCAAATTTAAATGAGGTTGAGTAGCTTTCCACCTAACAAGGACCGTGGTTAAGTGCTTGGGAACAGAGTCAAGGTAAATCAAGGAGACACCAGCTTTGAGCATACCTTCTCCAGACAAGCCTTCAGCTAAAGACACTTTGTTGGGGCATTTAGGAAAGGAAAAAATATGAGTAAAAATACCTTAGAAATTCATTCACTCTGGCTTATTTGATATAAGTGTCCTGGAGAGGAAAAACAGAAACATTTTTCCTTTCTCCATGTGACTATTTAAAGGCAGTTCGTGTTAATTACCTGACTGTGGTTACACTTAACTGCAGACATCATCTTCTATAATTGGGTATTTTATGTCCTAGAGAGCTCATATCAGCACTGCAGGAGTTTATAACCTTGTAGAATGCTTGGTATTCCCCAGATTCCTGTATATATATACCTTTTAGATGTATAATTTGCTGCCCAGGTAAAACAGTAACTTGTACTCTTCTGTGTGGGCCAGGGTTGTGTTTTCTGATGTGCTTTTTGGATAGAAGAAAGATTGCAGCAAAACTATATTCAGCTGTGTCTGTTTCCTGCCCTCTCTCTGGAATCCTTGCTGCTAAAGCCTGGCTTTTCTCCCACTAAAGGAGATGGGGGATTTGTCATGGAGTGCAGAGAGAGTATGAGGAGAGCAGACCCAGACTTAGGCAAGGTGTTGGAGGATTTTCTGCATGCTCTGTTAAGTATTTTAGGAACCACGTGATCCTAAACATGAGGTTAGGCAGCTTGAACTTTCAAGTTGGAACCCAGATATTTACAGAGAGGCAAAGCTGCCTACTGTAGGAAGCGTATCTCAATTATTTCTTCTAGTGAGTACCAAGAGTATGTTAGTGAAATGTGCCTGGATATGGCAGCTTAAGATAGAGCTATGCTGGAAATGCTTCTGCAGCTGTTACTTGGAAAACATCTGTGGTGCCATGCATGGAAATATCTGCATCTCTGTTGACACAAGTCCAGAGCAATTAATCTTGTAAAAGAAAGTATAAATCATCTTGGGGAAATATGAGAAGGAGGTTATGCACCAATCCACATGTTATTATTTGGAAAGAAAGGGGAAGAAAACAGAATATTCCATTTCTGGTGCAAGAAATAGAATAAGATGGGCAGGCTCTGACAGACTTCCAGAACTCCAGCTGCTAGTTTATTTCTGTAAGAATAACCAAGCCACTAGACTTGAGGGGGGAAATTTTTCACACAGTTGGAAAAAGCCTTCCATCTGTGACAATCTGTGACAGCCTGTGTTGGAGTAGTCCATCTGATAAAGGGAAGAATATAGAGGATGATGTGATTTCTTATTTACCGTTATGGGTTATCACTATGCAGATTGTAAAAGAATCAATTTTAGCAAAAAAACATACGAGGAGGTCAACTTCAGAAACCCTGAGAAAGGTCAATGAGATGTATAAATATGTAAAGAATGAGTGATAGGAGGATGAAGCCTGGCTCGTCCCAGTGACCTCCAATGATAGCACAAGGGGCAGTGGGTGCAAATTAGAACATAGGAAGTTCCTCAAAAATAAGAGAAAAAACTTTGTGAAGGAGAGAAGAGTGTCCCAGGCTGCCAAGAGAGGGTGTGGGGTCTCCTTCTCTGGACACATTCAAACCCCACCTGGACACCTTCCTGTGGGACCTGCTCTGGATGTTCCTGCTCTGACAGGGGGATTGGTCTAGATGATCTCACCAGGCCCCTTCCAATCCCTGACACTATGTGTGTTGTTCACAGCACTTTAAATAATGAGACAATTTTTAATCTCTTAAAGCTTTCCAATTAAGCCTGAGTCATTAGAAGACAGGCTCACTGAAATGGGAGTGGCTTGTTGCTTTCATGAACTCAGCCTAGATATTCTGAAAAGAGGCTGTGTAAAGAATTGAGAATGTCTTTGGCAACACAGCAGAGTGTGGCACGATGAGAAGTAAGGAGAGATATCTGGCAGTGGCCAGAAATTTGTTACTGGCTGCTTCTGAGGCAGGGTGAGGTGTAAATTGCAATGTCTGACCTGTCATGTCACTTCCCAATAGCCATCTATGAGCTCTGGGATACATAACATTGATTTTTTTGTTATCTGTTTTCTCTCACTGCATAATTAAAACACAGAAACCAAGATGAAAGTACTTTTCTATTGTTTCATGGGTGCTTTATGCAAAGGGTCTTTTGGCCTCTTTGTGTCGAATCCACATTATATAAAAGGGATTGGACTAGATGACCTCGAGGTCCCTTCCAATCCATGATATTCTGTGTGATTTGCACCATGTAAGGTTTGAAAAGAAATTCCAGATTGCCATTCCTACTCCTCCTGAGTGCCTGCTAAAAAATCCTTTTACTCAACAGCTGTCTGGTTCTCTAGTCAGGGGTGAGGGCTTTTGTTTTCTCAGTTTAACTTTTAATAACTAATTTTAAATTCCATTTGCACAGAATCCCTGTGATTTTTGAAAGTGCCTTCTGAAATGATGCATAGCTACCTTTTCGAAAAAATATTTTAAAAAGCCTTAAGCACGGTGTCGCCTGGAATTATCTTGTCAATTAAATAAAAGACCCCACTTGAAATAAGTGGTAAAAAATACACGGTGAATGAAAAGCACCTTCCAGTAACAAATCATTACTAAGAGAGACCTTTAAAGCAAAGTGCTGGTTACGTGCTCATGCTTGGACAAGCACGAGGTTATTGAAAGACACAGCTTCCTTTCACACAATTTAACTTGCACTGAAGGCAAATTATTGCCATAAAAGCACATTGCTCAGGCACTTGGCTGTAATTCTGTTGACTTGTAAAGGATTACCCTTACTGCTCAGCAATGTCACTGGGATCAGAATTAGGTCTGCACCTTCAGCTGCTCTCACCTGCAAAATCTTCCTGCATAGAACTGCTATTTGCATCTATGTTACTATCTAAAAAAAAGACAGGAAGCAATATTTTAATAGACTTGAAGATGCAAGAGAGATTTCTGACAGTGACTGTCACACTGAGACTGAGCCAGTCTGCAAAGAGGACTAATACTAGGTCTTTTAGCTCTCTGTAGAGAGAGGTCTTTGTGATAAATCAGGCTGAGCCAAGAATGCTGTCCACTCTCAGCCATTCCCTTGAGACCTCTCAAAACCAACAGGTCAATTCTGCCTTTGCAAAACAAAGCAATACCAGCCAACAGCACAGCTGTGCTGTTAGATATTTCCTCCTGTGGGCTAACCCTTTGTGGTGTGAGCTTCCTCTTGTGGTGAAAATCCCTCTCACCTACCCAAGAACAGTTAGATGCTCTTTCTACTCAGGTTCTCCCTGTGTTGCAGCTGCAAGACAAAAATCACAATCTCTTAACAGCTTGTCCTAAACTTACTGAGTTTCATAGAATAATTTGGATGGAAACGGACCTTCAAGATCATCTAGTTCCAACCCCACCTCCCACTACACCAGGTTGCTCAGTGCCTCATCCAGCCTGGCCTTAAACACCTCCAGGGATTGAGGGGGCATCCACAGCCTCTCTGGGCAATTTCCTCCAGTGTTTTACCACCCTCACCCTAAAGAACTGTTTTGTTTCCACTGATTTGTGTTTGGGGTCTTGTCACTCCAAATATTTCCTGCTAAGTATAGCTCCCTTCTTCTTTTTTTTTTTTTTTTCCTGCACCCCCCCTCCCTAATTTTCATGGCTATTTTGAACATGGGGTGTGGTCACTGAGCCAGACAGACATACAGGCACTGACACTACATTTGGTGTTGCCAGTGAACCTTCCCCCCAACACCAACCATATATTTGCAGTAATCCTTGATGGAGCAAGGCTTGCTCTCCTCCTGTCTTATAGGAAGCATGTCTATATATCTGAATAAATTCATTTATTAATGAGCTCTGAACCTGACCAACTTGCAGGAGCAGGAGGTGAAGAGTGTGAAATTACACTCCCCTGTAGTGCGGACAGGAGCTGTGAACAGTAGGGACATTCTCCTCTCAGAGCCTGTCGTCACAGTTCCTAAACAACAAGTGCTAAGGAATTTATAACTTCATTTTCACACCACATCTTTAGGTTCCCAGAGAATGCCAGGAAGGAATTGTCATTCTGTAAAACACAGCATGTTACAGCATAAATAGTGTTTTCTTGTGATAATGGAAACACTTCCCTTAATCACCAATAAATGCTACATTGAAAAAAAATTACTCCTTGCATAAGTGAATTAAAAAAACACAGATTTTTTTTTTTTTTTTAGACTTTACCATGTCTCCTGCTTTGCCCACAATGCTTGGTTGTTTGGCCAGGGCCAGACAGCAGACTAATTTTCTCCATGTATGACCCCAAAGCTGATGAGCACTGAGCAACCTGATCTAGTGGCAGGGCAGTTGGAACTAGATGATCTTTAAGGTCCCTTCCATCCAAACCATTCTATGATTCTATGAGTGCTTTATGTAAAGTAAGGCTCCTTGGTTTTGTTACTTTTTTGTTTGATTTTTTAGGTTTTTTTTTTCACCTTGATCCGATTCAGCTCTTTGAAACAGATCAATTAATTACAGTTGGAGGAGGAAGAACGTAGAATCATAGATTGGATTGGAAAGATCATCTAGCTCCCCATGAACATCCATACTCCATCTCTGTGATGGCAAGATATGGTCCAGAATGTGGAAAAAAAAAACAACCAAAAAACTGTGAAGGGTATTTGGATACTGGAGGCTGGAGTTCAGAGCCTCATCCTGTAACAACCAACTAGGTGATGCCACTGTGAAGAGTCAGTTTGAATCAACTCCATTAAGAGTAATTAAACTGGAACAGATAATGGTGACTTCAGAGCCTAAAACAACTTCACGTCTCCCACAAATTGGTTGTCTCTTATTCACCTTGCAGGAATGCAGTGTTTAAGGGTGCTCAGATTTATCTGATAGTTCCTAAAAAGAGCACTGGCCTGCTTTAGGAATATCCTGAAGGAAAGTTCTTCAAGTTTATGAGAATTTAAGGCTGCTTGTCATCAAAATAAAACTTGAAGAAATTGTTGGCCATCCTCACTGGCAGAGCAGGTGGGAACTATGCCTGGAGATTGGCATAGCAACACTGCTGGTTTTTGTAGAGAAGGAGGCTTGTTTTTCCAGACTGTGACATTTAATAAACATTTTCTATTTTGTTGAAAGAGTGGAGCTTCAGTAGATCAAGCTAAAGGCTAATCTGCTGGAGTACCTACCACAGACTTTTGTCTGCAGTAGGTACACATGGGGTGAATCACTGAGGTTTCATTGGGTTTGCCCTATGACGTTGCTTCCTTTGTCTGAGAAAAAACAGGCAGAACGTAGGACGTGTTGAAACGGCCCCACAAATCCTCCAGACAATAATCTACATGGTGAGATGTCCTTTTTTCTGGCCCTGCTAAGCCACAAGCTGGGAAGAACTTTGATGCAAGTTCTGACCAGCAACCTGCTGGGGGTCCAACCTGATCTAGTGGGAGGTCTCTCTGCCCATGGCAGGGGGTTGGAACTAAATAATCTTTAAGTTCCATCCCAACCCAAACCATTCTATGATTTCCCTTCCTGAGTGCTTGAAGCCTGGAGTGACACCACAAAAATGGCTTGTGGTTGCCATAAGTTTGGAGACACACATCCTAAAAACACTCTGAAGAACCAGGCGGTGAAGAAGCTGGACTCTGGAAGCTTTCCAAGCAAAGTTTTTTTCAGACTTTGAAGCTTTTAAAAGGGAGTTTTAAAAAAATCTGGTGAGCATCCTGAATGCAGAAGCAAGGTGAGGAGATAATGGGGTGCCAACAACGACACCCATAGAGCTGAGGTACCTCATAGAACCAGAGTATCAGGGATTGGAAGGGACCTCAAGAGATTATCTAGTCCCATCCTGCAGCAGGAACACCTAGATCAGGTCCCACAGGAAGGTGTCCAGGTGGGGTTTGAATGTCTCCAGAGAAGGAGACCCTGAAGGAACTGCCCCCATATTAAATCCCAGAAGGTCAGGGATTTGGAAGTGAGGAGATAATGGGGTGCCAACAATGACACCCATAGAACTGAGGTACCTCATAGAATCACAGGCTGTCAGAGGTTGGAAGTGACCTCAAAAGATCATTTAGTTCTGTCCTGGAGCAGGAACAGCCAGATGAGGTCCCACAGGAAGGTGTCCAGGTGGGGTTTGAATGTCTCCAGA
>VZTY01012224.1:0-126840 GCA_013400935.1 Turnix velox | reverse complement strand
ATGAATTTATCAGATGCCTTATGCTCAATTCACCTGATGTCCAGGGGCAGTCAGGGTGAAAGGCAGAGCACACATAGCTACATAACTGTCCATTCATCTTCCCTTCATCCATATAGGTCATTCATATTTCTGAAGATTTTCTAGACCTGTGTTTCCTCCTCCAGGGCTCTGACTCACAACTGTTCTTTCTGTTATGTTCCACTGTGATACTGATTGTGTATTTCACATTGAGTACAGCAGGGCTAATAAGCGTAAGGCTTGAATGTGTCAGCAGCTCTCTGTTCACAGTTCTTGCATAGCTTGATGGAGCAGGGCAGCAGTTCTCCTGGCTCAGTCCTTGTCAGAGTTGATATTAGCCTGCTATCCCAATTTTCCTGTGGCCATTTAGCTTGGATGTCACTGTATCACACTGCTTCCTTTTCCTGTAACATGCATGCTGGATTTCAGAGGTTTCATGCCTTGTTCTACAGGTTTGTGAGTACCACTTAGGGACGTCTGGATCAAAAATTTGATCTGTATCAAATATAGATCAAAGCTCTATTCTAGACCAAAATCTGAACACACAAATCATTTTAAAAATATCTTGATGGCTTTAGGGCTATGAGGCAAAACAAAATTTTTTTCCCGATCATTCTTATTTATAGTTTTTTAAACACAACCCTGCAAATTCCTATCAGTCCCAAATTGTTTGCACAGATTGTATGCATAGCCTGGGGATGTCTGTAGGTCAAGCCCCATCCCCATGGCTGGTTGCAGACCTGGGGAAATTCCTTATTAGAAAACATACAATGAAGCATAACCCAAAGATGTTTCTCTGGCTATTCAGGACTCTTCCCTGGCTCCAGAGTTGTAAAGGGATCTTTAAAGTATTCAAAAGTAAATGGCTATATGAAAAATAGACCAGTGAGTATAACTTAAGAAGAACACCAACTTAACAGTATTCCATTGAGAAAATAGCTTAAGGTAAAACAGTAACTTTATATCACCACACATTCTGAACTCATGCATAACCGGTAACATGCTGGTAGTTTTCATAGCATTCAGTAACATCTATGGCATTTTCATGCATTATTCCAGCCTGATTTGAGGGAATCATCCTTTATTTCCCAGCCTGAATTCTTCAGTGAAGGTGTATGGGATGAAATCCTGCCTGTACTCAACCCAGTGGCTCATTGACTTTAGTGTGACCCAGCCTTATCTATTTGCCCATGATTTCTGAGCCCACAAGAGCTTGTGGTTTCCATATCACACAGAAAACAATTTGAAAGAACTGTTGTTAAAAATTAGGCAGCTAAAACCTCCTCAGCAATGATAAGCAATGATAAGTATGATCACACATCAGTGGATCACCCTTACAGGGTCTAATTACAGTTGATAGGCTTCAGACAGGTGTCTAACTCATGATCCTTAAGCCATGCTAATACATTTACAGAGCTCCAGGCCAAAACCCACTTGCAGCCTGTGGCTTGCTGGACTGACCACTGCCTTTTTCCCTTGCCTTTTCTCTCCCTTTGCTGTTCTGGTTTGAGTCCAGAATTTGTCTCTGGCAGCAGCAAAAGCAAACTCCCACGTAACCCTCCATAAAACAAGGAGAGAGAGCAACCTGAGGTGACCTTAGCAGTTGAGGTATTGTTTCCATGAGTTCCCTGTCCCAGATTTTCTCCACTCTTGTGGGGTTGGTAGCAATCAAAGTAACTTTTGGCTCTCAGGGCAAGTACAGATGAAATGAATAAGCATCTGTGACTCTCTGTTTTGTGCATAAACGAAGTCAGAAGTCTGTGATTTGTACACATAAATTTTTACCATCAACATTGTGGCCACTATATATTTATTGCACTTCATCATTGGTGGAAGGAACATTCCATTACGCAGAAGCTGGGTTTCTTTGCTAAACGGACTCGATAATGTCAGCACTAAATGTTGAATCATGAATATATTTGAAGGTGTTTTACCACTGAAAAGTGAGGTGATCAGTCCTCATCATGCATGAGCTAGGAACTCAAGGGCAGACTAGTTTACTTGACTGGTTTATTTCTATACTGAATGAATTTACATTCAGACAAAGAAACAAAGAAGCCCTGAGGCTTCTTTCTCATGGAAGTTTATCTTTCCATTACACTAATTAGTCTTAAACTTCGTGAAAATTTGTCAAGTTCAATTCACAAGCTGTCCTAAAGAATTAAAATATCAGAATGAATTACTTCCTTAAGGAAATTATTTCTTTGTACTCTCCTTCTAAATTACCCTCATTAAAAATATACAATGTTATCCTACAGAAACAGGCCAAAGCATTGCAATGTTAACTCTTGAAAGGTGTGGAGTTTTTTACAGTGACTACAGTGTTTTTCTTTAGAGGGGCTGCCTTAAATATAAAAAAGAAATGCTTTTACACAAGGAAAACTTTAAGAAACTCTTTTTTCTAAGAGGCTGATATTAATCTCTACATTTCTAAAGAAGTCTGTCTGCTTACCTCTGTTAAAACGTGGAAAGTATAGGCATAAAATGGTCTGGAATAAACAAACACAGGCAAAACATAATCTTTTCTAGCAATTGAGGCAACACGTATTGCCTCCTTAACTCGATAGTGAACAAATTTTAATGCATTTGGACTTGATTTCAGTATGTAATCCAGATATATAGAAGGATAGAGAGCAGTGCTTTCTTTCCACAGCCAAAGCAGGAGGTCATTGCGGAAAGACTCAATGGCTGGGCATTTCCCTGTGTATGTCTGGGGCTGTTCTTTGTAATCATAATTGTAGCAGTCTGGGTAAAGATAATATCCCCACAGGCCATTTGGTCTCATATGCTCAGCCAGAAGGATAGTGTTGTTCATAAAACTTTTTCCAGCATTTTCAAATTCCTCTTTAGCCACTTTCCTAACTTTGTCCTCTGACCACTGAGGATGGCGTCTCCTAACCATCTCAACAGATTTGTTCCTATAAATGCTTTTATTGCCCCAGTTCCTATCCCACTGAGGCCTCCAGTTTTCCCAGTCAATGACAGCAAGTCCCTGAAATTTCTTCATGGGTATGCAATAGTCAATGTCAGATTTTGCTTTATTAAGGTGTTTAATAAGACTTTCATTCTGGGGCACCCCCCCATTGACAGGATCTCCATTATCTGAATAGTAGGGATAGTATCCCAAATGAGTGTGATAGAAGATGGTCACATTGGATCCACTCAGAGTCTCATTGGTATTGGATGCAATGTCAAAAACACCGAGATCCAGGTCCACTTTGTAGCGCAGCCTGCACTGCTCGGTCGGCGCATTCCAAAAAACCATGAAAGGCTTGTGGAGAACCAGAGGGGCCCGTGCTGGCTTTGGCAGCTGAGCATCAACCACGGTAAGCAGCACTGTCACTGCTAACCATTTGACCCAAACATCCATGGGGCTTTTTTTTTCTGGCAAATTGTTATGACGTGTCCTTGAAAACAAAAATGAGAGAAGACATGTTACAAGGGCAAGAGCCACACTGGAGTCAGAGAGGATGCCAAAGGGCTGTCTTCTAGTCCACTCATACACAGTGAAAAAAGTGCAAAACTGTGATCTTGTAAAAATTAAGATTAATTTCAAGTGCTTTGGAAGACTGCTTGATAGACTTCACTGTCCAAAAGTGTTCTGATGATCAGATTTTTTTTTTTCACTTTCCCTCTCACAGATATCTCCTACAGTTAATTCAGACTTCCCCTTAGTGCTTATTTGCTCACTAGTGTCTATAGAAAATATATTAACAAAAGAGTAGCTTAAAACATAGCACATAAAAGAAAGTGCTGTTCATTTGAAATTGCTTTGCATGCCTAAATACAGCTTTAGAACCCAAGTTTTAAAACTTTGTTCACAGTCCTTTAGATCCTATTAATAACATCCTTAGTGAAATGGGCCATTGTTACAGGCAGTAAAGCTGGCACTCCATACTGACTGCCTTTTGGAAAAGGATGCCAGGTTATTTTCACTCCAACAATCCACTGAAAGGAAGTCTTACACTTGCAACTGGTGTCTTTTTATCTGTTTTTCCTGCAGAGTATCACATAATCATCTAGATAATGTCATAGTCTGGGAAAATAAACAAGCAAATATAAAACCAAACAAACAGAAAAAGTCTTTCCCTTCCTGTTTTATACACTCTTCTAAATGCATCACAGTACTTTGCAATCCTTCTGTGATGCAGCAGACTGACTTACTACATTTTTAGGTGCTTTCTCATGATTTGGACTGGATTGCTTTACACTACATGAAGACAAGCCCATAATGTAAAGATTTTCTCATAAGCTGATAACTCAGATGGAATGGGAAGACCATCATGGTGGTTGAGGCTGGCAGGGACCTCTGGAGATCATTAGTCCCTGCTGCAGCAGTCCCTGAGTTGACTGCTCAGGACTGTGTAGAAAACACTACAACTGGTAAAATGAAAAAGTTTATCTCAGGACATGTTGAATAATTCTTTTGAACTAGGCTGACCAAATCTTCACTTAAGTTGTGAAGAATCCTGGATGCCTTGCTCAACTGTAGATACACAGATGTCTGCATCTGAAGCTGCATCCTACAAAAAGGAGCAGGAATGTGTCTAATACTCTTCAAGTTGTTTGTAAGTAAGAAGTCTAATCAAGGACAATCATTCAGGGTCCTTCAGTGAATACTGGCACTTCCCAGAGCTGCTCTATGGAGTTATCTAGAAAAGGAGAATATCAGTGCCTAGATATCTTGCCTGCCTTCTCAGTAGGTAAACAATTAATCGAAAAACATCCTACTTTTCCTGCTGCTTTCTGTCACACACAGCAGACATTCCCACAGGCACATTTCCTTAAGGAGAAGACAGTTCAAAAAAATTCTCCTTAGAAAATGTTCCAATCTAGTTGTGTTAATCTGCAATTAATTCTGATGTTATTTGCACACATCAATTTAAATTTCAGATGCTTAATTCTTTAAAATGTCATCTGTAGCCACGCAAAACAAGATTTTAAAGGAACAGGTAAGTATAGAGTTCTGAAACAGGGAAAAAATAATGCATCCGTTGTTCCACAACTGCACAAGAGAACCTCAAACCCGGAACAAAACATCTTTTATTACAATTTTCATTGCTATACATTTGGACTACAACCTTTTTAGTCTCATATGCTAATTGGACTGCTCTATTGTTTTTTTAATGAGCACAGACACTAACTAATTCCTCCTTGAAGCTCATTATAAAACTTTATTCAAATTCTCTCATTTTTCTAATTCAGTGACATATTATCATGGTTAATTTAACTTCCCAGAGATGCACAGTTTTCTCAGGCACTACAGTGCTTTCAGAGCAGAATCTGTTTGCTGTGTTTCTGCTCTATATTCTAAAAACAAAAATGAATTCCTCATAAGGGAAAGAAGCAAGGCCTGATCACAAATCCATTGAAGTTGATGAGATTTTTTTGTTGTAGTCAGGAAACTTTGGATCATGCTGTCACTGCACAAAATAGCTTGTGGTTTTCTATGTGCATCAGCTTCTCCTATGCAGTTTAGGATGAAGAGGGCTGTGACTATGTTTCTATATATCCTTTAATACGTGTGGTAAAATCTGTCATTTCTTCAACAGGAAAAGTGATTTAATTTCCATGAATTCCTTTCATAATTTTGCAAAAAGAAACAAACAAACAAAAAAAGTTTGCTTTTCCCAAGAGAATATGGGGCTGTTTAATATCTTCACAGACAATATAGACAGTGGAGTTGAGTATACCCCAAGCCAGTTTGTGGATGACACCAAGCTGAGTGGTGTGATCAACAAGCTGGAGGGATGGGATATCATCCAGAAGGACCTGGATAGGATAGAGAGGTGGACCTGTGCAAAGTTAATGAAGGTTGTGCAGGGCAAGTGCTGCACCTGGGCCAGGTCAATTCTCATTACCAATACAGACTGGGAGGTAATGTGATAGAGAGCAGCTCTGCGAAAGGACTTGGAGGCACTGATGGATGAAAAGCTGGAGATGAGCCAGCAATGCACACTCACAGCCCAGGAAAAAAAAAAAGAAAAAGCTGTGGTCAGCAGGTCAAGAGAGGTGATTCTGCCCCTTTACTCTGCTCTTGTCAGATTCCACCTAGAGTACTGTGTCCAGGTGTGGAGCCCTCAGTACAAAAAAGACATAGAGACTTTGGAAAGAGTCCAGAGGAGGGCCACGAGGATGATCAGGGGGCTGGAGCACCTCCCCTATGAGGACAGGCTGAGACAGTTGGGGCTATTCAGCCTAGAAAAGAGAAGGCTCTAGGCAGACCTCATAGCCTCTCACCCTAAAGACACCTATTTGCACATCATGAGTTCCACTACAGCTCAGTGGTGTTCTCTAGATGGCCAGTTCTGTTCCTCTGCTGGTTTTATTATTATTCCTATTTTTATTTATCCTGGGCTTATGTGCACAATAACACTACGTTACAGTTGATAGTTTAGATTATGATTCATATGTTAGTCATGAAGCAGACAATACAACTTCATAATAGCCAGCAATTTCATCCTCTCATTTTATACTCATCCATTTGCTGACTTTTCAAGGAAGTACAATGCAGACATTTAGCTATATTGTTCTATGTTTTCATCTTCTGCTCAGCTTAATTGTTCCTGATACCCAAGGTTTATATCCTCTGGATAAACAGCTCATGTGCATGCACACTATTCAGGTTTATCATACAGGAGTGAGACATTTTAAGTGTTTTGACAACCTATGGAGTTTATTGTCAATGGGCAACAAGATCAGAGGTATCATTCTTCAATCAAAACAAGCATTTTGTTAAACTTAAAATTTTTTCTTCATACACGTTAGTTAACAGTTAATATTCTGGAGACTTAATGGCATTATAATTCATCATCTGTCAGTTGAGAAATTTTCAGGATATCTATGTAATTTTTGTACTCATTTTGAAGAAATCTGTGTGATTTCATCGGAGCTATAATGGAAAGAGATTTTAAAGCAAAGTGGTAGTGAAGCAGAAGAGAGTATATAAATTTAGACCTATTTTCAATCAGGATATAAAAGGATGGCTTGGTTGGCATTGCAATCATGCTGAAATATCATAAAGATGGTCTTAAAAACCAAATCACATTACAGTTGTAACACCTCAGACCCATATACGATGACTAAACTAGCCTTATCCCACTCCTTTAGTTAAGAGAAGGGAAAACTACACTCTTAGTTTGTTGAAATGTATGCAATGTCATGTGAAATAGGAGAGTAACAACTCATAGACAAGTGGTTTTACCTGTGAACTAGGAGTTAGGCTGCACAACTTTCATTGAACTCCATAACTATTTCAGAATTCAGCATCACACTTTATTGAGCAAAAAAAGTAGGAGCTCCTACAGTAGGAGCCACTTCATATTCCCTCATTAATCACTTTTGACTAATATAATTTAAAATCCAGAATAGGAAGGAGACACAGGTAAATCATAGAGTAAAGGTGATTTTTCCAACAGAACATTCCTTCTTCGTGGCCTCAACTAGATTTACAATACTCCACCAAACTTGCTTTCAGCCTCTTGTATGCACTGTTGACTCCTGTCAAGCAGCTGCTGAGTGTAGTGCTGTACTTTCTGTAGACACAGCATCATTTCAAATGGTAGTTCTCATATCTGTTGAGAAGAATTTTGCTTGGAAAAACAATTCAATATAATAGCACTTGAAAAGGATATTAATGTAACTTATTTGCATTGCACTGTGGAATGTGCAAAATTGGCAGCTGAAAGAAATGGGTGTTTTTGAACATAAGCTGATCACATTTGCAGTAGGAATTATCATTGTGGTTAAGAAATATGGACATTCCAATTGTATTTAAACATTTTTTCTGACAAACTCACATTTAAAATTATCTTATACATGACTTGAAAGCCCTTATGCATCAATCTATTATTCTCAATAAGATTTATGTGCACATAATACGCATTTACAAGACTCCCTGTGTTTATCTACATATGTACAAATATTTGTCTTCTTAGGAAAAAAGAAAAGGATAAGTTTTTTTTAATCCTGTCTTGTTCCCTCTCTGCTGTTTCAAAATTATGTGAAGTCTTGCTTTTTTCCTGGTTTGTACAAAAAATTACATTAGGTAAGTTGGTAAGATAGACACAGACCATTTATCCTGAATCTTTTCATGGTCCAGAAGTGTAAAGCTGCATTAGAGAGAGATTATGTATTCACTGTATCTTCATAACTACCAGTTTACAGTCTCTTGACTCACACGTCCTAATTCTCCAGCTATACTGCTCAGACCAGATTCCAAGTCAAAATGCTTTCATTCTTCCTTACAGATCAAGAACAGACTGTTTCCATGCTTCCTTACAGATTAATAAAATTACAAAAATAAACATACAATTGTCTTTTTCCATTGCAATTCATATTACAGTTCACTTCTAAGAGCAGAACATGTGCAAGTTTCAAGGCTCAAAGTAGTATCCCTTCATTTTTGTGCTAAATCTATCACAAGAAATTCTGAGTTGTGGACTCAGGCCTATGCTATCACTACTGACATTTTTGTAAATTGTGGATTATTCATTGTAAAGCAAAAGGAAAATTCCAGAGGACATTCTTGTGTGTGGATCACAGTTTTACAGCAAGTCATATTTGGGCAAGAGAACTGCTTAGGCATTTCCTGTGTAGCTTTATTGTTTCTGTTATGTGCAGCTCATGTCATGACTTAAATTGATGGGAAAGTCTGCAAGGAAGCATGGGAATGAAAGAGAAAAGAAATGGTATTAAAAAGATACTATTGATTCTCAACTTCCTTCTGGAGAAAAAAATTTCCCTGTTGGGATTCTGAAACTTCTAAGTCCTTTATGAGCAAATCAGTAATGGGGGAAAATTAAGATACAGGTCATGGTTCCCAGTTCTAGTTAAAAGACTCATTTTAAATCACTTCAGGTTATTGATGACACTTTAAATACAAGGGAGACATAAATTAATAAGGTTTAATTCTGTGTTATAGCATTTAAGATGTTAACATAAATTGCACCTATTATATGAAGGATTAAAATATTCTTTAACAGAAAACTTGATACCTTATTTTGAAATTCCATTCCATCTGCTACTATTGCATTGTAAACTAGAAACAAACATTTTAGAAAAAAGGATTTCATATTTAAAATTGTAAAGTTTGCATTAAAAGTATAGCCATGTCTATGCAATTATAAGGCTTATTTCTTCTTCATACACCAAGAATATAGGGGGAAAATAAATTGTATTATTTTGCCTTCTTAAAGAAGCCATATTTATTGTCAGAGATCTTAAAACCTTAATTTCATTAAGACTAATGTCCTCATCAGTGCTCAGTACACTATTCTTATTTTACCCTGTCCAGGGCCAGAACTAGAAAAGTGCCTACCAACAGTATTCTGAAAATAAGTACTTGCTGTTTTATAGATTTTCCTTTCAATTTATTACTAAATAAATTGAAGATCACAAACAGTAATTGTCACCAACAGAATACATCCTTCCTTCTAGTGTGTAATTCTAACAGCTTATATGAATGTATGAATGGGTAATACTGTACAATAAATAATACAGGAGTTTACATTGTTGTGAAGAATTTAAAATACTTTAGCTTCTTTCACACCATCTGCTTAATGCACACACTTGTTTTCTGAAAAGTTTATTGTTATTAGAGGCATTTATAAAAGAAAAAATTAAGTTGAATTAATAACTCAGAGAATTTCTACAATCGGGTCTTGCTTTATTCCTGAGAAAATGCTGTAAGCTAAATTAGCTTTAGGTTTCTCAAAGATAAATTCTGCTTTCAGATGGTGTAATTTAAGAAAGCTCAATTGAAATTAATTGAGGAGTGTATATCTGGAAATATTCCAGTCGAACTAATGGAGTTATTAAGCATTTATAATCTTGTGAGAGGAAAAATGTCTCCTTTAGTCAGCTAAAAAAAAACCTAATGCTGCCAAATGCTTAAAACAGTTAACGCATTTCCACTGTAAATCTCAGCTTGCAGCAAATAATTCCTATTCTTTGGATAATACAAAAGGAAATATTACACTTTGCCAAACAGAAACGCAGGACAATTTGGAAAATCTGCATACAGCATTTGAGGTGAAATTAACTTCAGTCTTTATTTGCATGCCAATATAGAACTCATCTAGTATCACCACTGCCTCAAATAAATTAATTATAAATATCTCTAGCTCTAAAAATGTCCAGCACAATATATTAGCACAAATCATAAATAAATAGAACTCATTGCTCCACAATGAACTGCATCCTCTTTTAGCCTCCTTTGGAGATTAAGACACACTGTTTGTAGGAGATGGGCTGCCTTACAGTGAGTTGTCTTGAAACAATTGTCCCAAATGTTTCACTTCTAATGAAAGCAGTATTTTTTTATTTTTCATAAGTCATTAAATACATGACCAACATACAATGAGTTGCTTTCTAGATGCATAGTGTTGCATGCACAGCCCAGTGCAATTAAGTATTACATTAATTCATCCAACTCTGAAATACCTTTAACATCAAAACATTATTCATGTTCTTCAAATGTGAATTTTACTCACAGGCATTTTTTCAAGATCAGATTTCTAATTTAAAACTGCTGAGTGAAAAACATCAAATAGCTATCTGACAGAATAAAACAAAAATAAAATCAAAAAGAAAGAAAATACAGTAGTCCAAAACTGATGTGCTACATAAAATGACACCAGAAGACTTCCTGACTGGCAGGCTATAAACTAAAAAAGTGAAAATTTTGATTATTAATTGATTAAATAACACCGCACTTACCTCTATAAAATCAGTGAACAGCAGAAAACTTTGGCAGAACAACTTACAACAGCTAAAGTGTTTGTCCCAGAATGTGCTCTTCCTAATGAGAGGGCTTTTAACTAATGAGAAACTGTGGGCATTTGAAGATAAGGCAGAATTTTAGCCAAACTCATCATGGTATTGCAAAATAAGTAAATAAATTAATTTAAAAGTGAGCCATATAACCTGTAAGCAGGCTAGCTCTTGCTATAATAATTTTTTACTACCTACCTGTATGGCCTGATAAGGGAATGACCAGTCTGGTGCTTTAAAAGAATTGTGTTTTAAGAGTTACAGTCTCTAGACTCAGCAGCGATAGATGTGAACAAACAGGACAGCTCAGTCACAGTGCAGGGAGAAGAAGGGATGCTTGTAAAACTGAATGAACAAAATAGTTCAGGAGGACTTGCTTTAAAGAAGTGGGTGGATGGTGGAGCAAATGGTTGTGGTGAATGCACTTAAATGCAGTTGGTGTCTAGTCACAAGCGAGTTCAGTTTTGGAGTCAGTTCTGTTTAAATGTCTTTATCAATGATCTCAATGAGGGGATCAAGGGCACCCTAAGTAAGTTTGTAGATGACACTGAGTCAGACAGAAGTGTTAATCTACTTGAGGGAAGGAAGGCTGGGTTGATGGTATGAGGCTCACTAAGATCAGATGCCAAGTCCTGCACTTGGCTGACATCAATCCCATGTGGATGAGTGGCTGGACAACTGCCTGGTGGAAAAGGACCTTATGGTACTGGTTGACTCCTGGGTGCGTAAGAGCCAGCAGTATACCCAGGTGGCTAAGAAGGCCAATAGCACCCTGGCTTATATCAGAAATAGTGCAGCCACTTTGTACTCAATAATACTGTGTTCAGTTTTAGGCCCTTCACACCAAAAAAGACACTGAGGGCTGGAGTGTGTCCAAGGAAAAGCAAAGAAACTCGTGAAAGGTCTAGAGCAAAAGCTGTGGGATGAGCAGCTAAGGGAAATGCAGTCAGACTCTTTTTCTAGTTAACTAGCAATAGGGCAAGAGGAAATGGCCTGAATTTGCTCCAGGAAATTTGTTTGGGTTGGTTATTAGGTAAAATTTCTTCACTGAAAGGCTGTCTAGCATTGGGACAGGCTGCCCAGGGAAGTGGCTGAGGGCACCATCCCTGGAGGCATTTGAGGAATTGGACTGGATGATCTCTTGAGGTCCCTTCCAATCCCCAATACTCTGTGATTCTGTGAAAGACATTTGTATGTCTCAGAGACATCTACATGGTTTAGTGGTGGTCTTGGTAGTGTTAGTCTTACAGTTGGACTTGATCTTAAAGGTCTTTTCCAAATTAAGTGGTTCTGATTTGTGCAAAAATCTCCCTAAAACTTATCCTGAGATGCTCATTTTTTTCTGTTTTCTGGACACGACACCTCCAAGTGGACTCCAGCGACTGCCAGTACTTGATCCCAGATGAACGCTGCGAGATGGCGTGAGTGACCTGTGCAGGCAGGAGGGGCCATAAATATTACAGCATCCTTGTGTACTCCTCGAAGAGGCTGCTAAAATTGTTCAGCATGACAACAGCTTAACTAGCTACATCCTAACAATCAGTCAAAACCTCATCCAGTGAGCAGAGATGAATAGAAGGAGTTCCTGTATACAGAAATATAATGGTCAAGGGCATGTTCTGTATCAGCAATGCAGGGAAGGTGGTGAGAAACATCCCCATCCCCATGTGGGAACTGCAAAGTGTAAGAGAAGGAAACCTTGAATTTCCTCATTTTGTCAAGCCACAGCTCATGCCATTTAAATATTAAATTTGAAATAAATACAGGAAACAAGTTTCAGACAATTACTGGAGCAATTACAGTCACTTCTGTTGTTGCGGTTGCCACATTTCCAATAAAGTTAGAAGTTCCGATCAAAAAGTGTCTGATGTTCCCTCTTAGCCTAATGCAAAGACAAACTAGAAATAAACCCCCTTCAATTTCTTAATGTTTTCTAAAGAATATAAAAAGCCATTTATGAAAGCAATGCCTCTGGATTTCTTCATGGATTTCTCCAAGTGTCCAATTCTGTGGATAAATGCAAAAAGTGTGCATCTCACTACCATTCTCTGGATGCATCCAGTAGTTTTCTCTATCTAGCTCTTCAGTGCTCTTGCACGGTGGAATTCCTGAGAATTCACTCAGCAAACCAGGCCCTCACATTTAAATAGAGGAGATCTTACTCTGCTGATTTTTACCTTTACAATACTTCAATAGAATATAAAGACAGAAAATACATTCAAAGCCCAAAGCATGCAAACATTTGTAAGTTTATTACACTCAGAACTCAGTTTTAAAGGGATAAAGGTAGGAGTAATTACGCTTGCAAAATCAGTTCTATACTTCCCTAACTCCTGGTGCATGTGTCAAATGAAGATAAGCTGGACTCTGAACACATTTCCCTGAAGGCAAGAGTCACCAGGTCTGAGATGCTATCTGCAGAGATATTCAAAGATCTGTAATTTTTTTTCAGTAATACTGCCATTATTTTGGAGCTCTCTTTCTGAACTTGGATGAATTTTTCTTGTCACTCCAAAGGGGGTTAGCAATGCCATCACCTAAAAGCAGAATAAGCAACAGACCTCATTCTTAGTTGAACTGAAGAAAGCAGTTATATTTAAAGTGAAAGGAGGAAGAAATTGAATTTACTGTTCAGCTTCATGCAGAGAGGTGGCTGACTCACAGGCTTGTACAGCTAATGGTACTTGTAAGCAACAGCAGGAGATAAATGAATAAGGAGGAATAAAAGTCTATTTATGTTGACTAAAGAGGAAGCCAAAGAACAACCAAGACTTCCCACATAATTCTGCAAAGCAACTTTCTTCTCTTTCTATTGTGTAAACAGAATGCAGGAAGCTGGGACACGTCACTAACTCATATCTCCACGATTTCTACAGATTTCATAATGCGATATTGAAGACAAGCAGGAACATAGAAAACTCTTAAAATCCAATTATTAGCCCATAGTGGAAAAGATTATTCCTTTCCACAATAAATACTCATCTTCTGCATGCTAAAAAAAAAATTAGGCAGCACTTGAGAAAACACTTTTTGTGGGAAATAAGTCTTGTCTTAGCTAAAAAAACCCTTGACATGTACAGAAATCACACCAGAAACTCACTACTCTCAAAACACACTCATTATCTAAGCTCTGTGCTGTAAACTGGGTCTTAGTTAAGTGGGGAGTGCTACCAGTAAAACTGAGAGAGAGTTTTTTCTGAAATTATTCATCTCTCTTCTGTGTTGACCACTTGAGCCATTAACTTTTGTCACAAAGTTGCTCTCCAGCTAGCAGAAATATGATAAAGAAATTTTGTAGAAGTGTTCACTTTGGGCATGTCCCATGGCCTTTTAAAAGCCCTTCTGCAGGAGAAGTAAAAGAGGAAAGACTAGAAAGTGCAGAAAATGAGAAGGATGAGAGAACTGTGAACCTGTGCCCTGAATTCACTGCTGCTGCACAGCTTTGTTACACCACATGAAAACTGAGAGCAAACTGGGGAAGTCTGTGGCACCCTGAGGCAGATGTGTCTACAGGGACGGTGATGCTCAGAAGCCCTAGCACCAAAACCAAATTAGCCATCGGTCTTGGGGAGAGAAACAGCTCATGTTTCACACAAACCCTTTCTTATAATCATCCTTGTAAAGTATTGTCCTCCTTTCCAGCTTCTTTTTCTTTGCATTATTTTCTTCTCAATCTTTTCTTCTTCCTGACTTGATGAGGACCCATCTCAGTTCAGCAGATTGTCTTACTCCCCTACATTTGGCTCAGCACAGCAGGCTATAAACCAGTCCCAAACAATCAGATCTATTACTATTTTTTGTTTTAAAAAAAAAGCTTTCCATGAATAGTAGAGAGGAAAAAGACAGATGTTTTTCCTGGCCCAAGGAACACAGTTTGGATCATGTGCTCCAATGATTTCCCAGATACAGAAGCTGCATCTGGGAATTTTCCTGCCTATGCTATTCCTTCTTCCTTCCCCTTCCTACCAGAGAGCTTTGTTTTGCTTTGCAAAGAAATATGATTCAATTTTAACTGTGAAAGACAAAAGTCACTGTCTGAAATCAGCACTTTTTTTCCCCCACAGAAGAGGCATTAATTATGACTTTAAAGACTACTAAAGAATTTCTTCGCCTAAATATATGGTATAATACAAAAATACTATAAAGAGGAACTACTCAGAAATATGGTGTACTGACAATCCTAATAAGACTTAACCCAAATTATATCTACTTCTTTAAAAATATTAAGGTTAATCTGGAAGCGTTGCGTTTTTCTCACTTCTCTCTATTCATCTTCCTTTTTAGCATTCAATTAAAATGTAACAATTTTGCTTCTTAAATAAGGGCCCTGCAAAATCTCCAATCCAGATTTTTGTGCAAATCAAGGAAGTAGTGCAGACAATTTACCAGAAGAGTTTGAGTTTCATCTTTAAACTAATTTTCATTTCTCGAGCACAGGCTGCATATGCATATGGGGAAATCCCATAAGGAAGCAGATTACTTAGGCAGTATAGAAACGCCCTCTGTGACTTAGGCTGGAACACGTCCTCAGGCCTGCAGCCAGCTGAAACAAGCATGCTATGCAGCCATCATCCTATCCTGAGTCACACAACATCTCATAATTACACAGTTGGAACTAAACATCCCTTTTGACACCCTTTGGGATGGTGTCATTGCTTCAGATGGTGAACATCTTGTTCCCTTCCCCAGAATCAGGTGTTGCACTATGAATGACACCATATCACCTGGGTGAGGAGAAACCTGGTTCATGTGGGGGGAATCATCTTGAGACAATTGCTTGCTTCATGAGTGGAAGGTGAATTCATGCTTTGTCATCCAGATACTGCTATCAGGGTTCCTACATTTAAAAAGAGTTCACAGGACAATAAATCTACATTTAAAGAAGTTTATTGGGCAATAAAAATACTTGAAACCATTTCAACCATTCACATTGCTGTTCCTAGCCATTAGAAGAGAAACAGGTTTGGATTACACTCTTAAAACTCACAAGACTGGATGAGTATAGGAACTCGCGTGTTATGACATTCAGTAGGACTGAGGAACACACTGTAATTGGATAAAAAGTTGATTTTTCCACCTAAAATACAGATTAAGATTGCCATAATAACAAAATTATGCCTCTATCCCTAGTAAATTAAAATATTCACCACGTGTTGGACTAGAAGTGATTCTCTGGGTCAGTTTTGCTAGATGTTCCTTGTTTCAATACATGAACCCTAAATAAAAGCAGGGAGACCCTACACTCTGGTTTTGTTCCCCTAGACTTCTTTAGATGCCTAACATTGGAAGCAGCTACTAAGTGAGCGTGAGGGGAAGCAGAGGGGAGGAAAGAACCAGGGAAGCAGAAGATTCTGCAGAAAGGATGGGAGAGGGTAAGGGTAAAGGCCAGGGCATCTAGAGGGATAAACAAAGGCCAAAGCAGGATGGGACAAAGCTTCCAAGGAGCTCTATCTTATCCCATCTCCTGACATTCCAGTAATTCATTTGAAGGTATTTTTGCAGATGAAATGTTGACAAGATTTGGTTTCTTGATCTTCCAGGATTTTACCTTTCATAAAGTGACAAAAACAATAAATAGCAGTTACAATCACAGAAGATCCTCCAAGGAGACAATAAAAATGATACTGTTAATGTTTTTCCTTTTTTACTCATCCTATGCATTTAACTTAAAAGCAGTGTTTTCTTTGCAAAACCAGCAGCAACCTAAAGGAAAGCTGATGGTTTTCCATTCAATCATTTCCAGCAATGAAGGCTCTCAGATGCATTCTCAGTTACACAGTGGCAATCCCACTGTTGAAATGGTGGCTGTATCAGTGCACCTATCTTCAGTACATTCTCTGTACTTGGAAACTTGCTAAGTTATTATTTCTACAGTGCAGAGAAAAAAAGAGAAACTCACTCAGACTGAGCAACATGACACTGAAGAGTTCGCAGCAACAATATAAACTAACAGGTTATTTCTGTCATGCAGATTAGCAAGTATGTCCCTGAATTTAAGCAGGACTGGTCTTACTTTTGTGAAAAGGGACAACACAAGAACCATATACCATTTAAATCCCATTTAAGCACTGTATTAAAGGCACGAGCAGGACTTTTATATCCACCAAGCTCTTCACGGCAATTAATTTCCTAGGAGTAATTTTTATTACATTTATAAAGAAAAATTATATTTTAAGTTGAGCAAGTGGCACCATCTTGTGGTTAAGAGTAGAAGATCTTTTTCTTAAATAAGTTTAGTTTGCTTTCACTTCATCTGTCACCCCCACTTTTTGATTCTCATATTTCTACAGAGTAGCCTTCTAAGTCCAAAAAATAACCCTTGTTTCAGAAGACTTTGGAAAAAAGCTGTTGATCTATTATACAAAAACTACACAAAACTTTCTGATAACTTGCCATGCTACAAAGACTTCTGAAAAATTAGCTATTGTCCATTAATTACTTTTTAAAAGCTTCTATACCAGCCCGAAAAAAATAAAATAAAAAAACCACAACAAGCTAAAATATATCTATCAAGAAAACAATGGCTACCTTGACAGACCTCTTCTCTTAAAATATTCAATTTCTTCTACTGTTACAGGACTAATCAGGCTTATCAGCAACTGACCGAGGAGCCTGAAAAAAGAAGATTGAAGATATCGTTGACGATTACTGGCTTATTTAATATGCAAAACGCTATAGAGCTGAGTCAAATAAGTGGTGCTTGTGCTCATTTACTGAAAGATATGCCCATAATTATTGCTAGCCACTTCAGTGGGATCCACCTCTCTCCAGATATCATCAGTAGAAATGTCTATACCTTATCTGGTCACTAAGGCCCCTTTTGAAGCCTCTAGGGAATAATAATTGCTTTTAAGGTGCAGTTCATCTCATGCACCAGATATTTTAAATAGATCAGCTGATTCTTAAACTGCTTATTTCTCTTCTTCACTAATAAAAGGAAAATTATACAATCACCATAGATGTGGACAGCTCCTGGAGCTCTCTGCATGCAGTCAAATTAATCTCCTCCTCTTATGCCTTGATACATAGCACAACCAAGATTTTCTTGCCCCTGTAGATGAGATGGAATTCAGTATTCCAAATTATTTCATACAGAATGTCTTTGAAAATAGATAAAAAGAACAAGCTCAAAACTGAATTCAGAGTCATTAAAATAGCTTTAAAAGGCTGCACATGCTATGTCAAGGGTTTGGCAAGATCCCTTGTGGAGAACCTATGAAAGAAACTACATGTTATAGCACAGGTTGCTTTTCCTTTAGAGGTGTTCTCAGTTCTCTCTGCCAGGACCAAGGCACAAGCCTGATTGAACACACCAGGCATTCACCTGTTCCTGAATACAGCTCCACATTGTTTCTAGTTCTTGAAGGAGTTACTCACCTGGGCTTTATAGTACACCATAGTCTCAAGGAGATGAAGGTCCTGCTTCTGCTTTCCTGCTAAACATTCACCTGACCTCAGGCAAATCCTAACAAGCATTAAGGTACAAAATGGAAACACAAGGCCACCACCCACCCATCCCTACCCCTGCCTAACCAGGTGGGGGGCCAACAGGCCCCCCAGCCTTTCTCCTGCCCTGGGTCACCATGGAAAATGCAACTCACCAGTGCCGTGCTGTGCCATGCTCCTGCAACAGGAGCATTCCTCAGGCCCTATGGGGGAGGGCAAATGGTGGCAGCTGTCCTTCCCCACTGGTACTAAATAGCAGAGTGGGTGGGGGGGTCTGATTTGCAACAACTGGGGAGGGGAGGAGTCTCCAGTGGAGCCCAGGTGTGTGGAATTTGTGGGGAAATGGACTAAAAAAGGGTTGGTGTCAGGCAGAAGAGGGGAATATGGAACCTGCTTAGAGGCAAACTGGGGGGAAAAATTGAAGGATTAGAGTGTTCAACATGAGGGAGGTGAGACACTGGAACAGGGTGCCCAGAGAGATGGTGAAGGCCCCATCCCCTTCCAACCCAAACCTGGATTCTGGATTCTACGATTATAAGGTGTCCATTTCAGAGCTGCTGACTCAGAAAATATCTGCAGGGATTCTGGATGGGCTATATCCTCTCTAAGATCTTCCCATTGTCTTCTCTTGAGAAGGGATGTTCCAGGACCCCACGTGGATGAAGAGGACAGAGCTTTCTAAGAAAAATCTTTGCATTTTTAGAAGTCCTGCCTGTCACCAGGGCCTTGGGCTTTAAAATTGCGTCCAGACAATACATTCATTTTGAAAGTACAGTTATAGCCTACGCTGATACAAAAAGTTCGTATTAATATGCATGTGAAAGACCGGAGACAAATGATCTCTTCAAGCTTTCTGAAAGCAAACAGGTCTTCTCTGGTGAGAGTTTTCCTTGACTGAAGTGGCCAAGATGCATCCCTGTAGGAACAGCAGTGCAGGACAAGAAAAATCAGTGACAATATATGCACTAACACACATATATATAAACACACACAAACATGTACGTGCACAAATTCTCCCATCTCTAATATATGGCAATTTTAAGGAAACGAGCAGTAAATAAGAGTGCTGCTTTCCAAACTGTCAGCTATCATGAGCTGTGAGGTACAGACTTGTGAAGTGCCTGTTTTGTTGGGAGCAGAGGGGTTAGCCCCAGTAAGAAAGTACTCCTCATCTTTAGGGCTTATTAACTTTACAGACTGCATGGGCCAAGGGCTGACTTCATTTCCAAATATTCTGCTGGCTCAGAAGCATGTGTTGAAACACAGTTCACCTGTGTAGATTGTTTACTGAGTTTTGTTTGTTTGCCTGTTAAAATTTTTGGCATAACTGCAGTGCAGCAGAAACTTTGGATTTTTTTTAGTAGGTTTGCTTTTGAAGAATAATAAAAAGTTAGACTTGTCAAGCACTAACAGTAAGCAACTGTTTCTTTGATTTAACAAAGAAATAACACACAGAATCATAGAATGGTTTGGGTTTGAAGGGACTTTGAAGATCATCGATTTCCAACCCCCCTGCCACGGGCAGGGATATCCTGCACTAGATCAGGTTGTTCAGAGCCTCAGCAAACCTGGCCTTAGATACCTCCAGGGATGAGGCCTCCACCACCTCTCTGGGTAACCTGTTCCAGTGTCTCACCTCCCTCATGGTGAGCACTCAAGTCCTTCCATTCCCCTCCCCCCCCTAGTTTGCCTCTAGTCAGGTTCCACATAAACCTCTCTTCCCCCATCTCCTGCCTCTGCCCTNCTGCTCCCCAGCTGTTCTAAACCACCCCCCTCCACCCACTCTCCTATTTAACACCAGTGAGGAAGGGTCACAGACTCTATTTGTTTATCCCTGTGGGATGAACACACTCCTGGTGTTTATGCTGCAGGACGTGCTACTGGTGAGTTGCATTTTCCAATGGGAACATTGGGAAGAGAAGGGCTGGGGGACCTATTGGCCCCCCACCTGGTTAGGCAGGGGGATGGATGGGTGAGATGGTAATGGCCTTATGTTTTCATTTCTTACCTTAACACTTTTTGGAGTTTGCCTGAGGTCAGCCAAATGCTTTGCAGGAAAGCAGGAGTTTTGTGTTTCAGATGAAGGTGCTGAGGCATATCTGCTTTCCTATAGACACTTTAATCTACTGTTTGGTGGAGACTCTCCAGTTTTGTGTGTGTAGCTGTAGGTTCAGAACCAAAGAAAGTGCCTTTGTCATTATGAAGGTAAGCTTACCAGCTCCTGTTGGCATACTGCAACAGATCCAATGCTGCAGTTGCTTAGGAGAGTAATAATTGTTGTGAGCCCTCATAATGGGCCAATTTGACACACAGGGCATTTTGAGACTCTGTTGTTGGATCATGCCCTGAAAGTTAGTGCTTGATAACTTTGACCCACCATTAAAAGCAAAGAGATTGGTTACTGGTAACTAAAAGATGGCCCTACCTCAATTGCAAAGCACAAGAAATAGCAGTGTACAACATGTGAAGGGCTGCTGGCTATAACGTGAGTAAAAATGTGCCACCTCCTACTACCATTGCTACAAGACAAAGTATTGATGGGAGTAGCAGCAAGGCCTGTGTTTCTTTTTGGCACTCCTCTCTCCTGATAAGCACAGTGCTGAGCCACACAGACTTTGCATCCACACGTACAGCTTGCAATCACCTTGAATTTCCCTTCCCCAGGAAGTTAACACCAGTGCCCTATCTTAAGTGATCTAGAGGTTGTGACAACAGAAACCCAAAACAAAGAGGTTACTTGCACAACGTTGTGTGCATGATGAGGAGAAGGGATTATATTGGGAGTTTCATGCTCATTTATCTGTATAGGCTTTGAGAACTGCTTTGAGAATCTGTGTCCAAAGACTTTACTACGAGTCTGGTGTCTCAGGACAGATTCACAAAAGTGTGATCATGTGCTGGGGTTCAGCCATGGGAATCTCTTGTAGTCTCAGTCTGTGGTGTTGTGTTCCCCACTATTCTTTAGGGGTAGGTTTTAATCGTCCTGCTGTAAGGAATTAAATGCACTGTAGATAGGATGGATGAGGCACTGAGCAGCCTGGTGTAGTGGGAGGTGTCCCTGCCCATGGCAAGGGGGTTGGAACTGGATGATCTTTGAGGTGCCTTCCAACCCAAACCAAATGTTGGAGCTATCCAACATTTTCTCATTCCCTTTTTTTTTTCAGAATTTTTCCTTTGCATCATTATACCACCATCTATGGTCTGTTTAATTTTCCGTGCCTATGCTCAGCTTCCTGAGCAGGTTAACCTGACTTTATATTTGCTAAAGGGTAATTTTCAATACTGTAAAGGAACTTCCCCCATGTGTATCATACTTTTCCTGTGGCGTCTGCATTTTAAAATATTTTTAACCACAATTGCATTTTTCACTGGCAGGTTAGTCAGAGGTTATAAGGGCAAAATCTGTGGTTACATTCTGTGGTTGCATGAGAGTGAGCCCAAAATGAAGCCAAATTTTAAATTGAGGGAGATGGAGAGAATGTTGATAAATCCACAACATAAGTTTAGAAGAACTTATTTTTCTAAATTTTGCACATCTGCAATACACAGCAGGAAGTACTGTGATAATTATTTGCACTTTGACGTGCTTGTTTCAAGCGATGCTTGCAAGAACAATATCCAGCTCTAATGGGATAATGGAAAAAACCTGACACTTTTACTTATGTGGCTGCTGCTTCATTCCTGTGGGCAAAACACCATTTAGATAATTGCTGCAGGCTGGTGAGTCCTGTACCATTAGATGGCTCACCCTTCTGATGGTATACTAGAGGTGATCAAGCCCAGCAGCTCCCAGCCTTACTGCTTGTCATCCCCACGCAAATTCTCTGCAAGCTGTTTTCTGTGATAGCACAGCTCACTTCCTCTGCACCCAGGCAAAGAAACCTACCCTTCAGCATTTATAGGAGTGCATTGTTTAATAGGATTGCATTTAAATTCCTATAAGAGTTGTCAATCCAATGCTTATGACTCAGAATGGAAACCTCTTCCTAGAGAGACTACTTAACCACTGACTACTGGATACAGTGAATGAGTAGTATGCTGGAAAGAGAGGATATAAACTTGTTTGTTTTAAGTTAACCAGCAATCAGTTCTGGCTATTGCAGTTTTTATTATTTTTTTTATTAAAGGCAACAAGGACTGTCTATTATTGGAAAGTGCTAAATAGATTGAAACAGCTTTATGACAGGGCCTGTTAAAACATGTTTTATCATGTATTTTCCGTTCAGAGCATTTTCACCGCTGCAGACTCAACAGACTTAAATTAAGATTTGACAGATTTGTTTAGAAGCTGCTGTTCTCCAACACACCCCAAATAATTTGTTATTTTTATTCAACTTAAGACAGAAGGATTCCAAATTCCTTCCATAGCAGTGACTGGTTGTATTATTACTTTTTAGATGGCAAGATACCTAAAAGATAAATATGAATAGAAAATCTATAGGGATTTTCTGAGTTACTGAGTCCTGTCATTTGGTGTTTAAAAGCAACAGCTTATAGAAGCACTTTGACAAATGTCTTGAGCTCTAGCTTAAGATCAGTTCAATTTTTTTGCCCCTACTTCATCCCACTGGAGTTATGTTACAGACTATCCTCACAATCAGAATCTGTAATTTTTTTATTTAAAAGTATCCATTATTTATTTCTAATAATTTTCCTTGAATCAATGTTGCCTTTACTTTAAAAATAGATGTTTCCTCTCTAATGTTCCTCATAAAGTCCTTCATCACCTGATAAAGGAGGATGAAGTTGTCATGGATTCTTTAGAAATTACATGTATGCATAGAAATTACACTTATTCATCAGAAATTATATCTATTCAATGATGAAGTTCACTATGTTTAAAGAGTTGCTTCTCTTCTCAGGTCTTCTGTCAATTTATTTTGCTCTGATACCTCATCTCCTCTTCCCTGTTCCCCAAAATATCTTTTCTTTCCTCTGAACCTGTTTCAGACTAAATCAATCCTCTAGAAAAGTGGCAGAGAATCACACTTACTTCTGATGAGGGCACTGACACCTCCCCAGCTTTATCAGGAATCTCTCCCCAGGACTTGCATTCACCTTTCCAAGGCCACAGTGCTATAGCATTCTTGAACATTCTTGAACCTCATTCTTTGTCTTTCTCAACCCAGATACTTTAACCACAGAGCTTTCTACAACCAAATTTCATCTCATTCCTATGACTCATCCTCAATGCCACCGTGATTTTTCCGTGTAACATTCTGATCCACCTCCTATTGAAAGACAATAAATAATGGATAAAGACAGCTCACATTGCAAAATTAAACAGGCTGCAGGTTATGGATTGCATCATATTTGAAACAAACCACACAAGATTATAGAGACTTTGGCAAATGTTCTGCATAGTCAAGGACAATAATAAAAATTGAGTGGGTTATTTCATCAAAAAAATTTTTTCATTGGAAATATAGATTGATTTCTGATTCCTCTTTGGAAAGTTCAGAGTTGATCCCTTTACTCCAGCCAACCTCCTTTACATTGTTCCTTAAGCACCTAGCTAATGTGGGATCATTTCAGTGTGAAGTCTCCATATGACACAGGCCTGGTACAACTCTCTTTTTCAGTCTTGACCTTGCACAAGGAAGTAGACAAAAGAGAAGTACAGATAAAAAGCAGCAGTCAAACACACACCTAAACCTGCTTTGGAGACTAAAATATCATTTTTATAATCACAGAATCATCTTGGTTGGAAGGGAGCTTTCAGATCGTTGAGTTCAACCGTTAACCTTAGTCTGATAAGAACCATCACTAAACCATATGTCTATGCACAATGTCTACCAGTCTCTTTAAGTATCCCCAGGGATGGCGCCTCAACAACCTCTTTGGGCAGTCTGTTCCAATGCTTAAGAACCCTTTCAATGTAAAAGATTTTTTCTTAATATCCAGTCTAAACCTCCCCTGGCACAACTTGGGCCATTTCCTCTTGCCCTGTTACTTGGGAGAAGAGATGAATCATCTCTCTACAAACTCCTTCCAGGTACTTCTACAGAGCAAGCCTCATTTTCTCCAGACTAAACAATCCCAGCTCTCCCAGTCCTCTTAAAACTTTTTCTCCAGATCCTTCATTCAGTTACACTTGGTTAGGGATTTTGGGCTGCAAAACGGATAAAGAGCATCCATATTGCTACACAATTCCACTACAGTCACAGCCATGAGCAACCTATAAAAGAAGGTGAATTTATTTCCTGCGGTTACATCCTGGCAATCTTGATGGCATTCACAAGGAGAACATAACTAAAGGCCGTCTCTTCTGACACTAGGAACATTTCTCCTGTTTTCCTGTTCTGAACTGATAACTGTAGCTAGTAGAAATCAAAACATGTATCCAAATAAATTGCTATAGTGTATAATTTTGAGAATAATTCTATACTGTCTACATATACTGAAATATCATACGTCATCTTACTGCAATGTGTAGGTAGTATTAAAATAGCACAAAACAATACTGAGACTTAATCTATCTGATCTGAACAAATTACTTTCTGCCTCAGTTAAAAATGGCTTAGCTTTTAGAAAATTTAGTGTAAAATTAACCTTCCTCCCCCTGTTAAACAAACAGTCTCCAGGCTATGCTTATGGAAAATTATTCTCACGGTAATCAGCTGTACATGCTGACAAACTTGTTCTTTTCTGGTTGCCTAGCTGTCTACCAACCTCCTCTGGCTCCCTGCCATGACCTCTGTGAAAGAGCTGCTATAGCAGTAGCAAGAATTTTCCCAGAAAGCCTTATTAACTCTGCTGTAGGTTTTGTTTTTTTGAACAGCGAACTCGCTGAAGTATAATTATTTTGAGAGCATTTAGATGAAAACCAACCATTTTTGTTCTTTTAAAATAGATACAAGAAACTGAACTGGACAAAGGAGGTAGACATTGTATGTTATGCCATTGCAGAAAACACTGCAATACCAACTCTAAAGTTCAACTAAAATAAGTTATATCCCTCTTAAAGACCACAAAAACATTCTGTTAGCTGAAAATTGGTAGGTCTGATGCTGATATCTACATATATGTGCATATATATATACACACGTGTATTTAACACACATGAAGGTAGGCTTGAAGAACAACATTTACAAAGAAGTTACATCTTTTGAAATTTCTTCATCACAAAAGAAGTATAAAAAGAAAATCAATTGAAGTAATTTTCTTAAATTTCTTTACTTATAGTAGCACACCAAACCAATATTCAAGGGCAATTACATAAAGGACTCCTGTGGATGTTCTACAGGTTTAATGTGACCTTCCTCTAAATCAGCTGCTGGGCTCCCATACGTGCTTATGAAGCACCCGGGCACCAAATCTGAACAGGGCTTCAAGCACTGCTGAGTTCCACATACAACAGTATTATAGTTAGGAAAAAAAAAAAAAGTTAAAAACCAGCTAGATTATTTCTTATAGAACAACTTCTCCTCCAGGTTGAGTTGATGAGCATGAGAAAAGTAGACATCCACATAAAATAATATTATCATTTGTATGTACCACAAGAACAGTATTTAATAGAATGTAATAATAGGGTAGCCAGGAAAGCATCAATTAAAATAAATTGGGTGCCTGAGAAATTCTAGATATTCCTAAGGTCTTAAGAAAATTTGATTGCATGTACTTATTAGGATGCAATCGAGAACAAAGGTATACTTTTAGACTTATCTCTGAGGTAAAACAACTGGATAGACTGCAGATCCTCTTGTTTATGCATCCATATGCAGAAGTAACAACCAACTAACTACACATGCTGGTTTTTTAAAAAAAATAGAGGGTTTTCATCCATTTTCTCAATCTACTTTGTAGCATACTCAATTTCATTTTGTTTACATTTGTTGAAGCTTCTACAACATATATTTGCTAAGCTGCTAGATTTGTTAAGCACCAGCTGCTCTAGTTATAGATGGCCCGGAGCTGATGTAAGTAAAATCCCTCAACTCAAAAATTGGGTTGCTCAAGATATGCACACTCTCAATCTTGCTTTATGAGGTAGAGCCATACACTAAGAACATAAAGACATGGAGATTGCTCTTATTTTTTTTTCCTAAATATTTGCATTAACTACCAAAGCCACACAGAAGAAAGATGAATAAAGAAATACCAACACACCAGAGACAGTCTGATGCAACAAACAGAGAAACCCCAGGTCTGGACCCACCCACTGGAGGAAGGCTGACCATCGATGTGATCTTGCTCTTTGGCCACCTGGAGGGCAGCAGCAGAATAGGACTGGCAGGACATGGGCAGCCCTGGTGCACCATAGGGCTGCAGTAATGACCTGGCTGTGTAAGCCCCAGCACAACTCCAAGAACTATGGTGTGGTTCACCTTTAAGGTTGTTGTAAGGGTGGTGAGACACTGGAATTTGTTGCCCAGAGAGGCTGTGATCCCTGAAAATATTCAAAGCCAGGCTGGCTGGGGCTTTGAGCAACCTGGGCTGGTGGGAGATTTCCCTGCTCATGGCGAGGGATGGGAACTAGATTATCTTTAAGGTCCTTTCCTACTTAAACTATGCTGTGACTGATGTAGGGTACCAAGCAAGTGTGTAGGGGTGCCAGGTCTCATTTTATGATTCTGTGATGGATACAGAATTAAAAGGGGAAAAAAAAAATGCGAACATGACATGAAAGTTAAGTCATCCATCAGGATCCAAACCATAGTCATTGCTGAGTTGCATTACATATTTGCCAGCTGTTCATTGGCCTATTGGGAGCGAACTACTGATATCTCAAGTCAGCTCTTAAAAGGGCAAGCACGTACATCAGACTTAGCAAGCACAGCAGTAAAACATGGATTTAAAATGGCTTTGCCTTCACTCCCTCTTCTCAGCAAGGATGAGGCTTCCTGGTCAGAACCATGTTGAGGAGAGTAGGAGGTCAGTCATGCTGCAGACAAGAACTGACGTTTCAAAGCCAGAGCAAGATTTCTGTTATTAAGGAAGTGTGCTATAACGACAGATTCACAGATTGCAGTGAGGAAAGAACTTTTTTTTTTTTAACTGGTGAAGTTCTTGAGCTTTGTGGTGACTGATTTAATGGCTAAAAGGAGATTTCATTACATTGAATTGAAAAGCTGTCAAGAGACACAGGACTTACTTCATTCATAATTATTGCTGGGTGTTAATAGTCAGAAATCATACCCCTGGTGAGGGGGTAAAAGGACAATAAAAATGTTTCAACACTGTGTAATACAAATTTAAGACAAGCTTTGATGCAAGACTAGATGCCTACTGGGGTACACAGCAGCTACAGAACTGTTTCTCAGTTAATGCAAGCAATCATTGATAAGTATTGAGAGGAGTGAGAAGGTGCCTCATATTCCAGTACATCTTTTGGTCCACCTTTTCCATGGTCCTGAGAAAGAGAGTGATGTCGTTGAAGCAATAAACTTTGGACCACAAAGGAAACATAGAGGATCTTTTGAGAAGAACTAGATCTCCCTGCAACTGATTTCAAAGTAAAACTGGACCTCCACATACCATACTCCACCATATTAAATGTATGATTCTACATCTAAAGCAAAGTCAGTGTTTATACTTTGAGTAAAATGGAAAGGTACAAAATACTTTCCTTCAAGTAAATAGTCTGAGGTTGAAAAGAAGAGCTAGAAAAGATAGGGCAAACAGTAACACTTGTGTAACAGGCACTACAGGGAGAGTTCCACCTGGCACCCAGGAAGGAATTTGTGCAAGAAATGAAAGAACTTATTGTCCCACAGCACTGGTTCTTGGGCTCCAGTCTGCTCACTCTGGTAGTGAGGACCCGGCTTCACAACTGACCTACAAAAGGAGAGGATTCTTCCTCCTTACACTGCATTTTAACATCCATCTAGAATCAGCAGAGTGTTTCCTGACTGATTAAAATAAAGCTTGTCAACTTGTGTTGCTAATTTATGTCCTTCAATACAGAGAAAAAAAATCCATCACAGATTCCAGATCCTCTTTCTTCCAGACCATCACCTGTCTGAAACAGATAGTATAAAATCCCTTGAGAAAGGAAATGCAATGACTGAATCTGAGATGAGCTGCAACTTAATAGATGATTCAGTTATCTCCAGAATGGGCTGGGATTCTGAGATGTTCAAAGGTTCAGCACACAGAGAAAAGAAGGGAATGAACCTCTTGTCATTAACATAACCAACAGATTATTTGCTATCAATTCAATAACAGTGCAAGCACAGTCCTCTCTGACAGGTTCTCTGTTGAGAAAAACAATGTAATTTACTTAAAAAGGAGAACTTCAGTTTTCACAGCTCCTAATGCACTCACAACCACAAAGACAGTTCCTTTTTTCAGTTACTGCAAGAGGTTCTGCAGAGCACTGCTGTTTTCTACATGCTCAACCAAAAAGGGTGCAGAGGAAATAAGCTCTCCTTCCCCTTTTTTTCATTTGTAGGTTGTCCTGTTGACATTGTCCTTCCTGTGTGGTTACAGTAATCGCACCATCTCCTCTCTACCCCAGCCATGTGTACGTGGTCACTGCAGCGAGGTCTGCACTTGTCTCAGGCTGCTCCGCTTGTCACTGAGAATAACAAGAGATGGAAAAGAAAAAGTAGCCATATTCTCCTTTAACCCTACGTTCTTCAGTCTAATCAACCATCTCACATCTTAGAGAAAACCTGTGACCTGAATTGAGCACCATGACAAAACCAAGATTTAGGAAAGGCAGCGACACTGCTTATAAAAATAATAAATCCTTGGAGAACAGCTTCTTGTGTTTATATAATCCAGATTTTGATAAAACCTCTTAAATGCTAGAAAAATAAACTTCAAGTAGAACATTTTCCTAGCCTTTTTACTCTGTTTTCAGTTGTACAATGTTAGGTCTGAAATGGCTTGAATAATTGAAACTCAAAGTATTAAAGTATGAAAAATAACTGTAGAGGTCCATGTTTAAAGACAAAGTTAAGAGACACATCTTTTCTGTCAAAGATAAGACTGACAAAAAGAATAAAAATTGTTCATTAATAGTATTTGAAATATAAATCTTTAAAAACATTACACTTCTTTGTATTGATAACATTGAGTCACTTGCAGTGGATTTCAGTACCTTGATGCTACAAGCTGGAATCCTAAAGAGAAGTGCAGAAGAACAGCTTCGCACAAAGCTGGTGACACAGTAGGAATTCTAAGGACTACAGTAAGTAATTCAGAGGAAAGCCTTGGATAAACAGTGTCAGCAATTTCCCCAAGAGAGATCAGAAAGAGTGCTGCAATATCTTCAAAATATACACATGCAATTCTAGCTGGTGGCTTTCCTTGAGAAAACTTGCTTGAAATAAGCTGCTTGATGTAGGAACAGCAGCTTTTTGCTGATATTCCTGCAAAAATCAATATCAAAGGGAGAAATCTATTTTTCAGTGGGTCTCTTGCACTCATCACCAGATACTGGTATTGCCATTTCCCTGCAGGACTTGCTGCTCTGCCATGATGCAAAAACAGAAACAGCTTTTGCATAATTAATGAAACACAGGGTCTGAAAATAGCCCTTTTTTCTTCCCTTTCCTGCCTACCCCTATTAAAACAGCAAACAAAAATCCTAACAATACAGCCTGAAGGTTAAAGGGCCCTTACAAATAGCTACCAGCCAGCCGGTTTGAAGAGAGCAGTGAGAAGTGTAACATCCAGAACTCTCGTGGAATGGCAAGATGTACACAACCAGGAACAGACTGTAAATGTTAACACAGATGAAAAAAAAAAAGAGGAATGTAAGTAGTTTGAAAGATGAGGACTACTGGAAACCACTAGCATATACTCATTGAAGGTGTACTATATTTTCAGCTGTCTACACTCTAATCATCAACAGAGGTATATAAACTTCCTTAAAATGCCTTTTTGCCTACAAAATAAATGATTATGAAATAATAATTAAAAAAATAAATAATCAAGTGTCTTTCAAATGCTTCTACATTTTATCTCTTTGCATACATTTACAATGAGTGAAATACTGACAATATTCTTTAGCTAAAATATTTCCTTTCCTTTAAAAATATACACAAGCTTAATCAACAATGGAATTTAGGATTGCTGTGAAGTATTTTCGAAACACTGGTTCCTACTGCTTTTCCTTTACAGCTAACTACTACTGGAAGATCTGCAAATTGTAGAGTCCTCTATATGCATGTATTTTAAAATCACTTTATGCTGGAAGCTCAGGATTTTCCAACATATTTGCCCTTCCTTTCACTTTTGGAAACAGTTACAGGCTCTTAATACAAGGGAAAGGGCCCATAAGCAGAGCAGACGGGGTTGCCATCTGTTCTTGCCTGATCTTTTGTAAGATATGAAGTCAGTACAGCTTCTTACAAAGACTTGTGTTCGAGGTTTTCTTCCTGTGCTTCTCAATTTCCTCCTGCGCTTGTTCAGTTCTTTCCTACAATACAAAGTAAACCACTGTGGGGGGATTGCTTCAGTACCTTTGAGATAGACAATGAGTTTATCAGAGGATGTGAAGCCAACACATTCTTCACCTAAAAAGATTCGGAAGCTAGCAAGGTGCTCACTTGGACATGTTTTTCACTTTTGCACACAGGAAACCTGAGCATTTCTTTCATGCAGCTGGAAGCCAGGCTGAGCATAAGGCAGCTGTGCTCTGAATCTTCAGGCTTTGAAAGGTCTTCAACCTCCATCTCAGATAGTTGCTGTCACACGGAAAGAAGCATGTGGGAGCTGCTCAGTTTATATACATAATTTCTCTTCAGTAGCTGAACTCTGGGAAGCCTTAAGCATCTACTACTATTTTTAGGTATTTCACCTCAAAATGTATAAGCCTGAGTCAGGCAGGGCCATGGCTGACACCCCCACACCTGCCTCCCTGTGTGACACCACTAGGAACCATCCAATGTGCATGACTAGGACTAGGACTACATGAACTATCTAGCCCACACAACTTGGCGGGGAATCACACAGCTTGATGGCAAACCAAGAGGAAACATTTTCCTTCCTGTTGTCAAAGGAGAAATCATTTTTGCGTTACAAATTATGTCAGGTTTCACTAAAAATTTAAGGATACGCAACACTTATTGCCACAGTGTGAGGTCTGGCACCCTTCCACATCCACTTGTTAACCTGCATCAGCCACAGAATGGTTCGGGTTGGAAGGGACCTTTAAGATCATCTAGTTCTCCAATGCCTTCCACTATACAGGGTTGCTCAAAGCCCCACCCAGCCTGGCCTTGAACACTTCCAGGGATGGGCATCCACAGCTTCCCTGGGCAATCTGTTCCAGTCTCTCACCATTCTCACAGTAAAGACATTCTTCCTGGATTCTGATGTAAATATATCCTCTCCCACTTAAAACTGTTGCCTCTTCTGCTATTGCTGCACTTCTCAATGAGTCTCTCCAAAGCTTTCCTATAGGATCTCTTCAAGTACTGAAAGGCCACTATCAGGCCTCCCTGAAGCCTTCTGCTCTCAGGTCAGACAGCCCCAAACTCTCTCCGTCTGTCCTCACAGGTCCTCCAGCCCCCTGATCATGCTTGTGGCCCTCCTGTGGACCCTCTCCAACAGGTCTATGTCTTTTTGTGCTGCACAGAGTGTCCAACAGGTCTATGTCTTTTTGTGCTGCACAGAGTGGGACATAGTACTCCAGATGGGGTCTCACCACAGAACGGTAGAATCACCTCTCATCCCGCTGGTCATGCTTCTGATGAAGCCCAGGATGAGGTTGGCATTCTGAACTGAAAGTGCTCGTTGCTGGCTCATGTTGAGCTTTTCATCAACCAACATTCCCTAGTCCTCCTCAGGGCTGAGCCAGTCACGGCAATGGGGCAGTTTAACAGATTTCGGGACTTCCTGGCTCTCGGAGGGGACTCCCCCCCGGGCTCGGTCGCCCCTCAGCGCACATCGGGCCCAGCGGCTCCCACGGCCTCCGGGGCAGCGCCGCGTCGCCCCCCGTATCCCGCCGGATGAGGCCCGGCGGGAACGGCGGCGACCTCTTCTTCTTCCTCTTTTGGCTTCCTCCTTTCCTTCTTCCCTCCTCTTCCCCTCACCCACCAGCGCCCAGCCCGACCCGACAGGTACTTGCGGGGAGGCGGTGACGGGCCCGGCGGGGCGGGAGCGGAAGGAGGTGTCGTCTCTCCCCCCCGCACGGCGCATGGTCTCGGCGGCCGCGCACACGCCGGCCTCCCCCCCTCTGGCTGCCGCGCGCTGTGGTCTCGCCCGCCCCCGCTGCCATGTTGGATCGTGCGGCCGCCGGGGCCGGGCCGGAGTTGGAAGTTTAGCGCCGCTCGGAGGGGCGGGTGCCATCGGTCGCCGGCGCGGAGCGGCACCGCCGCAGCTGCACGCTCCTCATTTCCCGGGCCGCCGGGAACTGGCTGAGGTCCCGACGCCCCTCTTCACCTCTGTTCCTCTTTCCCCGGCCCGCAGAGGGAGGCTCGGCGATGCCGTTTCTGTGAGGCCGCGGCGGCAGCGGAGGAGAAGGGGGCCGCGGGCGCCAGCAGTCTCAGGACGGCGAGGGCAAGCGCCGGGCCGGACCCGGCCATGAGCGGCAACCCGCAGCAGCAGCCCCCGCAGCCGCGGCGGGTCACCAACGTGGGCTCCTTACTGCTCACCCCGCAGGAGAACGAGAGCCTCTTCAGTTTCCTCGGCAAGAAATGCGTGGTGAGTCCTGGAGAGGGGAAGAGGGGACGGCCCGCAGCGCTACCGTCCCGGGGACCCCTAACCCGTTCCCACCCAGGGGTGCGGGGAGCTGAGGGGCGTGTGAGGACAGGCCGGCCGGGGCGCTGGGAAGTTGAGGGCTGCGTAAGTTTCAGCTAGCCCGTCCCGGCGCCCGGCAGAAGCGGGGGGTGTGGGGAGACGGCCTCTGCAGGCCTCGCTCCCTGCCTGCCTCGCCCGCAGCACCCCCGCAGCCGAGCCGGGATGCTGTGTGCGATGAATGGCAGCGACCCTCAGCGAGGGTGGCGGGGCCTCTTGGACGGTCCAGCCCGGCCCGGCCTCGCCCCCTCCGCTGGAGACCTCCGAGGGTGCCGGCGTGGGTTCTGCCCTTCTGCGCTCCCCACTCAACCCCTGCGGCCATCGGTGCCGAGCTGCCGGTGGTGGCTGAGCCTTGTCCTATAGCCGACCCCTGCCCTGCAGGAGGAACCGGGCAGCCAGGGAGCAGCCGCAGGTGAAAAAGGTCTGGTTGCCCGGGGAGGCTGGGGGCGAGCCCCAAGCGCACCTGCAGTACCGCAGAGCTGTGTCGATGGAGTTACAGGAAATGTGGTAGGCCCGCTTTGGGTTTAGTCTGTGCTTCTCTTAAGCTAAACAACAGGTTCACGTACTCAAAAGCGACTCAAGTACTGCATCTTTTTCCTGTGTGGGCGTAAGCATGTATGTATACGCAAATGCAATATAATGGTTAAAAATCCTTGTAGTAGGTGTGTTACCAAGTATATCGGCAAGCTCTTCGTTTTCAGAGTACCTTGTTGCATGTTAATGTAGAACAGTAGCAAAGAACAACTTTTAGGCTTCAGAAGTTAACTGCTTTCTTTAGACAAGAAGCCTTTAGAAAAAAAAATGGGAAAAAAATCAAGAAAACACTTTTTTTTTTCCTTAAATACAAGCAATCATCTGGGAATTACTGAAAATTATGTCACCTGGCTGATTTCTGGTACTTACCCTGGTAGTAGATGCACAGTCAGGCACTGTGCATCTAATTTTAATGCTCTGAGGAGTGTCTGGTGAACTTAAACTTGGGATTTAGAGCAGGATATCTGTGCAGGCATAATGATTATTCCACATAACTCTGGACTTTGAAATGGCATTGTTGATCATACTGACTGTTGCAAGGAAAGCATAAGATGTAGTAACTGAAGAGGAAGTAGGTGTTATTTACATTGGGATGGGTTAAATAGGATGCTGTCACAATAACATGAGTTAAATGTGTCGAAAGGTGTGACACTGAAGAGATCTTTGAAAAATGGATTTGTTCAAAGTGCCTTCAATTAATTAAACTCCTTTTTGGGCACAAATTTTTTATATGTAGCTACTTTGCAAAAACAATAGAAAACTTCTCTACATTTAAGAAATAGTGCCTGAATGTGTGTGTATAAGTTGATTTGCAGTTTGTTTTTCTACAACTTGGATTTTCTTGTTAAGAGAACACACTTTTAGTTTTTGTTACACTTGGATGTAGCACTCACCTACTCAAGTTCTCAGCTTTTCTGCATAAATAGCATGTTGAAAGCAGAATTTGGAGGTAAATATCTTCACAGTATCTGAGTGTTGTGAGATTTGTGACAGGTTGATAGCTTCATAGACATGATTTGCTTTGTATTTTCCTTGAAACTACCCATTCCTGTGGTTTTCACTGAATCACGAGTGACTTTCCAACTGAGGTTCTTAGTACTGTGGCCTGTTCTCTTCCCCTTTCCCCAATCCCTATGTGCTTTCTAGGTTAAGCATATATTCAGCTTACTATAACTCGAGGGTCTCTGCTTAATCTTCAAGACTTGAGAGTTGAAGTTCTAGAGATGTTTAACTAGGGTCTTGTGTCACGAACCAAAAATTGTAACAATTCAGAAACAAATAAATTATTGTATTGAATGTCTCTGCCCCTTGTGTGGCAGTATCTGTTGTAGAAGTGGAATGGACACCTGAAGATATGATAGCAGCTTGGGCCATCTGACTTGAATCCACAATGTTAGTCTGTCAGAGCCCAGCAGAATTCCTGATAATTGTTTCCTTCCAGCTTGACTCAGTGCTGACATGCTATGCAGATGAATGCTTTTTTGCTGTAATGTACTTGATATTTGATCTTGTAATATCTGTGTTTAAATTATTAATTGGTGAAACTTCAGCCACTTGAGTGCTACTTTTAAAAAAAGGAAGTTCGTGTGAGTTTCACAAGATGCTACCTGCTTGCTTTCTCACTGGATGAATTGTCTGTGCTACTCGACTGCTTCAGGTGTTGTTTCTATCAGCCTGGAGCATGAATAAGAACTTTATGTGCAACTGCCATATCAGCACAATTTTAGGTTATGCTTGACTTGACCTCGTGTTTACATTACTAGCGAAGTGATCGCCAAAGGAACAGTTGAGACTTGAGGCAGTATACTATGATTCTGGATACTCTTTTTGTAGTAATAATTTATAGTGTTGTTAGGGAGGACATAATGGCAGTAACACTCCTGAGGGGCTTGGTTAAAAAAGCACATGGCATTCTGAACCTTATTTATTTCAACACTCTTTCCTTCTGTTTTTCGCTGATAACAAGGCAGCTACTTTGAAATAACACTGAGGATCTGGCTACTTCATTTTTGTTCTAAGAAAAAGCAAAGGAATTTATCAAGTAGCTTTATTTTGATTGAGTACTCATAACCTATGAACTCCAATGCTGACATCATTTCAATGGCATCTTAAGTAATGATGACTGGTAAACATAATGATTAGCTGTGAGTGGAGAAAGTGGTAGAGAGCCATCCCTGTGTGTTGCTGAGGCTGATACTGGACTGCTGATACTTTGAGAGTCTCATTGAGTAAGCAGATGTACATACAGAAAGACGCTGATTTTTTTTTTTTTTTAACTCACTTCCCTTTCCCCCTCACCACACTTGCTGACCTGCAAAGTGCTTATCTGAATCCATGAGTAATTGAAATACCTTTGCATATGACAAGATGAAGTTTTCAACACCAAGACTCTGGCTAGTAGTCAGAAGTGAAGCTATAGTTAATTTGGTTGAAATGTGAATCCAAATGTCAGACTGCTTGCCAGAGGTATCCAGGATAAGGTTTTCTTAGGTATATAACCAGTTTTTATTCTGATATATGACATTTGCTACCTATCTAGGTCAGGTATAAAATTCTTTTGTGACTTTTTTTATCATAATACAGAAGTAATTCTAAGGTAAGCTAGGAAATTTCTTTTGTATATCAGTGAAATATTTTACTGATTGCATCAAACTTGGAAGTTACTGTTTAAGTTTGCTTGGTTGTAAATTGGTCACTTTGTTTTGGTCCTAAGGAATAAGAATGAGCTTTTTATTGAAAAGCAAATAGTAGGTGTCCCATTAGTGAAGAAGGTACTTTTGTAATTTGTATGTTCAATATTGGTCATTAATGTAACAAATGAAAATTTTCTTTATTCTGTAGACATAATTATACATGTGTGAGATAATTTAGGAAAGAAAACACGAGGAGTGTGTACTCGATAACACTGGAAGTAGGTAATGGGATATAGATATTTTGGACTGCCTGAAAGTGGGTCTCAGCACTTCAGTACCGCAAGGTTTAGGAATAGGTTGTTATTTGTAAGATCTGGATGTGGTTGATAATGGTAAACAGGAACTGGTAAAGAATACAGAAAGATAAGTGATATCAGTAGTTGAAGAAAACAAGTTTTGGCTGTTTTAAAATTGCATGTGACCAGCTTAAGACTGTGTGTCAGAGCCAAAGGACAAATTGTAGTAATACTTGAGATAAAACAAAATAAGAGTGTAAATGGCAGTTACAGCGCTTAATTGATAAAAGTTAAGGTTTTGTCAAGAAAGTACTTGCAAGATTACTTGTGTGTATGAAGACAATATGATCTAAACTTCAAACCTGGACTGCAGGTCAGAGTAATAGACAACTTTATGTGGCTGAGAAATGTTGAAACTTTTCAATTTGAATTTATGTTGCAGGCTGCACATCCAAAAAAGGTTGAGATCGTAGTTTGAAAGGAGTTAATTCTTGAAGGGTTAGGAAGAACTGAGTCATCACTTCAGTGGTGGTTATCTCATCTTCACATGTCTTTTTAAATGAGGTAAAGAGGGAGAAGACAAACTGTAAAGGAAATGGTCTTGTGGAGCAAAATAATATTGAAAGTTGTGCTTGGATTTCTTCTGAGGTCTGTTCTGATCTATCCGAAAACATGTACCATCTTTAGATGCCTTGCTGGTACCCACTGGAGTAATTTCCTTAAGGAACTTATTAGCCATAGTCTTCCCTAGAAGGAAATTGCATTGAATTTTGACAATTACTCTGAATCAAACCTGTAGCTACAAAACTGATAGTCACAAGAGTGGATCAGGTCAGAGTCGTCAGAATGAGTAGTTTACCCATGGTTTTCAAACTGTGTGCATGTATCTACAGTGAGGATCCCTCTATCTCAATGTTTTCCTTCCATCTCAATGGTGCATAGGCAAATCATTTGCCTATAAGTGAGAAATGTTTTGGAATTACATGGGGAATGCCCTGCAAGCTATTGCACCTTGGAGGTGTATGCATTTGAGACAAAGCATAGGATTCCTTTCAGGAGTAAAAGTCAAATTTAGGTGTTAAAATCCTGTCATTGTCAGTAGATATCACTAGCTGTTAGCTAGGTATCTCCTGTTCAATTTACTTGAAGTTAGAAATTTACCTGATAATTATAACTTTGTCTTTTCTTCAGTGATTGTAGTGGCTACACCCCTCCTGACAATGCTTATAGCTCATGAGCTATGTCACAGAAGTTAGTGTCTTGACGTGCATGATGAGTTCTACTACAATGCTGGTCACTGTGTCTCCTGTGTAGTTTTACATGTTGCTGAACAGACAGCGATCTAGTAATATAGACTTGGAGTAAGTACCTCATTCTGTAAAGTTTTCAGAGCTCTTGCATTCTTTTCTGAACTACTTTGTCAGTCTGTTCTCTGGTTTGGAGGTAGACAAGTGTCAGAAATCTCCTGTCATCTCTGTGGTTAATCATCAAGTCAAGTGCACCACTCACGCTCCTGATAACGTACTGTGGAATGCTATAGGGCACAGACGCAACAGGATGAAAACAATTTGTAGTCACAAGCTGTTGTGTTGTAACTTATCAGCTCTTCACAGCTAAGAATCAGGTGGGGGAATGTAGAAGAGCACAGAGTTGTAGAATTCAGATGAACAATCATATTTTGACTACAAGATTTTCTTCAGGATGTCCAGATACCACTTGTTTAGGAGATCACCTAAGGAAGAGGTAGTTTCTTGTTAAAAGATGGAGTTTACTGTTTTGTGCAAATATGTAAATAGAAAAGATTATTTTTTATTTCCTCCTTTAATGGAGAAACTATGGAATTTCTCTACATTGTGATCATAAATACCTTTTTGAATGTTATCACAAGAATGATTCTTCTATGATCTTTTTTGTTGTCAGGGGTTTAGTATGAGCCTAATTTGTAGCGAGTGCAAGTGTGTACCATGCAATTTCAGAGTTGAAAGGTGGTAATGGAGAATGTTTAAACTTTAGATTTTAAGTCTTTTCTATTGGAGAAGTTCTGGTACTTATGCCTGGAAAAAAATCCATGTCTTCAGTCTCTGCAGTTAGTGTCTCTAGTAGTGCAGGAAGTGCAAGTAGTAGTGACTGCCGGGGCCAGCAATGGCAGCTACTGCAGTACTGAAGTGTTGTAGTGGTCTGTGTATGATAAGTGAGCATCATGTAAGAGCTTTGCAGTAGTTCATTAACCAGAAGTTTTGATTCTTTCATTGACCATTTATAGGCAGAACTGCCTGCAGTGGAGATGGGGTTTGCTGAGCTTTTAGGCACTCAAGTGTGTCAAAGAAAGTTTGCTTAAAGCAGGGTGGTAAGATTTATGTCCCCTTTTCCAGTAAGCATGTTTCAAAGGCTTGTCTCTTGAGGAGTTTTTGTAGTACAGAAATTAAATTTATTATAGTACAGGAGATTTAAGGTTTCATGACCTAATACCTAGACAATAAAACATAGGAAGTAACAAAAATGTGGCATGGGTACTAAAGAGAGTTGCTTATTGGTAGATTAGAGTACTGTTTCCTTGAGTAAGGTTGACATTATATGTTGCATGAGCACAGAGGGATTTTTTTGTTTGTTTTAGTTATTAATTTGTTTTCCTTGTAATGGTAAATCAATGGAACTAAAACTGTATCTTCATGTGTGATTTTAAACAGCCTACTCTACCAGGGCATGACTCAATTAGATGCTGTACAAGATAGTTTTGTTTCTCCTGTATTTGCTTGTGTACTCTGAATTCTGTGGCTTTCAGACATGTTGTTTATGCCTGGGTAATCAATAAAATGGGAACAGTAGGTATGCAGTTACCTTCAGGGAGAACTACAATTAAATTCTAAGATAGTGAATTGTGCTGTGATCTTCTTGTGACCAGAAGTGGCGTTGTGTGAAAGTCCATTGGAACAAGAAGAGATGTCATGCAGTTGTCTGTATGCATTATAAGAAAGCTGCTCACTTGCTTAATTCTTCATATTCAGCAGTGTGTTTTCAGCTGCCTGTGAGTTAAAGGAGGATGATACTCCTGACACCTCTTCGGGTTTGTGCAATGAGTAACACGTTAGATGTGTCAAATTAGAATGCTTGAATTAAGAATATATGATTCTGGAAGAAGTTCATTAAATGAATTAGTCAGTTCCTGTAGACTTAATGTTCTGTGGAGATCATTGCTGGCAGGGAAACTGTTGCTGCAGAGCTCTGTGACAAACTGGCAGATTTGCAGATTGCAGCTCACCTTGGGCACTTGCTTTCTCCACACATCCCATCTTGTAGGAACTGTTTTCCCTGTACTGTTTACTTGATTAGCTGTAAAATCCTCACTCTGAGGAAGCTTTTTTTCTTTTAAGCTTTCTGAGAAGCAGAGTTAATGCATTTTCAAGTTTTCCAATGTGTCTAGCTTAAAGCTGAAAGATCATATTAAAGCTTGCTAATCAAGGTCATTAGCGTTTCTGTAAGATGATTTCATGCACGTTTTCCTCTTCAGAACTTTTTGTAATTCAGAATTCCCCTACATTTGTCTAATGTCCCTTCAAAGTGAATGTGCTAGCTTGCCTATAGCTTCCCTTTTGTAATAAGCTGCTATGCAGCACCAGAGCAGTATAGTTATACAGGAGCCTATCTCTGTTCACCAAGCATGTTTTGTGTGCAGGAGTACAATGCTGCAGTTTGAGAAACATGGACCTAGCAAAAGAGGATTGGCTTTTTCCTCTTTGAAAAGCTGAAAAAATTCTTACAAATTATTTGAACTCTTTAACTATGGAAACATACGTCTTGCCTCTAAGATAGCAAATGCTTTTAAAGAGTGCATTTACTTCAAGTGATGCTTTTCCCAAAAGTTAGGCAGCACTTGGTATAATTCTTTACAAGAAAAGTTTAGACAAAAAATGGATTCCTAGAAAAAAAAATTTGAAGTATTTAGTAGGAAGATCTACTAATTGTCTTGCTATCTGAACAGAAAAGCTACAAGAATATTTGAGTATGTGAACTTGGCATTAAATTGTAAATGCTTTCTTTCCTTCTCCTCTAGGTGACAGCCAAGAGATTTATTTATATATTTGTCATTCATGGTTAATAAAATAAATTAGTATGATTTTTTTGTATTAGTATTTCTGTGTTGACGATAAAGAGAAATGGCAAGGTATTTTATAGCTGCCTTACTACATTTTATAGCGGTAGCAGTAATTTATTGACTTAAACAGAAATTTTAGGTTCTGTGTAGGAAATAAAGCTTTCAGATTTTCATGCTGCAGACTATATTATATTTGGTATAATGATATTTTAGGAATCAACCACTATTTATGTTCTAAGCCCAGTCCTGTTTCACATTAAAGTTCTGCAGAGAACGGTGACCTTTGTTTTCTGTCTCAGCTTTCATTGGAGTCTCCTTGCGCTCTCTTACCAAACTCATGCTTTTTTAAAAGTAAGTTTTCTGTTCCAGCAGAATGATTTTCTTCCCATATTATCTCTTTTCCTCTTGTACCTCAAGTGCTTTCAAGATCTTCCTTTCTTCCTTCAGCACTCCATGTGTGTGCACAACCTGCACAAAGGTCTCCTGGTATAAGTCTCTCTCACCTCTTTCTCTACCTCCTTCTCTGCCCCCTGCTTCTCAGTTGTGCAAGTTCTTCGTTCATCAGTCATGTTTTCCTACCCATACTCAGTGGCAGAATAGACCTGGTTTGTATTCTTCCAACTTAACAAAGCATCACATGAGGAAAAAGATGAGGAGAGGTGATGGTCTCTGCTAGCCTGCTGTTGCTGCTGCATACATAGGAGTGTATGCTTGAGCTGTGGTCATAAGATGTTTGTCTCCTATTTCACCTTCACTGGTCCAAGTACTTGTTTGTGTTGCTGTAGAAAAGAGACTTTTTTGCATGTGAGGGTGAAGCAAAAATCCTTTGCATGTGAGGGTGAAGCATGGTATTCCTCAGGCCTCTTGCTCTGCTCCACCCTCCACTGCTACTTCTCCAGGGAGGACCAGACTCTCCAGTTCATAAGCTGCTATATTAAGAAACCATATAATGGAAGATACAGCTCCAGCAACTCCACAGGCACAGATCTGAAACCACAGAATTGCTTAGTCCTGCTTTGAGTGAACTGTAAGTTATTTCCTGTTCCTCTACCCATGTGACAGCTCTTTCTCAGCGCAGCTAAGTTGTGGTCATTCTTTTTAAGTAGACTTTTTTTTCCTTTACTCCCCCTCAATTAGCCAAAGCAAATAGAAACATCACTTGGCTTATGACACTGAATATACACAAAGGCATCCAGATAGGCTCCTTGATTTTTTGCAGTTAAATGAATAGAGTAAGAAAACTGAACATCCTGTGTGTTATATGTTCTGTGCAATAACCACAGGCAAAAGCTTCCACAGAAAGAAGGAAGCGGAGCATTTTTTTCTTTATTTGCCTTTAGTGTGTAACTGAGAGTATCTCAGGTATGAAATTCATTTTATAACAGGGCACACAATTATTAGCATTTGTTTTTTAGTAAACTGGCTATCACCATATTTTTAAAAATAGAGGTTTCGGACTTAATTTTGTGGAATTTTATGTGAAGCAGTATTTTTTAGCTTACAGTAGATGATGTCATTTAGACCTTTCTTAGACAATGTTGGCATCTTTAGATGTTATGCTGCACTAGGGGGAACTGGTCTTGATTTGGATTGTTTGAACGTCAAGTTTTATACTAAACAAGGTTCAAAAGTACTTGTCATTGCAACAGAATATGCTGTTTCCACTCTACTTTCTGGAAATCAGCGGCTCAAGAAACCACATACCAATTAAAAAATATTCTAGTTTTTAGTCTAATTATTAGTCTTTGATAAATTTGTCCATATCATATTCAGGTACCAATATTTTAATACTTGAGAGACTGTTAACACATATGTATTTACTGTGAGGCTGCCCTTCCTTGCTTTAGTCAAACTGTATGCAAGATGCAAGACACCTATTTGTGTTACGGTTCTGTTTGGTAGGGTAAATGGAGATAAATTTGATGATAAATGTTTCTTAGGAGATGTAGATCTTATGTCATGGTTTTCACTTCATTTTTTTTGTCATTTAGGTGATCACTCTTTCAGTGCTTCAGTTATTCACTGAGACTTTTCCTTAACAGTATCTTAAAATTATTCTGGCCTCTACTGCCTTTAAAGAGCTAATCCCATCTGTTCTCTGCCCTCTGTTCATATTGTTTAGATGGAAGTTGCTTTCTGAACAAGTATTTCTGCAGCTGCACCAGGCATCACCTTGCGTAGCTAACGGGTCATACTGGTCATATATATACCTTTCTGTCCCTGATAACCAGAACTGACAGGCTCCAAACATGAGATACCCACCTAGGGTACATGGAAGCTGAGTAGCAGAAGGATGTGTCTTGTCCTTTCTCTCACCTCTGGTCTGTCAGCCAGCTGTGCTAACAGATTGCTAATGACAAATATAAGTAGGGCGGGAGCATGAACTCGGGCACTGTTCTGTGACTGTCCATGGTGTTTAATTTGTTGACATGCTTCCTGGTGCAGGTTTAGGTGATGCTAGTTAGTACTCACCGAAGTTAACGAGCGTGGTTTTGTGACTACAATTGTTGTAAACACAGTTCCCAATAGATGGTAATGGATAGGGCCATTCTTACGTGATTTGTGTTGTGATTTGTGTTGTGCTGGGCGGAGCCAGAGCTCCTGTGCGCTGATGTTACCAATTGATATCAGATCCAGAAAGTGTTCTTCGTCCTGGTTACTAATCTTTGTGCTACCAGGGGACAAAAGAAACTGTAGTGTTGGAGATGGGGAGATGAAAGTAAATTGTTCCAGTGTTGTCAGTAGTTGTGTCCATTACAGAACAAGGGTCAGCTCTATTGCTATTCTCATAACAGTTCTGTTTGACATAACGCCAGAGTCAAACCTGTTTTTTCTGCCAACAACAAAATTTAATCTTGTCTCTCTGCTTCTAGGAACTGCTTTTGGAAACCAGAGAAAATGCTGGAAACTAAGAGTTTCCAACAGATAAATGTGTGCCTGTGCTTGCAACAACCTACTGCAGTGTACATAGTATCAAATGCATGTGACATACTGTGAGCACAAACCCTTAAGGTTGCTGATCCTCTTCTCTGATTTCAGGAAAAAAAAAAAAAGATTTTTGCCTTTTGGTAAGGAGATCTGGCAAACCTGTAGCTTCTACAGACTGCATTAGGTACAGCAGGGGTGACCTTAAGGGCTTCTGTATTTCACTTGCTGTACTCCTTGATTACAGAGCAATGGCCTACCAATAAAATTAATTCCTGTCTAGAGCTTTCTTTTCTGATGAGTAGTTTGTAAGTAATTTAAGAAAAGTTCTCTAAGTCTTTAGAGACTCCAGAGGTGTCTTAAGATTCTCTTGGAATTTTTCACGCAGTTGTATTCTGGCAGTTTTCTGTAAGTTCACATGTGATAATTTATTTCCTGCTTAAGATCCAAAGACAGTTCTAGGGTGTGAAATAATGTAATTAATGGTAGTTTAATTATCATCTACTCTGTTTCTTATGGCCTCTGACCTTAATCAATGATTGTGTGTAGGATGTAAAGATGCAAGTTCAGGAACATTTTCAGTTCATTCTTCTAAATTCACCAGATATGTTTGTGTTCTGATACTTTAGTTCTGTAGACCCTTACCTGAACTTTTCATAGTTTTTTCCTTCTCTCTAGTGTTCTGTGATCTCCTCTACCCTCAAGCCATATTTTTTCCCACAATGTTTTTATAACTCGACACTGTCAGGAACTGGGTCCTAATAGTACTTGTTGCTGCACAAGTAGTTCTTCCACAGCTTTTGCTTCAGAGCAGAAAGGAGATAACAATCCACTATGGATTTCGATGATAAATTCTTTTAGTCTGACTTTCAGGATGTCTTGCATGTTATTTCTGGCAACTGTAATTGCTCTACTAATGAAATTACTCAGTATCACTGGAAATAACTTCTCCAAGGTCACCACATGCAGACAATATCTCTGTGATGCAAGTCTGAATTGGCAAAGAGTGTTACATAGTTGGTTTATTCAAAATAAACAAACCAGCCATAAATAAGGATACCTGCCATATATCATCAAGGCAGTTTTTCCACTTTGCATACTTTGGATGCTTCATCAAAGTGAGTGCCCTGGTTTGTTGGAGTAACCTGGTCATAAGGTGAGGTGATAACATGTTGCTGCTTTGACTTCTTTGACTCTGTTTGTTGCAGAACTTAAGTTTTTATGTGGGAATTGGCAAATTTAGAGGCTTTTGTGCCATATCAGCTAATATAAAACTGTGTGAAAGTTCTGTATCATATTGCATATACTATGGTGAATGGTAGAGGCCTTGTTCTGAAGGATACACTTTTGAATAATTACTGTTACGGAACACTTTTATGGGTGACTTTGGCTGGCCTTTCAGTGTATTCTGTACATCTGCTTCATCTTCTGTAAATAGTCCATCTGCCCAGAAGTGGATTCAGGACCCACCACCATCTAGTAAGATTGTCAGTGTAATTAGATCAGTGTTGAAGTTTCTGGCAAAAAGTTTAATTCCTAGGTCTTTTAAAGACTCAATTACATGAGATGTAACCTGAGATTCATAAAATTTGGCATGCTGAACCTCTAGCATTGCTAATATGTAGATCTCACTCCTCCCGAGCAGCAGAAGCCAGTGATGTTGAGCGTGTTTAGCTTCATTGTATTCTCTGGGACAAAGAGACTTATATAAAATTAGTTCAGAAACTGAAGCATGTACTGCTTCAAATCTGGTGCTTGATTACATTAATGATACTGTCTGATTGGACTGTCAAGTAATACAGTTTATTTTCATTATTTCAATTTCACTGGGATCAAAAGCGAAGCTTTCTAAAGATCACCTTCATCAAAGTTACTACATTGGTTCAACTTGCTGCATTTCTTTAATTGAGACAAACTCCTCAAAAAAGAGTTAAGGTCAGTTTCAGACCTCATGTTTCTTCTAAATGTTCTTTGAAACAAACACTGTCTGTCCAAAGACTTTGTAAAATATCTTAAAGTACTGGGTTCATGTAATAGTTACATTGGTGTGACTATGGATTCTGAACTCTTGTATTGATCTCATAAATGTTGATTTGTCTTTATTGTAACTTTTGTTTCTTGTACGAGATTTAATGCCTTCTCAGTACTATTTTAATAGAGGGAAATAATTTTTATGTTATCTGTAAATTCAGATGGATGTGTACTTTTAACTTTCCATGTAGCATATTTATTGCCACTGAACTGTGTTTACAAGTTTTGAACAGGAACACAGCAGTGCTGGAGAGCAAATTATGGTAACTTTTTTGTGGGGATGCTTTTGTTCTGTGTATTAGAATGTTTTAAGAATAAAGGATTGGGAACATCATTATCTTTATTCCTCAGTTCAGCCTATAAAACTGCTAAATGAATTTGAACTGACAGCTCTGTGCTAACAGAAAATGTATTATGTGATTTTTTTTTTTTATTTTTTTTTTTTTAAACTGAAAGCTGGTGCGTAGACACGGACACCAGGCTGTTGAGTGCAGAGGGGAAAAAACCACCCTTTTGCTGCAGACTGCTTTCAACAAAAACATTGTAGTATAAATAAGTACTCTATTATGAACTGTAAACAAGTAGATTCTTCACAGTTTTTGCTGTTCTGACTGTGCCCAGCAGAGCAGGCACCCTTGTGGATAAGTAATATGCCATCATCTTATGGAGATAGAAGAAGACTTCTTTGGGGAAGAAGCTTTTCCATTTATTAGATCTATGTGCATTTTGGGTGAGTAGTATGTTCAGGAGAGAAATTTTCAACTCCACTGTTAATATCTGGGTCTCAAAATTGTTCTTCATCTGAACTTTATATTTTGGAGTCCTATCTTGGCAGAAGTTGGTTGTATCCATTTCTTTTCTCACATTGAAATTTGAGTATTAGCAACTTGGCAATTCCTTTCTTTAAACTTTTTGTTTTCCTCCATCAAAGTCTTGAAGATAATCCAAGGGTAAAGTGTAACAGTTGTACATGGGAGCTTAAGTAGAAATTGAGGATTGGTAGTATCTGACCTGAGAATTTTAACACCTGCCTTGATCTGCAAAGCCTGTGCTACAGGGTATCAGTGAGGACAAGCTCTTAATGCAGTTCCTAATTGGCACAAGTAGTACTGCCAAAATCAAAATGATTTGTAGTATTTTTATTATGTTAAGAGTGCCTTCTTTTCAAAATGATTTGCCAGATGATTATCTAGTTCCTATGCTTTTGCTGACATGAGATTTTTCATTTGTTTTATTTTTTTTTAATGTGTGGTGTCCTGATTTTCTTAGTCCTTATGTGCTGAGACTGAAGTGTCAGGGTTATCATGGGAGAGACCCCTGAGAAATTAGTTTTGTTTCTTAAAAGTAATTTTTCTTTTGCCATTAAGTTTTGAGTCATGTGCTCTTTATTATTCCATCTTAAGAATCGGGTGTTACAATCTGGTGCACAGTGTGATGGTGACTTAGAAAAGTGTTAGGAAGTATGTTACAAAGAATTTACAGCTAAAATGGAAGTGTCTAAAATGGAAATGGGTGACTGAAGCCTGAGGCTTGCATGGACTTTGCCACATAAGACCATGCTTCCAAGCTACTAAAGCTTGTTTGCACATTGCTGAGTTGAAGTGTCTTTTGGCTTCCATAGAGCATTGGCAAATGCTTTGGATCTATGAAGAAGAAGCCCATGGAGGCAGTGACAGCTGTAACAAATGTCAATTTACTCAAAAGGCATCCCTCATGGTAAAGAAAAAAAAACAAACCTTCATTTCCTTATCTAAAACAGCAGTGAACAGGCTATCAACTACTAATCAATCACATAATACCAGTTTGGAAGAGAGCTCATCTAGTCCAACCTGCCTTGGCAAAAGCACAGTCTAGACATGATGGCCCAGCACCCCGCCCAGCTGCATACTAAATATGTCCAATGTTGAGGAATCCACCACTTCTGGGTAGATTATTCCAATGACTAATTGTTCTTACTTGAAAAATTTTCCTCTTGTGTCCCCGGGAGCAACCTGTACCCATTGCACCTCGTCTTTTCCATGTGATTTCTTGAAAAAAAGGGAGTTTCCATTTTCTTTGTAGCCACCCTTTAAATAATGAAACATGATGATACCACACATGGCAATCCTTCCCCACTCCATCTGGGGAGAAAACTAACACTAGAGATGTGGAAATTAAGTTTGTCTTAACAGACAATAGCAGAGATGATAATACACACACAACCCCACAGAGTAATGGATTTCTGCCTACTTTTTCTTACAGAGGTAGAGTTCCATATCTCCGTATTACATATGGGGAAAGTGAGACACAGGGGGAAAATAAAGCTAGTATTATGTAGGAGACAATTGCCAGAGCTAAATGAAAAATAGCAGTCTCCCACTGCTGATGCTTTCACTATTAGGTACATCTTCTCCTCTCAAAGAGTTTTTAGCATTGTATCCATGGAATGAGCATTAAATGCAGCCAGGGATCATGCAGCTGTTATAGGATCATGGGGTTGGAAGGGACCTTCAAAGGCTGTCTAGTCCACTCCGCTGCAGTGACCAGGGACATCCTTTGCAAGATCAGGTTGCTCATAGACTCAGCAAGCCTGGTCATGAATGTCTCTAGGGCTGGGGCCTTCACCACCTCTCTGGGCAACCTGTTCTAGTGTTTCACCCTTATTTTGGAAAACTTTTTCCTAATGTCTCATCTAAACCTGCCCTGCTCTAGTTTAAAACTGCTGCTCCTTGTCGTATTGCTACATACCCTGGCAACTGTTCCTTCCACAGCTTTCTTGTAGGCCCCCTTCAGGTGCTGTGAAGTCTCCCTGGAACCTTCTCAAACTGCTACATGTTCATGCTGGTTTTCCCATAGTATATATAATGTTTACAACTTATAATGGAATAACTTTTTCATAGCAGATTTAATCGTTGGTATAAAAAAAGGAAATCTGCTGTGCAATTATGAGTTTCCTTACATCTGACTTAAATTATTGTAACTGTTCTGTTCAAAGCTGAACTGCTCAAGGAAGAATTAAAACAAGTTCTGTTGTTCCACAAAGTGTTGGAGGAGTTTGCATCTCTAAGTAACTTTATATAAGTGGATTGAGTCTGCTTTATGGGACAGGACACAAGTTGTATGTACAATTTCAAGACAAATTGCTGGCTATTATTCAAAGAGGTTTTACTTTTAATAGCCTTTTCGCATTTTTTTAGAAAGAATTTTGAAGGGAGTTCTTTGTTTCATGTTGGCATGAAGTTAATGTTTTATTATAAAAGAGGCTGTTTTATTGAAAAGCATTGTAAGCTTTTTAATGCTCTCAAGTTATCTAAAGTCAAAAATTCTTCATTTTCTCCCCAAGTGTAAAGGTCACGGGAAAAGTTCACACAGACCTTACATCTACAAAGCTAATATTTGTATCTTCACTTTTTAGTATCGAGGCCTGAGTGTACTCATAGATGCTACATAGCATTTTCAAGGGTTTATTGAATATTACAGAGTGGGGTTAATCAAGGAATTCCTGTTCTGAAGACTTTAATTTGTGAATAAGGTTGTACATGTAGCAATCACTAGTGTGGATCTGTGTATGAGAACTTGCATTAAATACAGAACTAGTATGTAGCATGCAGAAAAATATGTAGGAAATGGAATGGCTGTTGAACATTAAAGGAGGACCTTCATGCATGAAAGTAATAGGTTGCTGGTAGAAGAGAATGTTGAGTCAGAGCAGCTGGTTTCTCTTGTGGTTGAATAGGTGGCAGAACAGGATAAGAGGGATCAGAGCTTCAGTTTTATGCTATGAATTGCTTGAAATGCTTGATTCTTTCCTTGAATCTGAATGCTTTGAAATGTCAATCTGCAATTTCTGTGTGTGACAGTGAAACATAATTTTGAGAACCAGTCAGGCTACTAATCTTTACATTGCTGTTTGTAAGGTTCATCTTAGTCTTGTTTGTCTTGGTTAATATGAAGTGGCTCAAAATTGAAAGGTAGACTTTAATATCTCATTTCAAAATTTGCTGAGCTGTGAAAAGGAACAATCTTGTCTGCTTCAATTTTAAGTTTCTTGGGAGGCTGGAAGTGGGAGCAGAAAACTGCAAGACAAAATGTCTTTCTTCTGTAGTGAAAATTTGTGGTCTGTTGAGTCGGACAGTGTCAAATCTGTGGACGGCCTGTGCACAGCATATGTTAATTTGTTCCAAAAGCTTAAGTTTGTGTATAACTTCAACAGCAGAACTCACATAGCTGTGTTTTGTCATGTGTCTGCTGCATTCTGGCCAGCTGAGATGTCAGCAGCATTAAGCAGCAAGAAGCAGCTGAGTAAGCTACTGATGATGCTATGCCGGACAACAGGAAGTGACAGCGTTCAGCTTGCTCCTCAGTGAAAACCCCAGCTTGTGGAAGAAGTCATATGGGAAACGATCTGCTAAGATGAGGTAGACCAGCTTGCAATGTTATAATCTGGAGTGTGCCTGTGGTTATGGTTATGTCACATCTCTGGAAGCCTGAAGTTTCTTCTGTGCTCTCTGAGCTGAGGCTGTAGGATTTAAAACTATCTTTATTCTGTGCCTGATAAAAACATATTTTTCCAAGTTATTCATGCACTGTTTGATTTGATTTTATAGTTCTGCTGCTTACCCACTTCTTGGTTGTTAGTCTTGTGTGATCTGTAGTTGAGCGACATGTTTGAAAAGGAGTGAACCAACTCTAGCTGGACTGAGGCATTTTGGAAGATACTGGAAATGTAAATGAGCTTGTATCTGCAGATACTCAGAAAAAGTGTGAGCTGTCTGTAAGTGACTAAACCAGGATTAGAAGTGAAGGATTGCTTTGCTAGACAATTGCAGACTTAAGTCTAGGCATCTACTTTTATAGTTCAGATTTGTTAAGCAGACAGTCCCTTTTTTATCCTCTTTTGCTGTAACATAATCTAGTGATCACTACTACCATCTCCAGGTCAGCAAAAGATCTTCAGTAAGGATGTTGAACCTGACCTATTCTTGGTTATTCGAATTTTTAAAGAAGAAATTACTTTTGTCCTTTTGATGTCTTAGATGTTTTGGTTTATGCATTTTATGGGGCTGTCTTTTAACTTAGACTAAGATTCTTCTATTTCTGAAGTGACAGGAAATAGATGAACTAACTTTATTTCAGAAAAACTGTCTTCTTTCTCCTTTCAAGTAAGAAAAAGGCATCATCTCTTATTCTGTGCTGTTAGTTTTAAGACAGCCTAACTTTGTGCATAAGTAAAGAAAGTATGAATGTCTTAGTATCTACATATAGTGCATTTTTAAATCAGTGTGCAGTTACAGGAAATTTATGAAAAGCATTATTTGAGCTTCAAGTTGAACATTGTTGGTGATTGGCTGTAGAACTGGTGAGGCTTCATTGTCTTCAACTGAACAGTTTTTCAGTTTTCATCAAGTAAAGCTTTTCTCATGTGATTGGGTATTTACAAATGGCTCTTTTATGTCAGTTTTGTCAAATAATGTGAGATCTTACTTTAGTTTTCCTGTCTGTGGAACAATCAGTCTGCCTTCTGAAGGTAGTATCCTGTAAATAGCATTAAAGTTGAAAGATTGTTTCCAGCTGCTTAACTTGTTGAAATCTGCCAGCAAACTTGTGAAGTTCTGTATTTCTTCTCTCTATTGGAAACTAGTTTAAAATCTTGTGTGTAGCCTCTGAAGGAAACTTTTTTGGGTACACAATTGTCTTTAAAATTCTTAGTTATTTGTGAAGTATATCTTTAGCAGCCATAGTAGCTAGAAGTGGAAGTAAATACAGTTTACCCAAATTGCAAATAACAATTTGAATGTGAATAAGCATTATTGCATGTTGGACTTACTTTTGAAGATTCTGAAATTAACCTGGTGAAAAGACATAAATCATAAGCCAGTCTGAGAGTTGTGACATCTAAGTTACTAAAATCCAATTTCACAGTGAAAATACTGTGGAGTCCTTGAAAAGTACTATCCACAGAAATATGTCTATTATAAAGATAGTATCATTACTCCTTTTTTTGTCAATGATTCAGTAACTATAAATGGCTTGATCCACTGTTCTTGAGGGCTGAGTGTATGAATTATACATTTTCCATCATCTGGAGCCATGGTTCTTGTCCTTCATGTGAAGGTAATAGGAGGAAGCAGATTCAATCTGCCTTTATCATCACTAGTCTCTTTGTTGTGCTGTTTGGTTTTGTCTCCATCGTTTTCCTGTCTAAAACTGCAAAGGTGATTACAAGTTGACGTTTGTATTGAAACCTTTAGAACTTGGTGAAAATGTTGATTCATGTTCATATTAATTGTTGTTATGCCCAAATTACACCTAAACCTTCATACTAGACACTCGGGCTTAATGGAGTTGGATTACCATGCTATCCAGGGCTAATATGTATAGTATTGTTCTGAACCTGATTAACTCAGATTTTCTAAGTTTCTGTGAAAATAAAATATTTTTGTCTACTCTAGCAAATGCCTCTGCTATTTATACTGGGGAGATGCTAGGGAGGCACGCTTGCATGTTGTTTATGTGGCCTGATTTGCTGGGGATCATCTGAATAGTGGCAGGCTTATTCAGTGTGTTTAAAAACATGGTTGGAGGAGATTGCAGTGTGTGCCTTCTTGCATGAGATTGCATGAGAACATTTACCCTGAAAGTGGGTTATCAGCCTTTCCCATGAGGAAGGGAACAAACCGTTCCTACATGGCAGGAGACATCCTCAATGCCAAGAAAATAGCTCCATTTCTCCTGAAGCAGGTGCTCTATGCAGAAAGGAAACTAATCTGCCAGAAGGAGTGAGAAGAGCTTGGTTGTGTAGGGCCACCAAAAGCCTTCCCAAAAGGAAGTGATATGGTTCCAGGTTCTGGTCCCTGCAGCAGTTTTTCTGTTTATGTTTCTGTATTAAAAGCAATGAGATAAAATGCCTAGCTTTATTGAGCACTGCAGAAAGACTTTTGAAAGCTGGGTTTATGACACTGAAGGCAAGGTAATTGCAGAACAACGTTGAAGGTTTTCACTCTAACTCCAGTTTTCTTTGCTTGGAATAGCATGAATTTATTACAATATTGACATTTCAATGTGTTATTGCTTAAACATAAGCCTTTTTTGAGATGAACTAAGATTTCAAGTAATATTTGTGCTTGATTTGTTCATGCTACGCTTAAGATTTTTTTTTTTTGTCTGCAGGATACTTGTAGTCCAAAGAGCAAAATGTCATCTACTGGGTTCTGTGTAATTACCTAATTTTCTGTGGATTAGTTTTGATTTCTTACAGTGTTATCTCCCCTGCATTCTTACTTCTGCTTTTCATTTTTCTCATTCAGGAGTCTTAATGAGTTTCTCTACCTTCTTCCATGACTCAGATAATTCTAGGCCATTTGAGATTGCCTTGGTACTGAAGCTTCCTGTCCTTACTGTGGTCAAGATTAGGGTTACATCTCACTGAGCATTTTCCACTGCAAAGTGGTACTCGATTTTAGCGCATCTCTGTTCCTGCCTGAGGAGAGCTATTAGTTATCACTGTTTAAATGTTAGTGAATAGGATAGCTCTTTATTATTGAACAGCCACTCCTAGAAGCAAACTTCAGGCTATCTTCTTGGTCTTGTATTTAAGAGGAAATAATGACCCAGGTGCACCCAGCATCACCTGGTTAAGCTTCAGCATGATGGCTTATTAGGCATATTAAGCATGCCACCATGGTAGGTCTTAAAAGAATGCCTGCTGCAGATACTGTCTCACTAGCTCTTATATTGGTCAGGACAATTTTTCCAGATACTTTTAAGAATAGAAACCAGTATTTCTATTACCTTTTCCTTATGTGGTTTGAATTAACATTATAGCTTTTTTCCCACAGAACTCTTCAAGTAGTCAGTTGTGTTCACTGAGACTTTCAGACTGACTTCGTGAAGAATCCACAGGCATTGTGTTAGTGTGTTATTTTTGCCAAGTTGTTACTCTGCTTGGAAACAACTGCTACTACTTGTGTTCTTGCATTACAGAGAAACATTGTCTTTTCCACAATTTTTTTTATAAGGTAGATCCAGGGACTGAGAAGGAAAATAAAGAAAAGCGAGTCTGTCATATGGATTAAGCCTTGTATATTTATGCAAGGGTCTACACTTTTATTTGAGAAATTGTGACTCTTAAAATTGGAAAGTCACTGCTAATGTGTGTTCAGTACTATTGTCAACATGTGACAATGCTGAACCATTATGAGAATATATTAAACTTAGTTGCATTTTTACAGGCACTGAAATGGGAATGATTAAGCACTGAAACAAGTTCCCTGGAGGTGAATCGTAGCCTTTGAATTTAACTGGACAGGACCTTGAGCAACTGGAACTCTAGGCTTTTAATTACTCTTGCTGTTGAGCAGGAGGTTAGACTTACAGAAATCATGTCCAAGCAAACTTTTTATGAGTCTTTGATCTTTGCGCCACAAATAGTTGTTAAATGTACATGGATACTAGTAAAACCATCCCAATGAGTCTTGAACTCCATTCTGTTTTGTTGTCTGCTAAGGTGGCTTGACATCTTATGGCCTTACTCTTGCTACTGCTTTTTTGTGACTTTTGGCACACTGTCTGTAGTTTCCTGTAATTTCTTTTTTTTATTTTATGGTTTACAATCCATGTCAACCATAAGCAATGTAGCGTGCTGGCTCATTGTAATGAGATATGCTACTGTCTGTGCTGGCTGGCTTTACTGTTTTTGAAAAATAGTGAGTTACATTAATTTGACAGGCTACTGTATTAAGTGTTCGCACCAGAAGCTGATCAAAGTACATGCTCATCTTCTGCCCAGTTGGGAATTAGCAGTGGCTGCTGTGATCACATTCTGCAAATGTGTGATGACTAGCTATGGTTACCTTTTGCAGGCAGGAGATGTTTCCTGTTGCCTTTGGTTGATAGCACACATCCTGCAGGATGTGCGTTGAGAGGTGAGACCAGCTCTGCGACTGCGGTGGCCAGTGTACTGCTGACACCACCAGACATTGCTTCATAGCTCATACATGAGGGCTGTGACAAGTCCAGGAATCAGTGGCATGTCCTCCAGTTGGAGGTTGACTTCAGAAGAAGTAAAGGCAACTGAGAGGATTTTTCATGGTTCTAATCTCCGTGGCCCATCATAGTTGGTGGACAGCCTTTACTGTACCTTTTCCAAATCTATAGGTATATGAAAAGGACAAAATTGTTAAGCAGAGCAGTAGTGCCAACCTCAACAGTGCTCTGCCTTAAAAAGTAAAAATTACTTCAAGTATTCAGTAACAAATTAAGTTACCATGTCACAGAAAATACAGTAATTCCATTGAATATTTAATGGCAGTTTAGTTCTCAGTGAAATCAGTGACATGTCTTGTGAAGAAACATTTACATATAATTTTAAAGAGGCTGTACTTTCATAGGCAGCATTCTTTTCAATAATGTTGTGAGAAACTGAGCTGGGGATACTCACTGGCTTCATAATAGACAAAGTGAATGCTCATTCAGAAAATATAGTAGAATACTCAGATTACAGTATTTGCAGTTGGGAGAGCATCAGACTCCCAATCTGAGGGTCAAGGGTTTAAGTTCCTTTCCAGGTATGACGCTTGTCAGAGTTGGGCTGATGGCTAGACTTGATAATCTGAAAGGCCCCTTCAGGCCTAGGTGGATGTGTTCTGAGATGCTGCTATTTGCAATTGAATTTGGAATTAATTTTTTTAAATTGAAGTTGTCATTAGTATTGTTAATGAAATAACAGTAAGTCATGTTTGATTGATACACTTTTGTAAGTTTTGAATTTTCCTGATAAGTTTGTATGTTTCCAAAAACTGTGGATGATTAAATATTTTTGCCTCCTGTCTTCTACAAGCTGAATAGCACAGAGCTTGTCAAGAGTGCTCTAGATGATGAAGAGAAGAAGTGCTCAAAGTAAAAGGAATTGGAGTTTGTCCTTTGCCCTCCAAAAATACAAGATATCTTTTTTTTTTCCCCATTGTTCCTCTAATAACAAATGTAGTGGTGTAACAGTGGAATTTAATTATATGTTCCAAAATGTGAAAACCTCATCACAGTCCGCCAACACTAGGAATTTGCACAACACCAATGAGTAAGTTAAGACATATTTAAAACTTTAAAGTACGGTAAGCCTCGAAACAACACTTAGTTCAGACTGAGTAAAATTGCTTTGTAACTTGTAAATTAAGATCTAATTATAGAGTATCCTACTGTATATTAAATCAATTATGATTATTCAGAATGAGAGCACACTCTTTGTGTAATGTTTTTCTAATCATGGGATAAGTGCTGATTCAAGTCTTTATACACAATTGTTACGGGTTTATACCAGTCACTGGCTTACCCAGATGATCTAGTTGGTGCTTTTGCTGCTAGATGTGATAGGAAGCGATCTGTAAAGAACCCTTTCTTAGTATAGATTCCTTTCTTCTATTACTTGAATTTAAGTTGCTTTACTCTTGATAAGGCCCCATATTTCTGTGGGTAGCCCTTTTAGGAGGAGGTTAGTGGAGCAGAGTTTCTCTGGGAAGATTGAGATGACTTCTTGCGCAGACAGTGGGGACAGTTGCTGTGGTTGACTTGTTGTGCTTTTCTTTCAACTGTAGAGCAACCCACCTGTGCTCCTTTTTGTTGTCTCATGTCTACAAGATCATTGGTTTATGAGATGATCAATGAGATGATACTGGAGAAATGAGAGGAAAAAGTTGTTAACAGAAGTTTTGAACAAAACCTGTCCAGTTGTGCCCTGTTGGCTGCATTGCTTGGACTCAATTTTAACAAAATTGGAAGGTGTTTGGATAAAAAATTCTAGTGAAACTTAGGTTATTTTTTTTTTATTATTTTAAATTTGTTGCAAAGTACGACATGAGTGATACTGATACACAGTAGATAATCCAATACCAATTATTTGGCCAGTAATCAGTGTTTTTAAAGGCAAAGTAGATGCTCGTAAGATCCATGTGAGAGAGACAAGGCTAACTTAAGTGTAGAATAATTTTTTTTTTCTTGTTACAAGAATGGCTTGAAACTAGTATCACTTCCTGAACAGTAGAGAACTTAGAGGGTGAGTAAGTGAGATAAATATCTATAAAAACATGTGCAGCATGGAGAGGTACCTATGAAACCATTAACACCATGTCCTAAGGTATAAGGAGGGACAATCAAGTGGTAATAGCAGGTGGTGAATTTTTAGGTAAAGGTAGCAAACTATTCACAACCAAACATTTGCATGAGCGAATTGTGAAATACAGTCCTGCCCAGTGTTATGATTCCCAGAAGTTCTGAAAAGCAATTTGATAAGTTCACGAAGGGCTGTAAAACTTATGTAGTGCTCAGGGTAGCTTTGAGCTCCATCCTACCAGTTCCTGGCTCTGTATTCCCATGGTGTTATGGTGTACTCCTGTATTCTTGCCTAATAGGCTTCTCACGCTTTTGGAGAGTGATCATGGGCTAGATAACCTGTGGTCTGTTGCAGCTGTTAAAACATTTATGTCCTTATGACTTAGGTGCTATATAAATCTTTAAAAACTCCAATTCTAGTTCCCTCATCAGTCTCTTAAGGTAGGACATGCATATACTAGAAAGTACGCTGAGGAATGTTCCTAATGACTGAAGCAATCTGGTGTGATATAGTCTACATCTCTTACTTAAATTTCTCAGTTTGAAAACCAGACAATTTCAAGTTGCCAGCTGGGAAGAAGCCTAGCTCATGTGAATTCTCAAACCATGCCCAAGAATTTGAGGAGTTTACTGATTGGCATAGGCTAAAATCGTGCCGGAGAACAATAAAGCGATGTAGTCAGTTGTGTTTGAGTACTCAAGATTGCTTCCAGGCACTGTGTAATTTGCAGGTCTGACTTGCGTATTGCATGTCTATCCTGTTTGAATTACTGAATAGGAAGAAATGTAGTTGCACAGTTGGGCTTCTCAGTGTTACTGCATAGTTACTGCTCTGCCTTTCAGAGGTAGAGTTCATTTGCTGATTTTTATGAACAAGAACAAACAGTTCAGTTGGGTTCTGAAGCTGTCTAAATCTTGTGTAGAAGTGAAAATCTAAAGCATATATGTGATTTGGGGTGATCTGAATTTGATTGTTACCACTTGAGAAATCATCAAGGTTGTTACCTAGGGCAAGGAACAAAATTAAGAGGTGGTAAGAGACGAAATGTAGAATTTATGTTTTTTACCTTGAAAGTAATAGCTGTCTTTTCTTTTCAGACAATGTCGTCAGCAGTTGTTCAAATATATGCAGCAGATCGCAATGCCATATGGTCAAAGAAATGCTGTGGTGTAGCTTGTCTTGTAAAGGACAATCCGCAGAGGTCATATTTTATCAGAATATTTGACATTAAGGTAAGCCCTCCTCCCACCCCTTTTTTTTTTCCAGACTTGTTTGCATTGATTCTACATTTTGAATTAAGTATAAGGTGTCATAGCAACAAACTCATAGAAGTTCTTAAGGAAATGGTTGTCCTTTAAGCAGCGCAGATACAGTGCTTATTAACAGGAAAACACAACTTTCTTGGATATTCTAAAATTAAATTATTTGATAGATATCAGCTTTTTTTGGATGAAATAAATACCAGGCACAATTTTCTTACTGTTTGTGGAAGCTGTCATGTGTATGTTTGATTAGATAAACCAGTGAAAGTTAATACATTGTCACTGATACGGATAACTGGCAAAATTCGACCAAGTGTCACTACTTTATTATTAACAAAATAGATGTTGTCCTCTGTACAGGTAGAAAGAATCTTTCTAATTAGTGTGGCATCTTGTGTGAAAACCACAGGACAAACAATTGTGTATTTTTTTCCCCCTCTACAATATAAATATTCATACTGAAGATTTTTGTCGTCTTACATAATTTCACTCAAGATACTGGGAACTAAGGTGAAGTGTCTTGAGATGTATTTTCATAACAAAAGTGATACTTGGAAGCATAAGTTGTGACTTCGCCGCGAAATTGGAAAGCTTCCCATTATCTGTGCAGCTAGGAGCAGGTTGTTATCTGTCAGTATTCAGTGCCTGAAGTCTGATTTGTTCAGCATTGCCAGTTGGCACTTCTATTTGAATTTGTGATTTGATGACTTGTCTATTAGACTTAATGAGAAACCAGTTTCTTAGGTGCTGGACTGTAAAGCTGTTTATCTATATAAAATTTTCTAAAAAGGTGAGATTTTTGTGCTCATAAAGTTAACAATTTTTAAGTCAAGCCTGAGATAAGAGTTGCCCTTATCACTGTCTACCACTGGTCTCTCTCCGCACATCATCAGTGTTGCCAGATTGTAGAACATGAAGTATAGTTTTTAAAAAACATACACAAGTTTGAATAGCTGAGGAATAGTCTTCCACATCGCCTTACCAAGTTCCAATATGTTTTGATTTTATTTGGGGTCATTCATTGAATTAATGGCAAGGTAGATGCGTAAAACCATGCAGTTTCCAACTCTTAAATAGGTTCTGTTGTGAGAGAAATTAAACTCTACAATTTATTTAAGTGTGTTAAAATCTGTTTTTCTTCTTTTCAGGACGGGAAATTATTATGGGAGCAGGAGCTGTACAATAACTTTGTATATAATAGTCCTAGAGGATATTTTCATACCTTTGCTGGAGATGTGAGTCTCAACATCTTTTATTTGAACAGTGGCTTCTTTCAATAAAACTGAGGGGTTTATTTCATTCTGTAAATTATACAAAATAGCACAGTATTATCTGTGTTCCCTGAGGCTTTTTAAGCTTATTTATAGAAGGATGTTTTTAATCTCAACTGGAAAACTTAATCCATAGGACAGAAGCATAACATACAGTTCTTTATTTTGAACCCTGTTTAAATTATGTTTTGATTTGCAGAGGATGTTTGTGAAGTATCATGTATTCTTAAAGCACAATTTTTTCTTTTCCCCACTTTGATTACAGACTAAAAGATTGTGTTCAAATTTATTAGTCATAATCTCTGGAAACTTGATTATTAGACTGATGTTCCTGTGATAATAGAATCTTTCACTGAGACTTAGTTCCAAATTTGTAATGATTTTTTTTTCTGATTATACCTTTAGAAGGTGTAAGAAGAAATTTAAGAAAGTTTTTGAAACATTTTCTTAGTCATGGGTGGGGGGTTATTAATTTTTTTCAGACATGTCAAGTTGGTCTTAATTTTGCTAATGAAGAAGAAGCTAAACTATTCCGCAAAACAGTAACAGATTTACTTGGACGACGACAGAGAAAATCTGGTAAATATTCTAATTAATCTTAAATACAAGGTTTTTTATATTGTTATGGGGGGAAGTAGGAAGCTACTTCTATGTCTGAAAGCTACTGGAAGCACTAGTGCTGTATTTATATTTAAAAGTATTTGTGTTATTGAAGCTTGTTTTTTTATTATGCAAAAATAGTGTTTTTGTGAAATAACTTAATTTGATGCTCCTTGCTGTAAGTTCTCTTGTAAGCTATGAGGCTGTGGTCTTTGAAAATATAGATCAGGAGTAAGCAAAAATAAGCTGTCAGTGGGAAAACTAGAAATCTCCGTAAGCCATTTTCACATTTGACTAAACCCTCTTTTAGCTCTGGGCTGTTTATAACCGATTTGTTTAAATTCAGACCAAGTGGATCGTAACAAGGATTTTGCCATCTGGTATGTTCAGTAGTTCATGTGAATGAATTATTGGCATCTGTCCAGCATTTAGTAAAGAGGTATCTTTTATTCCAAACTAGTGATCCTGGTGGAGGCTGAGAGCAGGAGACATAATGTGCCTGTAGCATCCTTAGCAGCACATGGTGGACTGAAGCACAATGTGCTTTTTGCCAGCTGCAGGATGCCTTAGGAACATGGTCAGTGCTTTAAAAGGAGCTCAGGCTTCCTACAGATCTCATCTTGGCCCTTTCCCAAGAAACCCATAAGCAACTTGCCTATCTGACAGCCATATGTCCATGGAGAATAAGGTGGTACAGAACACAGGCTGAGAAGGGATGTGCTCAAGCTTACTGTGCGCTGTAATGTGGACTTAAGTTGAAGCTACAGGATGTGTTTTTGTGGTCTGTTCTGGAATTGAATTGCACTAGTCATGCAATACAGACTGATATAAAGGCAGGAAGCCCTCATACAAGAGTGTGATTTGTGCAAATATTCTTGAGAAGCTATATGATCTTTATGAAACCAATTCACTTGGATTTCATTCTAGTATGCTGACTCAAGTGCAGATCGCTAGTTCCAGAAGCTTAAGTCACTTCTTTAAGATTCCGTCTGCTCAGAATTAGAGTAAGTACATAGGGTTTTATGAGAAGAGGGGAGATGATTAAGAAGTGGTGTTAATACTTGTGCAAAAAGTAATCTTGCATCTGCTTGCACCTCTTCTTCCTGAAGTTCCGTTCTGCTGTGTTTCTAAACCACAGTGTGAACAGCGTAGACACAACTTGGGAGGAAATACATTTGTGTTACTGGCCATAGCAAACTTTGAAACTAGTGGTTCAGTTAAACTTGCTGTTACCAGAATAGAGGCTTACATCTGTCTTTCAACATGGAGGTGTTGTGGTTTTTTTCACAGTGTCACAGAAGTTGTATTTCTTTTATTCTTTGAGCTAGTGTCTTGAAGTCTGTTCTCTAACACTGTTGTAGGAGTATCTTACTCCATGCATTGTCCTTTAACAAACAGCTCACCATCCCCAAACTGTTAAAACTTGAAGACAGCTTTAATTAAAAAAAAAAGGATAAACCAAAACTCCCTTTATTTTTTTAAGTGCTCCAAAACAAGAATTGAAATTAGTAATCTGATTCCTTAGTCAAGCCATTGGGTGGACTTATTATTGTAACTGTGTCTAATTGTGCTTCTGAAATACTTGGGTTTTACTTGCCCACATCAAGCTGATCTGCTGCCTAGTCTGTGGTTATTTATAACTCCCCACAGAAAATGTATTAATTTATAATATAAATGATAAATACTATATTTACAATCTGTATATACATTGTGTATTATAATGTGCCTCTATATGAAGTATAGAGGTCCAGTGGTTTTCATGCTTTTTTATTTTAATGGGACTTTTACTCCCATGCTTACCAAAATATGTTTAATTTCATGTCAGTGCCACTTGACATGCTTTCAACTGAAGCAAGTGCTCCTTGTGCTCACCTAGCAGCCAGTTTTACCATTTTGAGCTTGCTAGCAGACTTTTCCAGGAGTCTTATGGAAAGCTTATGTTGTTGGGAAGTAACAAGAACGGTAGTTCTGGCTCAGGAAGCTGAGGCTTGGTGCTGAGCCTAGTGCACAAAATATTGTCTGACAGCAGCAGGAAGAGGCGTCAGTATGTTGCTCTTCTTCACTTGATGTGTAATCCACTGTGGTGTGCAGACAACTCCTGAGTAAGTGCATCTGGAGTTCAGAGAGGTGAAAATTTGGTTTCAAATAAAGTATGTGCAAAAGCTTGCAAATGTACAAAATATTCAATAGAAAACAGAACAAAGAGGAAGGCAGAGAAAGGATTATTGAAGTGTTGTTAATCTTTTTAATATCTGTCTTAATATCTTTTTAAAGCTCATGGTTGAGATCTCCATTAGCCCTCTCTGAAGCTGCCTTTTAGCTCCTGATGTCCATCTCATTTTCATCTATCTAAATTTTTGAGGGTTTTATTTGCTTTATTTTTTAATTAATTTTTTTAACATTAGATTGGGAATAAATAGTTAATTTCTCTAGTAGATTTACATAAATAATCTCTTAATTTACTTTTCAAACCAATTCAAAATAGTTCCCTTTATAAACAGGTTTGTTTTCTCAGTACTTGTCAGTGTTATACATTCTCACCTTCTTGCATGAAGGTACCATTAGCTTTTATTTTTATTATCTTGCCTCTCTATATACTGAGCATCCAACCCTAAAGGGGCAGCAGAGCCTTCTTAGGTGCCTTACTGATGTATGAGGCTTCTTGCCTAATGTTTTATGGGCCACTTAGTTCATGGACGAGAGGTCTGTTATTTCTCTCTGAAACTGCCTTTTGCCTCCATAAGCTTTTAGCTCCTGCTGTCCTTCCTTATGCACTTCACAAGCTTCAAGATGGGTACTTAATATCCGAACATTTTGGGGTTTTTGGAAGTTTTTATCCTGGGTGAAAGCTTTTGGTTTTGCTTCCTGGGAGACAATGGTATCTCTGAAATGCTCAGTTTGTATGGGATTCAAGTCTCAGCAGAGGTCATTGTTATTTTGAGAAATAGTTACTAAAGGAATTGTTGGGTTTGGACATAAGCAGTCGGTGAAGTTGTTCTGTGTTGGATCAGTAGGTGTCTCCATTTTCAAAAAGGGAGAAATCCACAGCTATGCAGTCAGATCATCTGCCCTTCAGAACAAGAGTTCATATTTTCTAGTCAGCGGTAGGCCATAGAATCAGAATAATTTGGGTTGAAGGGAACTTAAAGATCGTCATAGGCAGAAAACAGGTCTAGTATCTTTGGGCCACAAATTCATCTTTTATATACCCAGCAAAATTGCAGGAAGTGTTTAAAATGTCTTGCTTTGCCTTCCATGATCTTTTATCTTGAACTCATTCTTCTAATGAAAATTGTAATGGGTTCCTGTGATTTGGCCCAAGGCTGCTTAATACTTCCTGTGAATGCCTTCTGCTTTTGCCAGCTTCCTGTCCTGTGCCAAATGACTTTTAGTAAGTCCTTGTGCTCTCCTTTGCTGTCTCTCATTTGTCAAATAAAGCTCAAATTACATTCATATAGTTGAGTTTGGGATTTTTTTTTAATGCAACACATCAGCAGTGATTTCTTAAATGGAAAGCACAGTATTTGTCAATAAAGCTGCTACTTTTGGTTTTGAAAGACAGTTGCCAGGTAGGTAAATGTTGGTTTTGGGGATTGTGGGGTAAATGCATGTGATTGGTAGAAATTAATAGGGAGGGAAACCTCTTTTAAAGGAGATTTTGCTGTTAAAGGCAGAGAGTGCCAGAATGTAAAACGTTTACAACTGCGTTTTCAATCATCAAGCCAAATTGTTTATGATCTTTGAAACAGTTTGTCACTGTGAATAAAGTAACAGATTAGTACTAAGGTGATACTGATTCTTTTCTGTACTGTTCATTTACCTGTGAGATAACATAGGTGTATTGCCACTGTGTGGCCTAGTTTCTTTACATGAACTGTCAAGTAATTATAAGTTGGTTTAGGTTCTGTGCTGATTATATGTCAAAATTGAACAGTCTTACTCAGTGGAAATCAGAAAATTTGTGTTTCTGTAGGCTTGCTTTGAGAAGTTGTACCAAAACAGCTGCTACTTGGATATTCCAGCTTACTGACCTGGGTGTGTAGCTCAGTTGGGAGAGCATCAGACTCCTAATCTGAGGGTCAAGGGTTCAAGTCCCTGTCCAGGTATGAAGCTTGCAAGAGTTGGGATGATGGTTGGACTTGATGATCTGAAAGGTCCCTTCCAACCTAGATGACTATGACTACTTTGGAGTTAAAATGTCTGAGACCAACTTAAGAACTATTTCGTTACGCTCCTACTCCGTTTGCTCGCTTGGAATAGATGTTTATTATCCAAGATTAAGGTTTTTTGTTCTGTCATGTGTAATTTCATCTGAACAACAAGTAGGCTTTAGGCATATTAGTAGATTAAGTGCCAGTTCAAGGTCACTAGAAACTGAAATTTAGAATGTATTTTTCCATAGTACCCGTGAATAAACAGCTCTTTTTCTTTTCCAACAGAAAAAAGACGAGATCCACCAAATGGTAAGTTTTCTTTACATGAAGCACTGAATTTTATTTTTTCCTACTGCTTTCATCTACTGTTTATGTATGATGTTGTTTTGGATTGATTTAGTATAGTGATGTGGCAAAAGCAGTAAACTCTTATTTTGGAGGCTAGTATATTTGTTCACTTTCTGTTATTTGATATTTGTTTAGTTGTAGCTTGGGAGAGATGTGGCTTAGCCTGACATTTGTAAAAAACGTTTTTGGAGGAGCACCTCTTATTGCAAATAGGAGAGAGGCCCTTCCGCTTAAACTGAGAAGAAAAGGTCACACCTTGCATTTGCTGCATTGTCTTCAGAATGTATGTAAATAGAATCATTGTATAGAAACAAATGCTGAAATTGAGTGTTCACTTACTAGTATGAAGGCAGGCATAATGATGACAGACTTAATAAAGCATCCATAAAATATCAATTTCAGTGTGCCTGGCTAGCCATATAACACATGACATAGGATCAAAAGGCAGTGTTTGTCAACATTAAACCTCTTTGCATGTAGGATTATTTGAATCTACTTGCTTCTCATGGATAAAATTGATGTAAGGAGTCAAAAACATGTATGAATATCCAAAATTTTTTTACCATCTATTTGAAAAGTGAAAAGGGACATTGGTAGACATCAAGTTTGGAGCCTTCGTAGTTCTGAATTCACACTGAAGTTAAAAAGTGACTTCTCCTTTGCTATTTCTGTTTGCAATCCAATCCAGAGCATAGTTCGTACCACTGTTTGCTATTGGAACTATAGTCATCTAATTACTGGAGCTCCCTCCTTGTGACCTTAGGAGGGAAACTCAAATTTGTACTAACCAAGATGCCCAAGAGTCTCTGTAGGTCAGCAAAACAGGTAATCCTTAACTATTCCTGAAATGCAGCAGCTACTTATATTTTTTACATACCAATGAAGCCCACCCCACCACCCTTAGGTATACTCCTCAGAAGATTCTTTTTTTGTAAACATTTAAATGTTAAGGAAATTCAGGCAATCATGATTTTAGACTAAGCATTTTTTTATATCAATGTCTTCAACTGGAGAAGAGTAGTTTAGATTTGAAACAATCATAGTGATTACTTATGTCATCTATGATAAGAAAATTTAAGAAAACTGAACCTGAAAAATCTAAGCCTGCAGAAACTTTTCTGTTTAAAATAGTCTCCATAATGCATCCTGTAAGACCTCAAGCAGCACTTTTTGAGAAAAATACTCACATACAAAGCCTGCATTGGTTGATCCTGTGCCTTTATCCTGAATATTCTGTAGAAGATGTAGTTTTATACCCAGTGTTTCAGGTTTATAATCACTATTCAAAGCTCTGCAGAATCTGCATTTTAGTATTTGCAATTTAAGCTATAGCAGATATGTACTATCAACATGCAACTGGGGGGGGGGGAAACAGCCTACTCTAGGATTAAGTAGTTCTTACTTTATTCTTTGTGTGGAGTGAAATTCTTCTGGGGGCAAAAATGTAACACCTGCTTTGTGCACCAAATATCAATGTATTATTATCTTTACAACTGAAAAACAAGAACAGTCACATTTCAGTGCTCACATGATCCATGCTTGAAATACTGTGGGGAATTTTGTTTTAGTGGGACATGTTGGTCTGGATTTTCTGCATGTGTTGAAGCTGCATGAAAAAAGCACTCTGTCTTTTAGTATGATGTTTTCAGTGCTGCGGATTTAAGATTTTTTTTTTTTTGCATGGAATTGCAGGATTAAAATCAAATTGGCATTAACAGTTATGTAAAATGTATTAGTCTGTAATTTCCTGGGATTTATGTTCTTCTCATTTGTAATAGCTAGGTCTCTTTATGCAAATAAAGAAGAGCTAGTAGGGTTGAACTGACCTCTTAGTGAATTTCTGGATGAAATAAGGATTTGTCAGAGAATTAGGGTTTGAGGGAATCTCTAAGAACCATGTGGCAAAATTTAGTTTCAGATGTTAACTATAACAGTTTGCATTTATTGTAGGGCTGTTAGTGGTCTGGGACAGATGCCTAGAGAGACTCTAAACAAAATACTGCGAACTTAATAAAATTGCCATTTCAAAATGTTCTGTACTACATTTTCTGGAGCACCTTCTGAAGATATCACAGGCTCTGAAGGCAGTGGATGCATAAGGCCACTGTACTGTCAGGTACTTCCCCATGATGAGCTCTATATGCCTCTTTCATCTTCGTTTGTTGAGCTGTCTACCCCTGATGGGGAAGGTGCATGTCTTATGATGGGAAAAATCTTACTGGATATAAATATGGCAGTTCTAGAAGACTGCAGTTCTTTCCAAGGTTCTTTTATTCCTCGTGGACATCCAAGGTCTAAACCTGATGGTAAGGAATTTTCATCTATGTGAGTTGATTGTGATCTTGGGTTATCAGTCTTCAATTTCAGCTCAACTGAATAATGTTGCAGTTAGCAGATGGCTGGTGTTTAAAATGGTTAAAACCATGTATGGTTACTTTAGGATTTTACATGCAAGAAGTTGTCATTTCAAAGACACTTAGGAATTGTGTGAAAAATATGAAGACCTACCTAGAAGTGGTAAGGTACACATTTCTTTGTAAGTTTCAGTATAGCTTTTAAAATTTTAAGTATCACTAATGGGGAAAAAATAAGGTTGATAAAAATGATAATGAACTCCTTCAGGGTTTTTGATTTTGAATCGAAATTAAGACCGCAACTTTCAGTTAATCCTAAAGATATACTGTCCTCTACTTTCTAAGTTTTGAATTGATAATGTTTGGCAATTAACAAATCAGTGCTCAACTTCAGGTGTAACTTTTTACAGTACAAATTGTATTGCTTGGTTTTATGTGGTTGGTTTGTTTGTTGGTATTTTCAAAGAATGGTTCTCTATATTGTAACATTTCTAAATAAAAAGTTGTTGCTTAGCAGAAGGCACTTAAATTCTTCCTGCAGTTTCAGTGCAGTTTTAAATCTTTAAGACTCGTACAGCAATGTAGGAGTTGTCATGGTTTTAGATGAGTTTTGTCTAGCCTGGTGTTGTGTTTCTGTTCTTATTTCTTCTTGTAGCCAGCACTAGGTGCTTCCCTCTGAGGAGTTAAGGTCCTGATGTCAGCTGTATTATCTATTGTATTGTCTCCTTAACTTTCTGATTTGGACTTTAGTCTTTGAAAACTATGGTTTGTTGGTCCTTTGAGAAAGCTTAAGAACTCATTATCTGTACAAAATGCAATTTTTAAAAAACAATGTCAAAAAAAGTTCAGATTTATCGAAGTCCAACTAGACATTTTGATCATCAACCCATTAAGACTGAACAGTGGTGTCTTCTTTTAATTATTTGTTGACCATTGAGTAGTAACTCCCAGCAGAGCAGAGGTTACTTTTGAAGTTTTCTGGACAAACTGGTCCTAAATTGATAGTTTTTAAAGAATTAACTTACTTATCCTTTTTGCAGTTTCTTTTAGTTTGTATGTGTATTTAAATATGTGAAAAATGCATAAACTGCTTCATAGTATTTAAATCACTTGTGTCAGGGGTTATCTTCTATCAACTGAAAAAGCCTGAGTAGAAAACATGCTGAATATACTTATTTGCTAGTATCGCATAAGTTATAATACTAAAATTGTCAGAAGTATTATTCAGATGCATTTTTAAATAATGAGAGTAGCGTGAAGAACAAGGTTTGAGAACATAATTCATGATGTGTTTAATTTCTGTTTTCAGTGTCACTGCTCTTCAAGCTTTGTTTCTTACCTGTGACTTTAGCAAACCTATCAGTGACTAATAACCAAGGAATTCTGAATAGCTCCATGGTTACTGTAGTAGTGTGTCCAGAGCAGACTTCTGAAGTTCTCATAATTTTCTGTTTGTTTGTTGCTCCAGCAACATGTTTTGAGCTTTTTTTTTTTTTTTTACTTCAGCAAAAAACTTGTGTTTCTGAGATCCAGAGCCCAGACAGATGCATGTGTCACAGAAAACTATGGCTACAGTGCAAGCATGCAAGCATTTTGCCACTCAACACAAAAGAAAAAAGTTTATAGGTTAAATAGGACGCTGTTGAAAGAGTGGTAAAAATCCTATTGTTTACCTTCACAGGCCCAAATCTACCAATGGCAACTGTTGATATCAAAAACCCAGAAATTACAACTAACAGGTTTTATACTCCACAAGTCAACAATATTTCATATACCAAAGAGAAGAAGAAAGGAAAACCTAAAAAGAGAAGATTAACAAAGGCAGATATTGGAACGCCATCTAATTTCCAGTAAGAACTTTTTTGAATTTGATTTCTAATTTTGTTGGGCTTTTTCTTTTTTCCTTTTTCCCTGGGTTAATTATACTTGCAGGAACTTAGGAGTTTAATGTGTGACTATTGTATTTAACCTGAACTACAGGGAATGGTGGCTGGAATGATTTTAAAAGGAAGTTGGTTTATACACAGGTGAGGGTTTTACTGCAACCATAAACAAAAGGTAACTTACTATCCTAAAAATAGTTCAGAAAAATATTTAGCTGCATTAAAAAGTCTTCTTGAAGTAGCTTGCGCAGTGCAAACTCATATTTAGCATCAGTGGTCAACTCTAACATTGTCACTCTTACAGCTGTGCCTGCTTAGCTGTGCTTTGTCATATAGAATACACATGCACATCTTGACTTATCATAACTGCACAAGCTGTATTTTTACCTCTGCTTTTCTACTGATGAACTTACTTATTTCTGCTGTGTAGCCTACTATACCCATATCTTATGATGAGAGCACAACGTGCATATATATACCTCATGGAAATATATTGGGGTTTTTTCCAAATATGTATCTTCAATCTTTTCAAATAGTTACGATGTATCATTTTAACCTTAACTTTCATGATACTTGGGTTTAGTCAGTTTAATGAATTAACTCTTGTTTTTCTGAGCTAGAGCTGGTATTTTAATCTTCCATGAAAAATCAATGCATGCTATTTGCTAAAGCAACAGGAATTTAAAGATCTTGAGTTAGTTACTGGAAAGATGAGTGAAATACTAGCAAACCATTGTGGTTCACATGCCAAGTGAATTGTTTTGAATAATTTTTTTGCATTGCTTGGACTGATGTGTCTTCTCAGAATAAAACTCCATATAAGTAATGCTGCTGTTGCCAGTTGAAATAATGTTAGTGCTCAGTGTCTGAGGATGCTCTGTGGAATGGGTTTATGGACAGTAAGGAAAAGGAAACCTAAAATGCTTCCATAACCAGCCTGTTATTGCTTAGGCAATTCAGACATCAAGAATGTTCTCTGCCAGTCAGTGAAGTGCTGCATGTGTTAATGTCACTTGAACAGAAGAAGGCAGAAAAGGAGGAAGAGAGAGAATAAATTAATTGAACAGTGATTGGTAACTAGCTGGTCACAGTTGGAGCTCTGCTGATCCAGACTCCAGCCGATGTGGAAAAGTTAAAAGAAACTATACATAATAATATGACTGAGATTGTAACAGTTAACTCTTAAACTTCTGTTAACTTCCATATGCCAGTTAATTTATTACAGTGGAACATGAGACTTTGTATTAGAAACAAACATGTCAAGTTTATATTAAACAACCTGCAGCTTAACATCCAGAATTCTGTGATCAGTAAATCATCCTATGTTTTGGTGGTGAAAGATAGTTACTGTGATGAGTAAATCATCCTATATTTTGATGGTGAAAGATAGTTAAACATTCAGGAAAAATAGGACTTCCCTGGTTTGCTTTTTCTGTAGCATAACTTTTAAACTAGGTTTCTTCTTGCCCTGCAAACTAAGTAGTTAGTTAATCATAGTTAGATCAAGATCATCATTGATCTCATTAAGAAAGAAAATCGATGGTGCTAACAGGCCCAAGCAAGAACAGGTGTTGTACCTGGTGCAGGGTGAGTTAAGCAGTCTTTGTAATTTGTCAGGCTTAGTCTAGATGCTGTTAGCTACTAACAGCTCACCTTGTACTTTTAAAACTCTGAACTTCCTGAAGATGGCATTATGTTTCTAAAACTGACCATTGGCAAAAAGAAACCCAGAACATTGGGTGCTGGTTACATGATGGTTCTGTCCTCAGTAGCTGAGAGCAGCACACAGTGAAGTAGATTGGAGGTAAACAAACTCTTCTGCCTTTTTAGCTGATTATAGAATCATAGAATAGTTTGGGTTGGAAGGGACCTCAAAGATCGAGTTCCAACCCCCCTGCCATAGGCAGGGACACCTCCCACTAGATCAGGCCGCTCAGTGTCTTGTCCAGCCTGGTCTTGAACACCTCCAGAGAGGGGGCATCCACAACCTCTCTGGACAACCCATTTACCCTCACTGTAAAGAATTTCTCTCTTATGTCAAGTCTAAATCTACCCCCTTCCAATTTACATCCATTGTTTCTAGTCCTCCCATCAGATACCATGTTAAAAAGTCCTTCCCCTGCCTTTCTGTAGGACCCCCTCAGCTACTGATAAGTTACTATGAGGTCCCCTCTGAGCCTTCTCTTCTCCAGGCTGAACAACCCCAACTCCTTCAGCCTGTCCTCATAGGGCAGTTGCTCCAGCCCTTTGACCATCTTCGTGGCCTTCCTCTGGACCCACTCCAATAGCTCAATGTCCTTTCTGTGTTGAGGGCTCCAGAACTGGACACAATACTCCAGGTGAGGTCTCACCAGTGCCGAGTAGAGGGGCAAAATCACATAAAGCAGTACTTCAGTAGCCACTTGAAATAGCTATTAGAAGCCTAGGGAGGTAGCAACAGAGGTCAGTCCTGTCTTTTGAAAGATGGAAATCAATGGGAGAAGGGTGAGGAGCAATGACAGGGAGGAGGTAGTTTTCCAGTTGTATGGCACTCAAGATCTTGGCAATGGTGTATAATCAAACATGATCTCCATACAGTTCTTCCATCACTGTCCACATGTTACAGCACTGGATGGCACGGAGCCTTCGTGATTTACCTAAGGTGGCAAAATAGCTTTTCCACTTGGGCTTTTTTGACAAAAGACAAAAAGTGGGAGTAGTGAAGCTTTACTGTTTGGGTTTTGGTTGAGGCACTGAAAAATACTGCTTAGTGTCATGTAAGCCTGGAGGTAAGAGCTGGAACTAATTTCTGCATATCTTGGTGTTCTGTTACTGCCATTAACAATATCCTTTTTGTACTGATTAAATGCGCTTTTCTTCCTTTTTTTTAGACACATTGGACATGTTGGTTGGGATCCAAACACCGGTTTTGATGTAAGTAATTTGAGAAGGTAATCTAGACACTAAACAGTTAAAAACTTTAGAGGCTTTTAATGTCAATTGTAAAGATTGGCATTGAATAAACTTTAGTGTCCATCAAAATAATTATAAACCAAATTTTAGAATACGATTTGGAGGGAAGTGTTGGAGTAGAAGGACATAGAAGAGACCTGGGGTTGGGGGGAAGACATAAAAAATTTAAATTCTTCTATGCAAAGTACTTATCTCTCCTGAAACAATACTTTCTGATTGAAAAGTCAACCCAGAGATGTGTCCTTGTGTTCGCTCTTCTTTTTGACTACATGGCTTGGGGGATTTTTTGCCAATTTTTCTATTCCAGTCTACTTAAAACTAATTTATTGGCCTTCCAGGTGAACAACTTAGACCCAGAACTGAAAAATCTATTTGATATGTGTGGAATTTCTGAGGCTCAACTAAAAGACAAAGAAACTTCAAAGGTCATATATGATTTCATTGAAAAAACAGGAGGTGTGGAAGCTGTTAAAAATGAGTTGCGCAGACAAGGTGGGATTTTTTTTATTTCCATATGAAAATTAGTAGGGCTTTTTTTTATATCTTGAGGATTAGAGTAGGAGCTGTTGATGATGAGGAACCTTTTATTTTAGTTATTTTCACGTCATTGCTATTTTGTTGGATTTCATAATGTTTCTGTATACCATATGCTACATAAATGTTCATGCCCTCACCCTCACTGTATTCTCTAACAAATGCAGATCTAGTCTATATGTCAGTTAAGTAATTTCCAGCAGCACTCAGTCTGACTGTAAAGCTCTGCAGTATATTGATAGAGATTTTTTTTCCATGTTACATGTGGTTGTTACATTTATTGTGTAATGTCAGGTTTATAATTCCTTTAGCAGTATTTCTGTTGTCAGTCGTAGTAGTAGCATGTGTCTGCACAGATATATGTACAATGCACATTTACTCTGGAAAAGTAAAAAGTACTAGTTTTGAGTAGGCTTCTGCTGCAAGAAAATTCTCAAATTATCTGTTTCCTGACTAACCTTTAAATGTGATCTCAGCTGATGCATTATCTCGTGCAACATAGCATATCGGCCTGAACATTACATTGCCAACATCAAACTTGAAAAAATTTGCCTAGAACACTTCTTGAGAAATAAGATACAAATGCCATTGAAATTTATAGCAGTTTGAAACTAATGAATAAATTGTTCAAGTGACTGAAGAGATGCAGATTCAGGGTGCAGTGACTTGTTACATTTGTTCCTCAGGTCCCCCGCGGTGGAGCGGTACGTATTTGAGCTGGCATCTAAGCATATACTTCAAAGTACTTACGCTTCTGTGTGATTTCTTTCCTATATGAGAAAATTTAACTCCACATCTGTTTGACTGCAATTTCTAGTTAAATTGTCAGCAAAATTCAGTTAAAATCTTCTCTCCCTCAGTAAGAAATTTGTCAGTTTCTTAACTCTGTTTAAATGTTTATAGATTTGTTGATCTCAGAGGGCTGACCATAAAATTGGATTGAAAAAACTTGCCTTTTGAGTCTTATAACTGCCTTTAAATCATTTAAAAGTGTCTATTTTTCCATTTTGTGTACAATAACTTCAAGTTATGTCTACTTGCATGTATGCAATGAAAGAAAAGCTGCCTCCTCTTTAATATGCATGATAATTTTATTATCTTAGAGGTAGATAAAATATTCCAGTATTTCAGTGGGTTTACCTGCAATGATGTTATTTGTTGTGTAGGCTTGACTGCTGTTTGAAGTGTTTTTTTCTCAGTTGAAACACATTTTTCTATGTTTTATTGCAAGAATTTCTGTGCTTACATATTCACCCTGCTAGGATGTTGCCTAGGGAGTTGCACATACGTTGTTCTGCTCAGATAGAGGTTACTTTCTTGGGTTTTTCAGCCCTTTCCCAAGTTTTTGATACTGTTATTTGGAGGATTTTTAGTGACAGCACTATTCATAGAAATTTTATGTACTTTTTTGTTAGATTAATATGCATTCTATTAAAAAAAACCTTACTTGGCTTGTACCATCTGTTGTGAGGGAAGGGGAGCATGTATGAGGTAATTGTGCTCTTTCCTTGTTCCTCCTCTTCCACTTTAGCTGACCACAGACAAGCCTTATTAAATTTCCTGAATTCTTTATTTCCACAGATTGACTGTGGCACATCGGTGTGCATACAGTGGAAATAAAACCTTTCCCCGAAAACTTAAACCTTGTGTTTAAGCTATGGACTCTTGGAGCATGAGCATACATACTAAATGCTTTCTCAGTAACAGAGAACTTTTGTTATATTTGAAAATACTGACCTCCAGTGGCCAAGAAATGAAACTACATCCGTGTAACCAGAAAGTGGTGTGATTTTTTTTAAAACCCAAGAATGTTGGCAGTGTGTACCTTGCAAAATATATTAAATCTGTGAGGAGACTCTGTCTAGGCTCTTCTTTTGAAGAGATGAATAATACCAGAGCACTTCAGAATGCAGTGACATAACATGTAATTTTTAGGGGGGAGTTGTGTCTCTAAAATGAACAGGAAAAGAGACCCTGAGACACTAGGCGTCCTACTTACTCAAAAATTCCACTTTTAGGGATGTCTCTTCTCTGTTTCAGTGCTGTCAGCTTACTTTATCAGTATATAACAGGAAGGACATAGTAGAAGAGGTAAATATGTATCATGTGTGTAATACCCTCGGTGTTATTAAATTATATGAAATAAAACATGAATTTTCTTAGTTGTGTGCTGGCACTTGGATCATTAAGTAGTTATGTGCAAGAACCAGACAACCTAAAGTGCCATAAACCATTAGATGCTTAATGGAAGAGGAAATGAAGTGGTGCTCTTTAAAATGCCATTAGCAGAGCAAGTACATTTCAAGGCCACTTCATTGAGGCAGCCCTGAAATTGTTTCCTTTCTTTGTCTCTTCCAATAAAGTCCTTTCATAAAAAGAGACTTAGAGTCAGTTTATCCTCCACTGTAATGCAGTAATAGGTTTTTGGTACTAGATGATGCTTCAAAAAATACTTGCACCTATAGCTCCCCAGTAAAGGATAGATTTCACAAAGTTGAAATTCTGTTTTTTACCTTAAGGATATTTTCTAAAATCTCTTCCTCTTCTCTCTGTCCTAGCTTAATAACATTTTAGAGGATTCTGTTGAAATTTTCTACATTTTCTTGTGAGAAATTGAAACACCATGTTAAGAAAAGTTTGGATTATGAAGGAAATTATTGCCACAGGACCAAAGTAAAATCAATGACCAAACTGGTTTTCTGACTTTACTCTTTTTATATCTTACACTTGCTTCCTGTAGTATTGGTTGTTTTACAAAATATGAGATAAACCTCAGAGCTGTATTCAGCTTGGATTTGTGTTTATATAAGCATAACTTACACTCAGCTATAGTCACCTGAATCCAGAACTGGTAACTTTTGCACAGGCACAGAGATCCTTGCAAAAGACAAGATGAAGCATCTTTTCCTACTTGACTCTGATAGACTGATGGTGGGTATTGAGTAGTGTGTTAATTGTAAATTGTTTTTTTTAATTTCAGCCCCACCTCCACCACCACCGTGCAGAGGAGGACCCCCTCCACCACCACCTCCCCATAGCTCGGGCCCTCCTCCTCCCCCTGCTAGGGGCCGAGGGGCACCACCTCCACCTCCTTCAAGAGCTCCCACGGCAGCACCTCCACCCCCACCTCCATCTAGACCTGGTGCCACAGTACCCCCACCTCCTCCCAACAGGATGTATCCTCCACCACCACCAGTGCATTCCTCATCTGCACCAGCTGGCCCTCCTCCACCTCCACCACCAGCAAGTGGATCATCTGCTCCTCCACCACCTCCTCCTCCTCCGCCCCCTCCTGGTCCTCCTCCACCACCAGGCCTTCCTTCAGAGGTTGATCACCAGCTTCCAGTTCCAGCAGGAAATAAAGCAGCACTCTTGGATCAAATCAGAGAAGGAGCTCAGTTGAAGAAAGTAGAACAGAACAGTCGACCAGTGTCCTGCTCAGGAAGAGATGCGCTGTTAGACCAGATACGACAGGGTATACAGCTCAAATCAGTGAGTAAAAGCTCCTTCTCATCTATGTCCACTTCAGACTTGCAGATGACTGCTGTGTTGCCGTGTGAGCAGCAACTTGTATCTGTATTTTGCTCTGGATCATAACTTTTTGAGTTTAAGTGATGCTTTAAATGGTAGTACTGAAAAAATGCTTTGAATGCATATTTGCTAGAGAGGAGTATTGGCGCATGAAATTATCATTGTTGCAAAGTCATTTCTCACTTTTTAGTGAAGTTTTAAGCATAAATCGTACAGTGATGTTACCACAGTATTGCGGCTGCAAAGGGAGTTCTGCAAGAACTGAGAAAGATTGCTGATCTCCTCAGTACTTCAGTAAAATCGTTTAAGCAGCTGCAGTGGATTAGTTCAGCAGTAATTGTGTGGAAGGCAAACACTAGAGCTTGTTTTGTTTTATCTTAAAATGGGCCTGTACTCAGCATACATTGATACTTGGGACAAGGTGGCTGCCTCTGTTAGAAAGCAGTATCTGTGCTGTTCCTGCTGCAGCTCTGGCTATTGCTATTGGTATTTCTTCATGTCACTGAATATCTTTAAAATAATTTTTCCTGTAAATAGTTTTTTTCCTCATCACTCCTCTGCACTTGAGGCTTCCAATGTAAGAAAAACATGAGGGCATGTTAATATTTCTCTACCATTACAGGTTGACAGCATCTATTGCAGCTACCCAAATCATGTCTGTACAGTCACATTAAGAAGCTTTGTTAGCCAAGTCCATACTTTGTGATATTTGGAGACAAAATGTTTAATCTTGAGTGTGGACTAGTTCAATTGTATTGCATGGCACAAAAAAAACCTCTGACCTGTTTTAAAAATAAAATCATCATTTGAGCTTAGGAAACAAACTTCATTTTTGCTTTTTCTTCTGACTGAAAATCTTAGGAGGAATTTTACCTTGAACTACGTGAGTTCTGTTTGCTAATTGCTTCTTACTGATGTGTCCTTTTTTCAAGGTATCTGATGGTCAGGAAAGTGCACCGCCTACACCTGCACCCACCTCAGGAATTGTGGGTGCATTAATGGAAGTTATGCAGAAAAGGAGCAAAGCCATTCATTCTTCAGGTGAGTCTCATATAATCTTGCTGACTTCACAGTGTCAGATTTTCAAGAGTTAAAACTTCTGTCCAACATAAAATGCTGTTGGAAAAATCATGGATTTTAGCATATAGTCCAATACAGAATGCTCTAGTTGGATTCCTAGTGATGAGTTGAATAGTTAGTTCATGCTACTTTTAATTACTGGTGTATAGTAGGTTGCAGTAATGCCGAATTAAAAATCACTAGGGAAGAATAATATCCTTATGAAGGCTTTATTTTTTTGGGTATCACTAACTTATTTTTATCCATTAGATGGATGATAAGTTGTCAAAATATTTTGGACTGAGTGCTTTTAAAGCTTTCTGTTTCCAGAAGCCAAAGCTTTTGCTTCTAGCTGTGACTGCCAGTGTGCTTTGGACGCCACCTGCTGGATAAGAATCACATAACTGCGGTTACTTGACTACTCCTTTCCGAGTACTGAATCAACTTTTCACGCTTCAGTGCTTGGGAAGAATGTGGCTGTGAGAGGATGTGCATTTCTCAAATACCGGCTTGAAATAAATGCCGTTCAGTAACTGCAGTGCAGCGGTTGGGTTATGTCTCTTCTGTTTAGGCTTTGATATGTTTTTCTACTAGAGCTCATCTTGTCCCAAAATTGTATTTGGAGTTTTCAAACTGGTTGACTTAATGCAATATAGTTGGTTGATTTGCAGCCCTAAATAGCAATGTCCAATTTTAGTACTTTACTACGTAAATTAAATTGAGTTTATTCAGCCTTGAGAAAAGAAGCATTAGAGGAGACCTTCTCACCATGTTCGATTGTTTAAAGAAAATGGAAACAACCAGCCATTCCAGCAGGGGAAGCATTGAATTCCCAATCATTTGATACTTGTATGATTCAGCTGGACAGGTGCTGGGCTTTTATACCTGTACCATATTTTTGACAAGAAAGGTTGGACCAGTTGTACATTCCAATCCAGTGTTCTATCTTGACTACCAAAAGGGTACTGAGTACTCCAGTTGCCCAGGGAAGGAAACGCTCATACCTAACAAGTAGCTTCATTTTAACAGGCTACAATTTTAAAATCATGATGTATATTAACAATAGTTCTAAGTTAAGAACAGGTATTGATGTACATTCCACATCTCCGTATATTCCAGTAACCACAACAGACTAAGAGTAAACCCAGGGAAGAAGTTCTTACATTTCAGAAATTTATCTCTCCTTGAAGTATAAAAGGCCACTCTGATAGTCTCTAAGTCAGAGTAGTAAGTTGCAGGTGTTAAATAAGAACTTCTGGGTTTTTTTTGTTTTCAGTAGAGAGCAATATACTTTTTTTTTTTCTACCTAGGAAAGGAGTGAGAAAGATTGATCTTTCAGCTACTGTTTAATCCTACCTAAACTGAATGTCACATCTAGGAATCTTAAAATAGAATATTATGAAATGTTTGATTTTGACCTTCTTGAATTGATTGCTCTGTTTTCACAAAGTTTCGTGAGAAATTTGGAGCATGTGAGTGACTTGCTTTTTTTTGTCTTGCAGATGAAGATGAGGACGAAGAAGATGAAGAAGACTTTGAGGATGATGACGAATGGGATGATTGATCATATATTATTATATATATATATTTTTTAAGGTGAATGATATACTAAACACTACTTTCTGTCTATGGATTCTGTAAAATTATCATGTAAATGTTCTACCAATTTGCTGTATATTTTTGTTGCCTTTTGCTTTTTTATTAATCTGTGCAATACCTCATTTAATCTGTAAAGGTTTGTCATAATCCTCTACAAAGCTACTCCCTGTAAATGTGTGCAAGTTTACACCTAGGTGATAATGTACATGTGAATACTTTCCATTCCATCAATAAGGGAGTCTAAATGTAATATGTGGGACTGACAAAAACCTTAATGTAATTTAGTTATAAAGCAAGAAGGAAAACACTATTTTCATACCCTACTTTTTCTGTATCTAAAGTTTCTTATTAAAACCTAGTATAGCACTATGTTCTTTAAGTGATGCAGCTCTTAGTTTATTTAGCCCCTTCATTGCACATGTAATGCTACACAAATGTTGAGGCTGGTTTATACTGCTGCATGGTTTCAAACACCACAGCATTGCAGTTCAGATCTTAGCTGGATGCTTCACATAAACCAAAATCAGTACAGAAATGCACAGCTAATTGTGAGAATTCCTTTGCCCTGGCTGTAGCAACACTACTAGTGAACAGCAGTAGTAATTAAATCCTTCAATTAGGGAATGCTCTCTGAAGTTAAACAGGGTGGCTTTACATTGAAATAGTAAAAGGCATCTTTGATGCAGGCGAGTTCAGTCTATTTCTTTTTTTTTTTCTTTCCCAGCTCTTACTTTCGGAATGAAGAAGCGTAAATTTCTGGGGGCTGTGCTGAAGGCTGGCAATTGCTACAGTTTGATTTATTTTTAAAATCAATTTTTATGTGGTTTTTCAGGCTGAAGGGCTGCGTTTAATGCTTGCTTCAATAATGTTTAACTTTTTTAAATTTGTAGGACGCTGGTGTACTAATAAAGTAAACATAAGTGATATTACTTTGCAGTCTTCTCGTTATGGTACACAACAAATGCTGAAACACCAGTCCTACACCATAAAATTGGAAAGCCATTCCATTGGAATACACACGTTGAATAAATACTGAACTTCATGGCAATATTCAGTCTTCATATGTTGGCTTTAAGACCAAGGATTGTGACGAAGATCAGGAACCGGTTCACAAGAACAACAGTTGAATTAAGTGGACGGAAAATGGGATTCTCATTTCACAGCTTGCACATATATGTAAGTTATACTTTGCAGTAAACCTTGACAGATCTGCCTATTACAGTGTACTAATCTATGCTATGTGGATATTCAGTATCTGCAGCGTTAATTACTGTACTTACTGTAACTTTCAGGTAGAAAATATTTTTTAAAAAAAAACCACGTTATCTGGCACAGAATGTTTAGTTAAGTCAGTCATACTTGGAGTGTAGTTAATGCAGAGTGTCCTGGGTCTCTGACTGTAGTCAGACTAAATTTAAGTTAAATGAATTGTATTGACTGAAGCCCAATGTTGACCTGATCTTGACAGGCTGGACCTGCATGATACGGCTTGGCTTTCTAACCCTGTTATAACCTAGTCTTTAGCGAATTAATTTAGACATACGAGAAGAAAAGGAGTGTTGCTGAAAAGTTGATGGGAGAGGTAAGGTTGTAGTTAAATTATTCAGAGGATGTTAACTTCCTTCCAAGGGTAATTTAAGCACATAACTAGACATAAAAATATTCCAAGTAGTCTCACTTTCTCTTGCGGTAACTTTTCTATTGCTGTTTGCTGCTAAAACCATTTCCTACCAGCTTTGCTGCTGTAACAACTTGAGTGTGGGATCAAGTCCAAGTGCACCCTGGGGTAGCTAATGGCAGTGGAGTTAAGAGCTTGTGTGTAAGGAAAATATTTGTATGGCTTTCATATAACTTCTGGTATTGCTCCCTTGTTCTTTGTCGCATATAGGGCATTTTAAAACTAAGCAGATGAGGCCTCAAGGTTTTCCCAACATGCTACTTACCAGATATGTTTAGCTGTTATGTTCCCAGGATCAGAAGTTCTGTAGTATAGTTAATAATTGTCACAGTTCATTAATCAAGCTTCTGTTAAAGCTTTTGAGAGCTCTGAAGTTACCTTTACTGAATAAAACTATGATTTGTAGATACTGGCCAAAGAAAGCTTTTGTTTTTTCTAGTTCTCTTTCTTCATACAAAAAAAAAAGTACACTCACATTCTGTGGTGTCCAGGTTAATGTTTACTTTATAGTAGTGTTTTACATGATAAATTTCAGGCTTAAAGACTGCAGCAGCAGTGAAGTTACTCATATCTGCATGCTTCAGCACAATGCCACTGGCACTATGAGCAGAAGATCGCGTTTCATGATACTGGTGCATTGTTGCTAAACATTGTAATGAAGGCCTGTATTATATACTCCGGTTAAATGCCTGTCCACATAGCCTTAGCAATTAACAAACTAGCATGAGGCTTTTGTATCTCAACACTCTGTGCATAGACAATATCAGCTAGCCACTTGTACCTATGGAATCCGTAAGAACTTCTCAATCATTCACTTTTTCATTTATCAAACTGAAAATTTTTAGTATGTGAATTTTTTGAAATGTACAGTGAAATAGGATGTTGCACTGGTGGCAATTCATCATGGAGCATAATAAAATTAATTTGACCCAACTACTGTAAAACTGTGTGATTTATTAAGTGCTAATTGTGGTGCAGCTTTTAAAATAAGAGCTGCTTATTGGTTGCATGCTTGAAAATAACTTTGGTCACCTAGCCTGTCAAATGGCAGTGGTTTTTGTGTCTGTGGAAAGTTGGATTGTGCTGGTGAATAAACACAATGAGGAGGAATGTAACACCCTCTTCCCCTGGCAGGTCTCGAGGCTGCTCAGCAGCTCCTCTGGAAACAGCTACAGCTGCAGGCCAGTGCAGGAATCCAGCAAGAGTTCAAGGTCAAACACTGCAGCTTCATTAATAACCTCTTGGGGGAGTACTACATGGACACTTACTCAGGAGGTTTTTACAGATGTCTGTCTTGTGTGTTGTAGCGTCTGAGCCCAGGGCACTTGAGCAGCCTGCTCTCCTCCCCCAGCTGGAGAAGCCAGCACATTAAATTCTTATCCAGTGTATGCTTGCTTTCCAAGTTTAGTGGTTCTGTGGGTTTTAGACTTCAAGTGCAAAGCAGTTGGAGTTGTTACTTACAGGGCGTGCTGAGGTGTCTAATTATTTCCTTTCCACTTAGTAAACAAAAGCTTAAACACATTTTGTCAAGGAGGCTTTTCTTTCCATTCTTTTATATGACAATGGTTACTTTCCCAAGTAAGACCTAAGCAAAGAGGAAAAAGGAGGAGAGACCTTTTTTTTTTTTTTTTTTTAAGGCTGTTACCAATCCGTTCCAACAGCCCTTATCTAATCATTAGAAGAATTCCTGATCTAATTTAAGTTCCTGAAGCTTAAGTACAGTGATAAAGAGCTTTATTTATAGAAAAGTGAAAATGGTTTATGGAAGCTTAGGAGATAGCAAACCTCTGTCTCTAAACAGAACAGTGTCCTGTGACAGGAAGGACGCCCAGTGCTGTGCATTTGTTGACTATAGTTTTCTCGGAGCAAGAAGAAAGTTGGGGGTGGCATGAGCTGTGGAGGTTAAATGCCCACGTTTAAGTCAGACTTTTCTCTTAGAGGATAGGCTTCCATATTTTGAGGATGTTTATACAGTTGTGGAAGAGATTATTTTACTTTTTAATCACCAAACTGCTGTGGCATGTCTGCTACTTTGAGCTTGAAAAAATAAAGAATTCATTTGAAATCACACATTTGAAATTAATGGAGATGCATATTGAGAAGCAGAAACATTGCATCACTATCAAAACAACAAACTTTATTTTGTGCTGGCTTTTTCTGTAGAATAACCTGATGAAATGAGCTAGAACAGTTATTTACCAGATATTCAGATTTTTCTGTCAAGTAGTTTTGTGTAACACCTGCAGGAATTGCATGTCTACAAAGAGCTTTAATGCAAGCCTGAAATTGTGAAGCTCAGTACTTTATTATGATTTTTATCTGTTAGTGCTGACAAATGTACTTAAATGTTATTTTGCTAGTGTTTTTTGGAGTCTTTTTGGAGCGAAATTCTTGAGCTATTACTTCATGTGTGTGTTTTTTCCCTCCCTGAATGTTTAATCATACTTTGAGTTGTGTTACTGGAGCAGAATGAGTTTTAAACTTGTTATTTGAGGATCAGCTGAGAAGAGTGTAAGCTTTTCCAAGGAAAAAACTTGTTTCAAAAAACAGAACAAGATCTGAAACAGCCATAAACCCACATTATGCTTTTTGTATGTGCCAGCTTGGGGACACAATGTGATCTAGGGTTTAATGTTTGAGAAATGTGATAATGCTTGTATCATGTATCAGACACAAAGTATTTGCCGGGGAAGGAAGAGCCGATTCCCTATTTCACATTATGGGTGTTGATGCCAAAAAAATAGGCCACTGCTGAAGCAGTTGAGCTGGATTTAGGGCCCTTTGATGGTAAATGGGGCTTCCCAGATGCTCAGAAGGTGCGCAGACTGTTGAGAAATCTGCATCATTGTTTAATTATTGTTTCTTTTTCTAGTAGATGCTGCCGTGCTGTTTTTCTGATTACAGTAGTCTTTTGGACCAAAAGCAGTGTTTATCATCAAAGGAAGAAATTATCCACAGCAGACAGCCCTTTATCAGGGCTTTTATTTTAAAATGCAAAAAGAAATGGAAAAAGCAGTTCTAGGGCCAGCTAACACAAAGTATTCTACTGTGACTGGCCTCCTGTGGGTGATGTGACTTAGCATGAAAAGCAAGTGTCTAAAGCGGGAGCCTGCCAGGTAGTAGTGTTTGCTTGCAAGGTCTTACATCAAGAATAGAAGTTTTCACCCAGTAATATCTTTGGTTACCTAATCCCTAGAGAATATATTTCTAAAATGTGCCTGCTGTGCCCCAGGAAACTAGGAAGGTTCACAGCATGCTCTCTCTCTTGCAGCAGCAGCTCATGGGGGAAGCACAGCTCCATGATTGACGGTCTCAGAAGCTTAACTGATCCTGAACAGGGAGTCCTGGCTGGGGACAGCCACACGAGCCCCTGTGCAGGCCGGCTGCTTATTTAATATAGCAGGCTTCCTTGCTGGCTGACCACGAATGTTGTCACGTTTTCCCCTGAAGATTAAAGAATATTAATTTCATGGGTACAAGTCATTATAAAAGCACAGGAATTGATGCCCCATCTGAACCCCTGTGAGTCTGCAAAACAAGGTGCTGCCACTTTCAGCTTCCAGAAAGCTCAGGGTTCTTGGAAGGTTTTAAGTGCAGGAGGCATCTCGTTTATGGCTTGGATTTACTGCAGCTCCACATGTGCTTGCTCCTGCTGGTTTCATCTTACTGCCCCATCTGTCTCTATCATCCTGGTTTGAAAGGGGCCATCCTGTTTTTGTCAGGGTGCACACTGAAGCTCTGGCTTTGAGAAAAGACAGCCAATAGCTTTGAAGTGTGCGATAATATTTTTACTGTGGGATGACAGTCACACTCTGTATTCCCCAGTCTCTCAGATCATTTCAGGACACGAGGACAAATTTTGACTGGACATGGGTGAAATCAGATCTGTTTTCCTCTACTAAATTTCTTTTTTGACTCTTTGCACTTGATAAATACTGCAGCCACAGGGTAAAAGCATGTCAGCTATTTCTGCTGAGCAGTGTGGTCCGTGCTTACTTAAAACTTGGACTGGACAAATATTTTTGAGATTCCCAACTAAGAATTTATTAATCTTTCTGCATAATTTTCAGCAAACAGCTGCACTGTCAGCTTAGAGACAATGAGGTCTTCCAAGAAACACAAGGGCAAATGTAACTCTAAATCTTACCTCCTGTTTCATTACTATGACAACTGTCAGGTTCTAATTTAGCAGCATGTATTTTGCTGCATTAATGCAAGTAAAAAAGAAATAAAACCTTTGTGTTGCTAATTTGACTGAAAATGGCAAAATGTTGCAGCCCAAGGCAACTTAGGAAGGTCTCACTAAATGGACACGTAGAGATGTACTAACTGCAATGTGTTTTATTTGGTCTAAATATTGGTTCTTCTCTGCACACACCTCAGTCTCAGAGAAAACTTGTTTAATCACTGCAATGCTTCAACATCAGGTTTGGTAAGGAGCAGAGCTATTCTTTTGTAGAAAGTGGGTCCCTAGAAGGTTAGCTTTTCTAATGCTTCTCAGAGCAGCTCTCATGTACCACAGCTACCTGCTGGGGGACACATGGAATGAGGTTGTCTCTACATTTCATCACTGCCTTCTCTTAAATGCGAGCTCTCCCAGAGCAGCACATAGCTGATGCACAGAATATTAGGTTACACTGGAGAAGTGAGCCTCTGAAGCAACCTGCACAGCATGTTCCATCAGAGCCCCCAGACTCCTCTCCCTGGGGATTTGGCAGAGTTCATAGAGCAGAAACAAAGGCTGGAATTACAGGCTGGGGAAAGGATTTGTTTGGCTATCAGAGGTGGTGACCCATTACACAGAAAGACACCAGTCTGTACCAGAATATATCTGGACATCCACAGGCTCATATTACAGTTTTGGCAATTCTTGCAAGCTGGCAAAACATTTGGTGTTTGTAACGGGTAAATGGCTGACCAAAAGTTGGTGCTGCATGAAGGACGTACCCTCCAGCTGGACTCCATCCCATTGACCACAATTCTTTCTTCTTCCAGCCAGTTCACAGCCCACCTTGCTATCCTAGCATCCAGACCATATTTCCTCAGTTTAGCTGTGAGGATGCTGAGGGAGACAGTATCAAATGTTTTACTGAAATTAAGATAGAGCACATCCACTGCTTCACCATCATCTACCCACCTGCTTATGTCTTAAGTTTATCAGGTTGGTCAAGCATGACTTCCCCTTGGTTGCAAGGTCTTACATCAAGAATAGAAGTTTTCACCCAGTAATATCTTTGGTTACCTAATCCCTAGAGAATATAGGGATTGACTGCCCCTAATGACCCACTTATCCTTGATGTGCCTAGAGACAGCACCATGGATAAGTTGCTCCATCACCTTTCCAGGTATGGAGGTGAGGCTGACTGGTCCGTAGTTACCCGAGTCCTCCTTCTTTCCCTTTTTGAAGACAGGAGTGGCATTTGCTTTCCTCCAGTCCTCAGGCACCTCTCTTGTTCCCCAGGACTTAACGAAGATGATGGAGATTGGCCTAGCAATGACTTTTGCCTGCTCCCTCAGCACCCTTGGGTGCATCCCATTAGGACCCAAGGATTTGTGAATGTCCAGATTGCTTAATTGGTCCCTAACTCAGTCCTCATCAACCAAGGCACACTGTTCCTTTATCCTGACTTCCTCTTGGGTCTCAGAGGCATGATGCTCCTCAGTACAGCCTCAAGCAGTACAGACAGGCACAAAGGAAGTGTTCCTCTGACAACAGTTATATTCCTCTCAAGTGGTTAGTCCCTCCTTCCATGATCTGTAGATTCTCCTTGTCCACTTTGCCCAGCAGTTCTGGGTTTAACCAGACAGGTCTCCTGTCTCCCTTTCTTGACTCCCTACGTGTTGGAAAGCTACATGTTGGATCTAACTACCTCTCTTGGGCCTCCTTACCTTCTAGTACCCTGTCCCATGAGATTTCACATAGCAATTGCCTGAAAAGACCAAATTTGGCCCACTGAATCCAGGGTTGTGATTCTGCTTGCTATCCTGTTCCTGCCATGTGAGATCCTGAACTCCACCATCTCATTGTCACTGTAACCAAGGCTACCCTCAACCTTCACTGCTTCAACCAGACCCTCCTTGTTAATGAGGATGAGATCCAGCAGCACTCATCAGTGTAGTGGAGGAACCTCTTGGACTGTGGCTGGCTGGCAGAGTGGCCCTTCCAGCAAATATCAGGGTAGTTAAAATCCCCCACAACAACCAGGGCCTGTACTCTCAAGGCTGTTCTCAGTTCCTTGTATTCTACATTGACTTACTCATCCTGATCCAGTGGCCTGTAATAGACCCCCACAAGAGTATCACCTCCCCCAGCCTGCCCCTTCATTCTCACCCACAAAATCTCAACTCTCTCCTCATCCACCCCTGGACAATACTCAATACATTCTAGTAGCTCTCTGACATAAATAGCAACTCCACCACCTCACCTCGCTGGCCTGTCTTTCCTGAGGAGGACACAGCCATCCATGATCACACTCCAGTCATGTGAGCTGTCCCACCTTGTCTCTATAATTGCCACCAGATCATAATCTCCTGTCTGAACGCAGATTTCTAACTCCTTCTCTTCATTCCCCAAGCTGTGTGTATTGGTGTACAGACATTTCAGGGAGCGAGCTGAGCAGGTGATTGCACCCCAGGGGATGGAGACCTCCTGGTCTTCATGGATATTAGAGCCCTGCCCCACTGCTGCATCCCAGCTATCCCTTCCCCCTTCACATCCAATTTAAAGCCCTATCAATTAGCCCTGCAATCTCTTGGGCAAAGTCCCTCTTTTCCCTTTGGGACAAGTGTCCCCTACCTAATAACATTCCTGGTGCTGCATAAGCCATCCCATTGTCAAAAAATCCAAAATTATGTCGGTGACACCAGCAACATAGCCATGTATCAAATGTTTGGATTGATTTGTTCCTTTCAAAGTCATTTCCTCCTATTGGAAGGAGCAAGGAAAAAAAAAACTTGTGAACCAGATCCTTTTAATAACTTTCCTAAGGTTCTAAAGTCTCTTTTGTTCACCCTGGGCCTACAAGTTACAGTGTCCTCTCCAGCTACCTGGAAGTGAGCGGTGGACAGTAGTGGGATGGCTGCAACAGGTTTGGGAGATTCCTGGTCTCATCCTTAACCCAGGCTCCAGGAAGGCAGAGACTTCCCCAGGAGTGGGCCCTGCCTGGCACATCAGGCCTTCTGTTCCCCTTAAGAGGGAAACTCCAATGACTATAGCCCATCTTCTCCTCGTAGATGAGGTTTTTATTAGAGCAACAGCCTCCCTAACTGCAAAGACATAACCAGCGAGGAATGTTCATCCCTCACATTTGTTGGGCCTTCAACAGCCAAGAACCTCATATCTATTCAGAGGAAAAGGAAGCTCTTAGGTGGGCAGGGAGGGAGCCCCAACCACTGCCCCAACCACAAACTTTGCTCCACTCCTTCCTTTTAGAATTCTGGCTTCTGCCAGATCAGGGCAGGATGCAGGGACACCATGGTCCTAGCTCCTATCTGACAGGGACTCTGGTTTTTGATTTAAGGTGGGCAACATCTTGCTTAAGAAGTCTATTTCTACCTCAGCTTCTTTGATTGGCCTTTCCACTTCTACACGGAGCTCCGCCACCAAGCTGAGCAGCTCACAGCGCAGGCGGCCCCCCAAAGCTGCCCCTGTACAGTGAGATGTACCGCCATCGCCCGCAGCCACGCCCTGGCACACTGCCCTTATCTGTGCCGCCTCTCCCTGCACTCTCGCTGTGGGTGGGAGCGCAGCCTGCGCCGGGCGGAGACAGTCGTTAACTCCTCACGGCCGATGACCACCGCCCTCATTAATTACGGAAAACTCCCACTCTCCGCTTGCTTACGCGGGGGAATGGTCCCTTTTTACTTGTGTGAGGGCGGGGTGGGGCCGTTGGTGAGTTTCAATCTGCCGCCGGGGATAGCGGCTCCGCCCCGCGCTCTCTCCCGGAGCTGCCCGGGCGCGGGCCGGCCTCGCAACTTCCGCCGGCTTCGAAAAGCCGTAAAACCAAGCTTCTTGCCAGCTCTTTCTTTGCGAAGATTCCCTTCCCCGTCACGGACTACCCTGCGCTGGAGCTTATCTTGTAATTGGCTGCTTATGAATTGATCATGCTCTTCATGGGATCACAGTAAGGTATTGGCCTTCAAATGGATGACCATCCGAAGACCCGGTACTCTTTAGCACTGATCAGGACTGCATTTAATTAAGCAGTAAAACAGAATTACAGCCGTTTTAACATGCCATAGAGTCACTTGCAGATGAGGCCACTCGTTGCACCCTGAAGTAGCTGAACAGCAAATACCCATTCTGAATTCATGTCCATTGTGGGTGATACAAAAACTAATGCTCTTACTTTGCACTTGAGAAGGTGACAAAGTGCTGAGAAAGACTTTCCAATGGACGATTGTTCAGGGAGACTAGGAGCATTGCCTAGTTCGTATTTTTGAGTACCAGTTTAATTCTGCTTAATCTTGCCTCGTAGAAAAGGTATTCTGGAAACGATTTCTATGGCTAATTTTTATTCTCTACAGAGACAGGAAACTGTCACAATTTTCTCAATGCTCTTGAGGCACACCATGTCTTCTAACATAGGGCTGGCAGAGTGGGATTAGAGCTGTGGATTTTCTGACACCCAGCTGTGAATTTGGTTCTCCATGTGACCAGTGGGAATCTGAGAGCAGGAGCCAAAGGGCTGCTCAGCTGTACTGGACCATCACTCTTTGTGGTTCTGTTGTCACAAAGAGCTTAAGGTATGGATCCAGAACAATTTAAACCAATTTAAACCAATTTAAATCCATGCTGCCTGACACTGCCCTCCTTCAGTTCCACCACCAGAGAAGTTTCACTACTGCTCTTGCAGGAGCAAAGCAGCTCTGGGGAACCAAACCATACGTCTTCCTTTTTGTTTGGTTTGTCTGGTTTGGGTATTTTTGGTGAATGTTTACCTCCCCAGATTGATTGCAGCTTTGAGGTGAGAGAGGGGGCTGTAACACACAGAAGGGCACAAAGGGGGCAACGGGGACTTGAAAGGTCCCTTTCAACCTAAGTCATCCTATGGTTCAATGAAGATAAGGCTGATGTGAGATGTGAAGAGTCGTGGAACAGGCAGTCAAACCCTTGTGCTAAACTGGGACAAAAAGTAGGAATATTTGCCTTGTCTATGCGCTGTATGTGTAACCACACAACTCTGGACTCAATATGGGCAGCATCTGCCTGTACGTACTGGCCTGACACAATTGAGGCCAGTCTGCCTTGGTCAGGGCAGACCAGGCAAAGAGGGCAAAGAGCTGGAGATGGGTAGAAGCATTCAAGAGGCCATGAAACACGAACACTGCTGCCTTCCAACTTGTTTGTGAAACACAGTAACACGTGCTTGTATGGCTGGCTCCAAGAGCAGTAATCTCAGACCAAGTGAAGGCAGTGACTCTGCTCTGTGTACACAGAAGTGCTTCCTTCAGGTGCCTGCTAAAGTCACCGCTTTAGCTGAAGCTCATTGACAGCTCTCAAGAACATCCATGACTATGTTAATAGAAAAAAAAAACAAAACTACAACTCCAAATATTTCTCAGAAAAAGCCCTGTGAAGAAAAGCCTAGGAAATACTTAGCTCTTCACAGGCACATTTACCTAGTGCTCTTGGCAGAAAGGCAGAAGGGATGAATTTCTTACTTATGAAATAGAAAGCTTGTATATCTTCCATGCAAGAACAATAATCTGATGGACAGAGGTTAGTCTTGTTATCTCCCATGCCTCTCCTGGGAAACAGCCCAAGTTTATCCTCCTGAGGATGCACAGTCATTTCTGACTGTCCTTTCAGCTTCTTACATGCATGTATCTTAGATGACCAATTGACAGAAATGGCATATCTTCTTTTTGAGTGCATTCTAGCATGGTTGAGTCAGCCTTGGGATTCCCATCCTTGTAGCTTGCTTCACCTGAATTCACAACATTTCCTATAATGGGCCATCAGCTGCACTTCTCTTACTGCTTGGAAATGCACTGACACTCATGTTCACTCAGCTGTTCAGCCAGCTAAAACATTGCTATTAGCTTAAATAAGAATAATAATAAAAAATAATAAAAATTAGTCTAATAGCTTTTGATATCTGTGGATCTTGAAGCACATTTGAGTCTAGGTAGCCTTACAGTTTTGTAAGGCAGATTGGTAATAATATCTTCAAGGCAATTTAAAGGCACAAGAAATTAAGCAACATAACTGTGAGTATATATTTTGAACAGAACAATTACACCTGTGTCTGGCATACCCCACAGTCAGTTGGGGTTGGTTGCCCTATTTTTCCATCACCTTCATGAACAGAAAATAAACCAGGGAGCAAAATGGACCATGGGGAAGCTGTTGGTCCATGCTGGGAGCTATTCTGCCACAGCTATTATCAGTAGTACACTTACTTTGTTGTGATTCATGCCTTCATGTTGCCTACTAAGTGGGAGCATCCCTTGCCCATAATACTCCTCCTTTGTGGCTCCAGATCTTGGCAGCTTGAGGTGATCTTGAGGGCTGGGGAACTGAAGTGCTAGATGAGAGGTGGGATGTTGAGGTGTTTCCCATCAGATGAAGAAGGTCTTTTCTGAACTGGTAGATCTTAGTCATGAGTTCTCTGTATTTCCAAGAGAAAAATGTCAGATAAAATAAATTGACCAAAATATAGCAAAAATAACAGTTTGGTTCAGAAACTTCTTTCAGAAGTGCTGAACATGAAATACAGTCAGTGGGCTGACATTTTGCATGTCTGAAAAGAAAAATATATCATGCTACTTATATGAAAGCAGCTACTCCAAATCTTCATGAGCATCTTTTCAGGAACATGATTTAATTTCTGAGCAAGTTTTATCTCTTGGTCACAGGTTTTCTTTTTGTATGTAAGACACAATTGTGATGATCCTATTCAGGAACTTAAAACTCAAAAGTGAACTGGCAAGTCTAAGTAACCTTGTACTGTAACTTTTGAGGAATAAACCCAAAAATTTATTCTGTCTCAAGTGTGAGATTTTTGGAAATTGAGATCTGTCAGACCAAGATATTGTATGTAGAACACTGGAATTATAAATTTATGAGATAAATTCTCCTCCTTTTTGTAAGTATTCAATTCCTGTTGGTGTCAACTGTGGATGATACCAAGTCACCACCTATTAGTAGACTGGCTTCTATGTGATAGTTACATCTGACACGTGGATTTGAAAATAAAGCATCTTACTGCAAGTCATAGGAGATTTTTCCAATCTTCAATACCATTCCAGCTTGCAGATCCTGTGGAGCTATCAAATCTAAGTGTTTCAGGTCTCTGCTGCTGACCATACTGACATTTTCATAAGCTTCTTGCATTCTTTTATGAGCAAGTTGGTGAATTTGCCCATTCCTTTTTAATGGGAATTCTGTTCAAAGAACATTCTTGTTCTAAGAGTTGGGAAATTTCTTCAAATTTCCCATCCAAATGCAATCATGCATAGTTTCTTTTCCCCCCTACTGCTAACAATGTTCTTTCCCCTTTGCAATATTTATAGATGAGAGCTGAAATCCTTTTGAGCCCTTGTTTGGCTAGTCTGATCCCACCACCTGCTCTCTTCTCTCTCACAGGACAGCCTTTCCAATTCAGTAATTATCCCAACCATTTGCTGTCCCTCTTCCAATCTGAAATAATTTTTCCTGGCTGTTAGTTACTGCAATTGTACACTTCCAGATGGTGTTTCACTGGAGCCTGCACCTGGATGTTGTTGTAGTAGCTACCTATCCTCTTCCATACAGCTATTGCAAGTACCCACTTCATAGCCATCTCATAGTAGTGTGTCACTCTCTAAACAGCCTACAATCAAGTTCTCTCTATTTTGGCTGTGGATCTGCTCTACCATAATCATTACTTTTCTATATTCTGAGGACAATGTATGAGTGATGGCATGGAAGGCTTGAATACTCAAGCTTCTCTTCTGTACTGCGAGGGTTACAGGCCAGTGTTGTGCCTGTGTGTGTGTGTAAGGGAGAGGCCTTGTCCATGACCTCCTGCTCCCCTTCACCTCACAGGCCCCAGGACATCCATCTTCCTACCACGTCATGGTGGGATCATGATACACCAGTTCCCCTGGTCCTCCTACTGCATGCAGCACAGACTTGGTCCCCAGAAATTAATGTGGCTTTTCCTGTAAGGAGTCTCATTGGAATGATCTTCCCCATTCGATGGGAAGGAAGTATCTCTGTAGAACTCTGGGAGGTGGATAGAGCAGACTGTTGCACCAGCACCTCTAGACCCAGAGAAATTCCCCTGCTACAGAGCAACTTGGGTCATTGTCCATAATTTCTGAAGTGGGACTCAGAAGGAGGGCATAAAACATTCAGAAGGTGTGAAAACAAATTCTCTTGGATTTTTCTATAACCCAGACACTTTTCTAGATGATAAATCACAAACTAAAGGGCCAAAGACTGGAACTACAGATAATAGTCAAGCTCTGGCATTTCTGATGCTTTGGTAGGTTAGCTCTTGTGCACGTTGTTATGTGACATGTCTACACATGGCTACAGGTTATGGGGAAGGCTAAAGCATGAAGCTACAGTGAAGGCAGCACCTCTTTATTGGACTACTACTCAGAGCACGGGACTTCACAGAGTGGCACATCCTTCAACCATCCAACCTCAAGATGCTGCAACCACTGTCCAGTGGTAGCAGGTAGCAGATCATGGCTGCAGCAGCACTACAAGGTCATGTGGGAAGACCCAATGTCAGTCTCAACCACAGTGGGATATAGTACCCAGCCCACACCACCCACACCTTGCCCAAATTTGGGGGAACATTCACAGGAGATATTTAGCTCACTGAAAAGAGAGGAGTCTTGCTTATTTTGTCCTTGGGAAGCTGCAGTATTTCTGCTTTTCAATGGGACTGTAATTTTTGAAATTCATGGGGGCATAAATAGTGTTTAAAAGAAGCAGAATTTGTTGCTAGAGACATTATAACTCATTATCCCCTTGTGTTCCTCAACCTCTTGAGTAACAGCAAGCACTTGGTTAGCCTCTGCAGTCAGGCCTTCAGGAGAAATTATTTGCTTCCCTGTGACTCAAGAGAAGGGTACAGAAAATGAACTGAGCTCACTGGTGGGAACAAAAAAAATGCCCAGTTGTGAGACTTTTTCTTTGTTCCCTGGGTAGGAACATGGTACTTCTTGCCTTCTTCCAAACCAGTCCAAGAAGGTGACACAGTACTGTCAGAGAGGTTTCATGCTCTAATCATATGATGTTCACTTGCCCATTTAAGAAGAAAACATACTGCTCCTTGGAAGCATCCATGAGGGAGCTCAATGCCATGAGCAGCAGGGCTGACACCCACACAAGGTGGGCATCAACACATTAACAAGGTGTCTTCGAGATCTTTGCCTCGCAACTCTGCTAATAGGACAGAGGCTTTGAAATGGCTCCAAGTGAAACTGCTGCAAAATTTATTTAGGCAGAAGGTAATTACCCAGATTAGACTTTGGCTAAGGTGCAGGGCTGACACTTCATGAGGGAGTGTGCCGCAGGGGTTTGAATATCCAACATGTGGCAGCCGTTTCTGTGACTTTACATTTTAGCGGAAATAATCATCTCCATCGCAAGAGCGGTCCTCACCCCAGAGGGGATGATGAGCCACTTGTGAGCAACAGCAGTCAGCAGCTCCAGCAGAACTTTCACAAGTGCTGTCTCCTGGGCTGTGCCCATCACACTCCCCTTCTGCAAAAGAGGAACTCCAGCAGCTCTTATTGACCCAAACTATGAATCCTATCGTGGTAGTTTTCTTGTAGGTTCTTTTCTCTCCTCTTCTCTCAGCCATTTTTCAGTATTTATTTTGTTCTATATGATCTTTATTAATTTTCACCACCCACACAGAGTTTCCTATCTTCTTTCTCCCTCTTCAAAGGTTTGGAGTTTGCTTTTTTAAAAAATTTTTTTCTTTACCTCAAAATCCTCTCCACTATGCTTTCACCAAGTTTCCCACTTGCAACTACTTAGCCACTTCTGGCATTTAATTGAACACTTTACCGTTTCTCATTCTTCAAAAATGTGCTGGGGACAAGAGGTTACAGGTCTCCTGGCTGTTGTCTGCATTCCAGCATTGCTTCCATCTTCAAAAGATCCCAAACTCCAGCTTCACTTTGTTGATGGGGTACTAACCATAGGTTGATTTTTATGCTATGGGAGCCTATGCAATTATATAAAGGCAGCTAAACCCTAACTATACGTACCATCTTTCCAGTGATACTGGATCTAGAAATACTCATGAGTTGTTGTGACCCTGAGACAAGAGGAAAAACATTGGAAAGTGTGTTTCAGTTAGTTATAAATTGATTTTGGTATGTTCTAGTCATTAAATAGAAAAGCAAAAAGGTATTTTCACTGCTTCTTTGCCTTAGCAGTTCACTAATGGATGAATCACCTGCTTTCAATAACCCTGCAGGGACACCTCCCACTAGACCAGGTTGCTCAAAGTCCTATCCAGTCTGGCTTTGAACATTTCCAGGGATGGGGAATTCACAACTTCCATGGGGAACCTGTGCCAGTATCTGACCACCCTCACAGTAAAAAAATTCTTCCTGATATCCAATACAAATCTCCACTCTTTTAGTTTGAAGACCTTTCAGCCTAATCTTTCACCCTTGTTGAAAGTCCCTCCCCAGTATTCTTGTAGGTCCCTTTAGGTACTGGAAAGCTGCTATAAAGTTTCCCTGGTGCCTTCTCTTCTCCAGACTAAACAACCCCAACTCTGTCAGCCTGCTCTAATAGGAGATCTCCTCTTGCCTTTCAACATTTTGGCCACTGCTCAACTTTCTTCATGTTACTGCTACCTTCACACTAGCTGAAAAACCAAGAACTATAACTGATTTGGGAGAGGGAGATGGCTAGTATGACACAAAGAAAGGCTATTCGTGACATTGCCTGTGATTTGATACCTCCAGCTGTGCATGTCCAAATTATATTGGCTCTGCTTCCACCATATCGTATTGACTGTTCACACCCCACTTGTTGTTCAGCCGATACCATATGAAAGCCTTTTTCCACCTGAATGCTAGGCTGGTCTTCAAGTTTTTCTGTCTGACTGATGTCTGCCCTGGGGTTAGTTCTGCCCAGATACAGCCACGTGCACTTGTACTGAATGGATCTCGGTCAAATAATTATACTTCATCCATAAAATATCCACATTATTTTTAACCTCTAGGCCAACATGAATTGAAGTTTTATCCAATATTAATTTCTCCTTATGTTAGATCATGGTTTACCACCTGGTACACAACACAAGTGACCGAATATCCCCCACAGCTTAATTTCAGTTGTTTATAGTCTTATAAACTATTTTTTCCCATGAAACCCACAAACCCAGGACTGTGTATATGCTTGAAAGCCTCAAACCACTTTTATTGTAAATTCATGGAAAAAAAAGAAGAAACCACAGGTTGTTAGGCTATTACATCTCAGTATGAAGAACTTGTCCAGTGATATGCAATCTGATATTGAAAAGAATACCTAAACAAGAAGCAATTTCTCAGTAGAAATCTCATTAAATAAAAAATTAGTTCCATATTTACAGATTACAAGGCAAAAGTATCCTTAAAGCATTGTTTTGTATTTAGTGGGTCTGTTTCCTTGAAATAAGAGAGAAATTATTTGAAACTAAGAGTGTACTTTGAACACAGCTTGCTACACAGTCTATGTTACCACCAGTGAATGGACGAGCAGCTTCTCTTCAACTGCAGCAGTGCTCTGCTGCTTCTGTTGGCCAGGCTTTCACCGAAGGGCTTCTGGTACCTCCACCTGTGAAAGGAGGAGTGGGGAGGATGTGAGTTCTGGGTAGCAAAATTACTGCTGGAGCTGCACACACACTCCCAAAATCCCTGTGCTAAGCAGCATCTCCTGTGACAAACCCTAGCCTGGGAAAGTCCCCCAATTTCTGTCAAAATCACCATAGAATGGAAATCAGTGGATTGAGAGAAGCCTGATCAGACAATAGCCTTCCTTCAATGTTTTCTTATGTGCACATTTATAAGAGTGTTTTTTTCTTAATATTAAATACATACTAAAATTGATTGAGCTTGTGCTACAGCTGAGCCACAATTAATGAGATCTCATCTTACCCGCCTTAACTGCTTTATGCTGCTTGCCCGGATCGCTTCCATGAGGTTGTCATGAAGAGACCTTTGTGGAGTGGAGGGACGGGTGGAGGGTCGTGAACCATCCTCTGATTTTCTGTCTGAGACTGATTTTAGAGAATCTTTAATTTCTTTCAATATGCTGTTCTCGTGCTTTTTGCTTTTTTTGCCTTTTTTCTTTTTCTGTCCATTCTGTAAGGCTTTTTTTGAGCTTTCTTGCTGTTTGATGACTTCAGCTATATTCCTGGTTGGTGCCTTCTTCTCTGGAATAACTGGAGGAGGAGGAGGAGGAGGCGGTGGGGGTGGAGGAGGAGGTGGGAGTGCAGGAGCTGGAGGCTGACTTTTCACTGGTGCTGCTTTCTTAGGAAGTTTTGGAGAGGTCCAAGGTGAGCTCTTAGGTGACACATAAGGCGAGGACCGAGGTGTCCCCTTCTGCAAACCTTTGGCCTTTAGATTGATGGCTCCATCAGACCCGTGTTGTCTCTGCTCCTGCATGCGCTTTTGTCTTTGTTTATCCATATTTCTTGTCAGGATACTTGTCATGCTCATTCTTGGGCCAGCAAGGTCAAAATGGTATCCAAGCTTGACCAGGGTGGTGTTCTCTTTCAGCAGTTTGACAATATCCATTTCCACCTGGCTGCCCATGATGTGCCTTTGATTGTGGAACCGCAGTTCTGTTAGAACCTTGTTGTTCTGCAAAGCTCTCATGATGGCCAGCACCCCTTTGCCAGTGATAAAATTTGACTCAATATTCAGACTAGTTATATGCTGATTTACCTTTAACATACCAGCAATAGCTATTGCGACATTGTCGTCAGCATGTGTGTTGGCCAAGCTGAACAACTTCACCACCGTGTTGTCTCTCAGTGCTTGAGCAAATTGTATAAGCATTTGTGAGGTGATGTTTTCAATGTTGTTCAGATTGACCTCTGTGGTGTCTGGATCATTGCTCCTAACTTTTTCCAAAGCATCCTCAATAACTGTTGGATTTCCACAAGGGTGAATGGCACTGCCTTTTGAACTCAGATTGTCAGTGTCTTTTCCATCATGGCCATTGAGTAAGTTCTCATTGTCCTTTGTACTGTGACACTTTTTGCGCCTGATGTAGTCAGAGTTCCTGCCATCCCCTAGTTTTTCACCAGCTGCAGCATTTTGCTTTCCCTCATCCTCATCATCACTGTCATCTTCATCTTCCTCATCTTCTTCTTCATCATCTTCCTCTTCAGTGTATGCCTCCTCAGACACTTCACTATTGCTTTCTGTGAAATATTCTTCTTGAATGTCTTCCGAATTGTCATCTTCTTGCTCAGAGTCCTGAATGGGAATGTAGGTGTGGGTGTTAAACAATTTCAGTAACATGTTAATATTGAAAGCTAAAAATAAATCTTTAGAAGCACAGGTAGTTAGGAGAACTGAAAACATTTCAGCACCAAACACCTTTTTAACAGTTTTTCTTTCATATCCTTTAGAAGACAAATGCTTGGCATGAAATGGAACATTTTTACTGACTTCAGTGATCTCTGCCAAGAGAAAATATGATACATGACATTGCAACACGGACATACTTCATGCTTTCTATGTGTTGGCATGTCCACAAGGGGATGTTATTTGGATCCTTGCCAGCAGAAACATAAGACCACAATTTCAGATTGGATATGATCTATGGGCAACAGTGTTCTTGATTTCATAAGGACTAGACAGCAGTGTCAATGCTAAGACTCTCCTGCATATGTCAGTACATCTAAAAAGGCTAATGACTGCCATGATTTAGAATACAAATAGCATTTGTCCATGTCAACATGCAAAATAATAGAGAATTTCAGGAGTCAAGTCAAAAAGGCTCTGGATGTGCTTTATGGGCTATACATCCTCAGAAGCTCTTTCAGAAGAAAATATTCAGATGGACTCCCATGGTAACAAAGAATCACATGCCATTAATACCCAGATGTTTGCTAAGAGCTAAGGCTGTGCTCACAGACAGCTGTCACAGGTCAGCCATCAGACTGTAACTTGTCATAACGCTTTTCTATTCTTAACCTTATTCTGGTGTGTTTGTTGGGCATCAAAATAGCAATCTGGATTTACTTCTCAAAGGCCTGCCTGGTACCTTCACCAGTTATGTTGGCAGAGGACGATTCTCTGTTCAGGAACAGCAAGGAGTCTGCACCCCTGAGAAGTCTTATTCTCCATCTAGAGGACTCCAGAAGTATGGTGGTGTTTTCTGGGCCATGACTGAACCCATATGCTGTGACCAACCTTAAAACTCATCTTCTGTTTTGTTTATCAGACCAATCACAGTGAATGCCTTTTTATACAGCTTTGTAAATGCTTGTAAATTTGTAACAAAATGTAAGTGTTCTTTAGGTATTACTTTAACAACATTCATATTTTAGTGTTTGCAAAATACCAGAGAGTATCTTACAAAGTGATTGCACTCTGTGGAGACACAGTGACTCTGTTTTGTGCTTCTTGAAAACAAAAGTGACATGTGACCTAAGAAAAAAGTGACATGACAGTCTATTTTTAGAAAACCTGTTCATTTTAAGGTTTGCTTAATTATCTGTCTCTAAAAGTGCAAGACAAGGTTAAAATAGCAGTAATGACAAATTGTCTGGTACAGTCTTATGGGGATTTCCATGTTGGGACACACAGAAAACAGACAGTAATTATCATGTGTGCAGCAGTGAAACTGGATATCAAGGTGTTCCAGCTTGTCACTCCTGAGCATTGAGTGCATGGAGGGCTCACAGGATCCAATCCCATTGCTCCTGCTGTAGATCATGTGAGGATAGGCCCATACACTGAGAGATGCAGGGCTACTTATAGGAACAGGTCTGTGTTTAAGTCAGGCTTGTTATGGGACTAAGATTTCCTTTTGTAACTTATCTACATATGTATTTATATATGTACAGAATGCAGATAGCAGAAGTTAATCCTTCTAAATTCATGGTTAATATGTTTGATGGCACTAGAGTAATTTAATTTTTTTTTTAAATTAGCATTTCTGGGATCAAAGGAGGAATTTATTTTCCTGTCACATCATCTGGTGTCATAACCATCTGCATGGTAATTTTGAAAATGAGCACTCTTCTCTTTGCAGATCCATAGAGACATGGAATGTTATGGCAGCAGCATTTCAACACAAGATCTCTGCAGGCAGTCTGCAGAGCTTCAGCTTCCACAGTAGTACCTCTATGAAAAGTGACAACTAAGGTAGTGATGACAGAGAGGAAAATTTACGTCCAGAGGAAAAGTTTTTCTCCCCAAAAGGCTATCTGCAGAATGTTTGCCTCCTGGAGAGAATAACCTCTCACCACTAACTACAGAAGGAGCACAAATAACTATCCCTGGTGAGATGTCTAACTTTCAGACAGTGGAAGACAAGAAGAAAATTGCTGTCAAGAAACTCAGAAGGAACTTTTTTACCGCTTTCAGTGCAAAGGTCTCTGTGCATGTCAATATTTTGATACTTACAGATGAATTCAGGGAGTTTCTTCTCAGATTAAAAAGTGCAAAGGCTTTTTGCCAGAACGTTGGAAATTAGCCAGTACCCACTGTTAATGCCATATAGACATGGAAAATGAAAAAAAAGTCCTGCCATTATAAAAGACACCAAACTAGTCTTGTTCAGAAAGCTTTTTAGAACTGTCCTGGTTTTGAGTTCCAGGCTCAGCTGGAAATAAACATTAATCTTGCCATTGCCTCCCTAGGACTTGACAAACAGGGAGTGAAATCAATGTCTGCAAGCTGATACTAATGGTTTGATGACAGCTCGTGGTCTGTGCACTTGCCTGAAAAGACATCACCATTCACAGCACAAGAAAACACTTTGCTGTAAAGAAATCTTATATATTATTATGGCAAGCTAATTTAATCTAGATGATTTTTCTCAAGGACAATATTTTACCTTATGTACAAACTGCAGTTTTGAACCTCTAAATGAACAGATGTCATGAATCAAGGCTGTTTGAAGTTCTGAGTCCTGTTTTGCTATCTTTGCCTTTGTTGCATTATTTTCTACTCAAACACGGGAAAACATGTCTTTATAAACAGAGACTGGTGTGAAGCAGTGCTTAAAAATAAAAATGGTACTCCCATTCCCAAAAGCCTCGCTTTACTTAGAAATTACATGGAGCCAATGTGGAAACAAAAGTTGCTTTTTGATGATTTGACAAAATGTTTTATCAAGGGAACACCAACACAGACAAGAGCATAGGCAGAGAATGCTCATCTTCTTCTACAACTTTGTCCCTGCTCAGCTCTGCTCTTCATTTGCAGATCAGGGACAGGCTTTTATTATCAACATTTTTATTTTTGGGTATGAATTGCCTGACAAGCACTATTGGTTGTTTTCCTGGGAATACAGATAAAAGGTTTGGCAGATGACTGTATCCCAGGACACTTTTTAAATAACTTGCAGCTACCCTCTGATCACAGCTGTCAAAGGCTCCAGAGCTGTGCCAGGGATCCTCAGCAGGAACAAAGTACCTGAAACTGTAACTGCAAGGCAGCTTCCCTCCAGCCAGCACAGACTGATGGCTGCTTGTTTGACTTCTGATATAACACATATTCAAAATCATCTTCCTGATGTGCTTCTTAGCAGTCAATAATGATTTTTAAAGGAAATAAAGAAGCACTTTTAAAATAGTTTACATTATCCAAAAGTGGCAATAATATCTAATGCGCCCTTAGAATTTTTCTTATTTTAATCACTTTTACAGGGCTTTCTTCTGTTCTCAACTGTGCATTTAAGACACCTCTAAACTCTCTGAGCTAATAAGCAGCACTTTAACAGGCATGAAAGTACAGCTAACAATGTCCTTAAAAATACTACAGGAGACTAAAAGAAAATTAAAACTGAGATAGTGCCAGGGGAAAACAACTCCAAGTATTTCCAGGAAGCAGCAAATGCCTCAGGTTCTCTTACCTTATCGCATGCACCCAATCTCTCCTTTTCCAAGAGTTTCTTGGTTTCCCTCTCCCAATAGGCCATCAGTGCTTCCCTGCTGAAGGTCCCTGTTGGTGTTTTCTCAGTTAGACTCTTCTGCCGTTGTCCCACCGGAAGGTTTCGGTCAGGTTCTATGTCCTCCAACTCCCGCTCCAGCTCCTTGAGCTCCTCTTCAGTGAGAGAAGCCAGGAGTTCATCTTCATCAATGTCTTCATACTTACTGAGCTCTCTTCTGTAGCCAAAGGTAGACATGGTCCCACTTGGTCAGGTTGGTACAAACCTGAAGTGACCAGGCATTCAAGAAGGCTGAAGCAGGCAAGCTGTCTGGTTTGGTCAGCAACTGTTTCCCTCTGTAGCAGAGACACCCTTTTAAGAGTAATCATCAGGGGCTTACGACAATGCAGGAAGGGATGAAAGCATGTTCCGTTTTAAGCATCAGACGTCAGCTAGACATCTGAACAGCAAGAATGTCCCAACACTAGTGTTTGTAGGTCCCTTAAAGAGGGGGATTATTGACACAGTGGCCATGTCCATATTTAGAGCAGGCAGCCGGTGGGAGAATACCAGCCTCATGGATGGGGGGGGGCAGCAGCAAATAAAACATTGGGTGCATTTACACCAGCTTCATGTCCAAAGTGCAGTAGGGAATGAACAATGAAAATCCATTTAATCCTGAGCTGCCACAGGGGCTGGAAATAAATAGCTCTTGTCGTTCAGAGGGTTTCCTTTCCTTTGTCACAGTTTTTGAGTGGAACCGCACTGTTACCCTGACAAGGTGTTTGCAGGAGGTTGGGATCAGTGGTAAGGCAGTCTGAGGTCAGCATCACAGTGCCCACGATTTCATGCCTCTCCTACAACAATCCACATAACTGGATTATTTATTATTTCCCTTTTTATTCCCCCGAGGATGATCACACGCACACAAAAATGATGCCAAAACCGTCAAGCAAAGTACTCATATGACTGAAAATGTGGAGATGATTTGTCCTTGCCTGCACTGAAACACAGTACTTAATTCCATAATTCTGAAATAGTATACTTTAATCCCAGACCAATGAGTCTTCAGGACCTTTATTCTTCTTCATTGTACAGGGGAGGCCATGCATGTTTCCTAAACAGTCTGTTGGCATTATGTTTGTTCTTCAGCATTATCAAGAATATTGACGGCTTTTTTCGTCCAATGGCCCTTTCAGGAGACATGAAGGTGTTACCACCTTTGTGAGAAGGAAGAATAGAGGTACAGAGACCTTTAGATTGACTGTTTCTACTAATCTGGAGTTTATGACTCCCTTTTCGGGGGGGGGGGTATTTGCCATTGTACAGCACTTAAGAGCTGGTTCCTGTGGACACCAGCCACTGCTGAAAACGCCCACCACTTCAAAAGCTCCGAGGACAGTTTCCAGCTTTCAAGGGAAGCACTACTATAAAAAAGAGGAGTGAATCCTGCTTTCCTTTAATTAGCATTTCTGCCTGAAAACTTTCATTCTCATTCTGCAGCCCCATTTCTCAGGCATACATGTTTGGATTTCTGTTTAAAAAAAAATTAGAGAGAGAAAAAAGAGCAGTTGAGCATCCTGTTTTACATTTCAGGCTGCCTGCTCAATCACACAGGTTAGGAAGAGATCTTGTGCTAGTGGTGTGGCACAATGAAATTCCACCCATCAAAGAAGGAAGGCAGAGCATTAGCTAAATGTGGTACATGAGGACAGCTTCATACTGGTTGCACTGGCCACTGTTTAGGAGGAATCCTATGAAATGCTTCACTACCTCCTCAGAAAAAAACCAAATTGGCACCCCCACCTCCCACCCTCCCAGTGCCCTGCTGAAACGCTGCTTACAGGGAATAAAACATTTCACTTGCAGACCAAGAAAACTCACAATTCATCAGCAAAATTAACAAATTATTTGTTTTCCTCAGGACCAGGACTTAGAAGGGAGTAAATACGAACTGGGAGCGCCCACTAAACAGGAGCAGGATTCACTTTGCCATTGCAGACACTTGGCACCCAGGTTCCTGCCTTTATGTGGGATGGACCCCACTCAGTGACAGCTACACTGCAGACAAGACTTTCAGTCTTTCCTAGCTCAGGTGGTCAATTTTCATGATTTTAGAAGAAGAAATACTTCTAAATGTTTTTTCTTTTCCAAGCAAATAACTATTTCAAGCAGCATTTAACATAATTTTGTTCTGTTTCTTGCATGTTTCCACACTTAAGGCATGTTGGCTCAATGGCTGAAAAACTGTGACCAACACCTGTATTCCAGACTGGATCACTGGAAGTTACATCTCAACATGTGGAAGAACTTCTTTTCTTTGAGGGTGCCAGGGCACTGGAACAGGCTGACAGAGAGCCTGTGGAGCCTTTTCTGGTGATACTCAAAACCCACCGGGATGCATTTCTGTCTGGCCTGCTCTGGTGAGTCTGCTTTGACAGGAGGGTTGGACTAGGTAATCTCCAGAGGTCTTTTCCAGCCCCAGCCACTCTGATGGGTGGTACTCACCCTCCACAGGGCAAAACCTACAGTTTGTATCTTACTTCCACATGAGTGAGTGCAGGGAAAATGACAGACAAGCAAAGACAGAGCTGCACAACCTTGTCCTGCGACATGGGACAAGGGTTATTTCAGTCAGAGCTCCTGAGGATAGCCTGTCAGACAGATGCGTTGGCTTGTACTGAGCCACGGTCCTACGCTGCAGGAGTGGTTCCAATTGCTGCAGAGTACACAAAAAACAATGCACTATACCAAGTCTGGGCTTCCCCATCTCTCACGCTGCCCTCCTGCTTGCAGAGCTTGCTCTTGCCACCCTACTCGTAGCTTTTGTATCCCTCATTCCTCAACCAACTCCATCCCTCCTGCCACTCCCTCAAGCAGACCCCTGGGCTCCCACTTCCCCTCACCTGCTGCCTTGCTGCTCCACTACCTTTTCCATACCTATTCCCACAAGACCTGACACCTGCCCTCCCTGCACAGCCCCTTGCTGTCCTCACCCAGCTCTTCCCTCACCTCTTCTACCTCACACATCCCCTCTTCTGCCCCTCCCTGCCTGCTTTCTTCCTCCTGACTATATATAATTTTATGTATGGCAGGGGGGTTGGAACTAGATGATCTTTAAGGTCCCTTCCAACCCAAACTATTCTATGATTCTATGATATACACACACAATAAATGGACAGTGGTAATGTCTCCCCACAGCCTCATTTTCTCTGCGCTGAACAACATAATTTCACTCAAACAATCTCAGTTCCCTCAAATACTACGTATAGCACATATGATATATATAGTTGTTGTATCTATAATTAGGTTATATATATATATATGTGTCAATTTCTGTATGTTGCTTCTACAAGCCCAGGTTGAACAGAGAGCCCAAATTGGCCTGAACAGACAAGGGCACAGCAACCTGGCACCTAAGAAGGATGGCAAGGCAGACTGATGGGACAAGCTGTAGCTCTTTGCCCCAGGAGACGAGTGCAGCTTTTGAAAACTGTGCACAGCACGCTGTTCCTGAAAAAGATGTGTCATCACCTACATTTAACAGTGGTATCAGCAGAGCCATTGGGATAAAGCATGCACTGGAAGCATTTGAAGGAACAATTTTTCAGCTGCTTTTCTCTATGCCAGATGATTCTGTTGTCCAGCCCATCTCTCTTGGTGATGCTGTAAACAGGGAGTCACAAGGGTGAAAAAGATCTTCCCCTTCATCCATGGTGGGGAAACAAAAAGTGGGGTAAGTTTAATTAAGACCCTGAACAAAGATCAATCTTTGCATGGGAATTGGCCTTAAAGACAGTTTTTCTCCACCAAGCACACCCAGGTTACTGGGAGGGCAGATTCCAGGTCTAGATTGTAGCTTAACAACTCAGACTCACCACAAACAGTGATCAGCTTTCACTCAAAACCATGTGCATGTGGGCTCCCTTATTGCTCAGATTAGTTTTGAAAACAGCATTCCCAACAGCTGCTGAGGACATAACCAGAAGTCTATATCCAACACTCTATAGCAACAAGCCATGGGGCAACTGCAAATCCATTGCATTTTGATGGTGTGGGTGGTTATTTTGCCTTGCTTATAGTCATAGCTAGTGAGGATATGAATGTCTCTGCTAGTGTTGCTGATGGGGAAAGGATGCATCTTGGAAAAGGCATTAAGAGGCTCATCTGTCTGCAGGGAAGCTGCAGGGTAAAAAGCATCTGGGAGCAAATTCCTCTACTGTTGATTAAAAGAAGGAAAACTCAATGCTCCTATTGCACAGACACCCAGTGTCCATCCTCCACAGATCTACTAAGTCTACTTGATCATACAGTGAGGCATGCAGTCAGGTGCAAGTGTGCAGCAGACTTGCAGTATATTGTTCCTTTTGCCTTCCTCGATCACATTAAAATAGAGAAGGTAAAGGGGATAAGTAAAACTTTACTGAAGAAGGATCACTCCCATTCCCAGTTTTCTTTCCCTCCTGCAGAGCCAATACTTTTTCATCACCTTCTGTAGGTACAACATCATGTTCTGTAATAACTCTGTGAGATGAACTTGCTTAAGCATCTTTGACAGCACAAATTATTCCTGCTGGGGCCTTGCTCAAAGCAAGCACTTTGCCACATCTCTGCAGCCTGCTCCTTTCCTCACTGTCAGCTTCTGCTACACCAGAAAGATAAACTGCTTTGTACGCCATGAGGATCTTACTGCTCTTGCTTTCATATAGCTGCTCTCATCTATTGGGAAGAATCTCAGTGTGCTTTGCAAACATTGCCACCAGATCTACTGACTATATATAGAAATCACTTCACTCATTACTGATGTACAGCCATAGGGTGACCACAGCAGCTGCTGGGAATTACACTGCAATATGGCTCAACAGGTTTGGAAAGGAAGCCGAGGCTACTGTATTGCAGAGGAACTGCACAAAATATATGAGATTTGGAAGTGCAGTTTGAATGGGATGCTGTTTAGGTACCTGCAGTAAACTTATTCCCCTTCTCCCCCCCCAAAAAAAAAGGATGAGAAAATGGGTAGCATCTGCTCACTGGATAACATAACAATGTGTTATTTGCATTATATTATTTACTGTGGCATTTGCAAATACAATGGAACCTGCATGCCCAGGTCAGCTGGTGATTAAATTGTAAGTGACTATTAAAAGTTTAATCCTTTGTTAAAGCCTTAGTTACAGACAGTTTTCCCACATAGCATAGCCAAATGCTCAGTTTGTCAATTGGGTTAAAAAGTATCTTAATTTCTTTAAACATAGAGAGAAATTTAGGTACTTAATTCTATACCTAGCACTCTTTTGGGTTTTATAATTTTTAACAGTAAATATTTAAGATTTTTTTTTTTAAAGAGGATTCCAGCAACATAAACGGTGTAATTCACAGGGAACAAAATACAAGCATGACAACTAAGTAAGTAAATTTTCCACTTCATTGTCATTATTTATATCTATTTTTAAATACTCCATATTAATGGTGATGAACGTTGTGGGTACCATATTTACCATGCAGAGGCTACGTAGACAAAGGGCAATGGTTTTACCCAAGCAGGTGCAGAGAATTCTACTGAAAAATGTGAATTTTGAAAATTAAATGTAAATACCCTGTATATATCACCAGAGCTACATTGTTCTATCAATCTTATCAGATTACCAATGATTTACTAATATATTTTTACAGCTTTTCTGGAGAGACAAAAAGCACAGATTCCTCAGGGAATATTCCTCCTGATCTAAGTATATCTCTTGCCGGTGTGAGTGACACTTAAGGGAGCATTTTACAGAAAAAATGCTTTCCATTGCAATATATACCTTTAAATATTTATACAGTAATTTGGTGCACTTACCCATGTACTGCCTTCTGTTTTATCCTGGTAAAGAATTGGAGTGGATTTCATCAAAGACTGCTCCATGCATTTGGAGACAGTGAATTTTTGAATCAAGGTCGTCATCTCTAGTGTGCAGAAAAGGACTCTGAGGGACAGACACTCTGAGTGGTGGGGTGCAATTTTAAACTACTGCTGTGTAAACAATTTCCTGTAGCGAGGTCAGGAGAAGAACAAGGCAGAATATAGCCATTTAGGCTGAAAATCACTGTGGCTGGAATTACTCTCCTTCATCCTATTTCCCTGAGCAGAAGTCTATCAGTTCTAAGGGTGGTGTGAAAAAAGGGGGAAGGCTTTAAAAGGATGGATTTAGCAGGTAGACTAGAGCTTTGGTAGAGCACACCGAGGAGGCAAGGCTGGTTACACAGAAGATAAAGAGTTGAGAGCACAGAATGTTGACTAGGTGCATGTCAAAGGGAGTGAGGGAAAAGGAAAAAGAAACAAGACCTTTTTTATAGATAACCAATCAGTAATTCATATAGCTTTTCTCCATACAAACCATAGCTAAACATCTGAATATTTCATAAGTTTTTTTCTGATCCCAAATAAGGGTTAGAAAAACTCCCATTCTCCTACCCCAAGATAGGCACAGAGGAGCCTGTAGCTTTGTGACTGTGTTTTTCCATGCATGATGTCCATACTATCAGCAACAGCCTGAGAAAGGGCAGCACAGGCACAAGGAGCCTGAGCCAGAACTGTAACTGCTGCAGCAAAACAATAAAATTGACCTCTCTGGACACCCAGAACAGGATCTGCTGTGCCAGTTCCCAACAAGAGATGGTAGCTTTATAGATGGCACATAAGCCATTACGGTCTCTACTAGAACTCAAGGCTATAGTTTGGTCTTTCACGGAGCAATGAAAACACTCCCAGCTACAAAGTCTATCTCACTGGTGCTGCAAAGGCTGACATAACCACTGATGAATGTGTGGCCCCTTGAAGAGCTCATCAGTATGGTGCAGCTGCTTGTGTCAGATTTTATGAGAAATAGAGACCAAATGACACCTCTGCTTTCAAACATTGTCCCCAGATCAACAGGAACCCCTACCCTAGAGCACTCCTGAATCAATGCCAGAGCATTTAATTCCAGCTAGCCAGTGCGGACCATGGGCATGCCATGGAATTAGGTTGCGGTGGAGCACTCCAGGAGCCACACCCAAATAGCAGAGAAAATTAAATCTCAGCATTGCAAAGGTTCAGTCACAGTCCAAGCAGGGAAAAGGACTAGTTTTTTTTCTATCAGTCTCTTCCTCCAGCTGCTGCCTTTGCCTCTTTTCACATGACCACCTGTCCTGGACCAGTTACATTTCCTGCTACCACTATCATGTACTCAACTGTATAAAAGCAGTATTCAGTGGTCTAGCTGCAAAACATGGGAGTCAAAAGACTTGTCCAATTTCAGGCTGTGCCATAAGCATGACATGGAGCATATAGCTCCCTTTTTATGTCTATCTCACCTTATATTCTATTTAAAACAAAGTCCTTCCACTTCAGTCTCCATTCACTTCACAGATGCCTTGGAAGCATTAAAGAGGCTTCTTCATAATGTTGTGCTTCTGTTGGACAGAAGGACAGAAAAGCTTTAAAACAGGACCAGGCCACCTTTTATAACAGGCTGACATACAACAAAATGGGTCCAGATGAAATGGTTCAAAGATCAACACAATCAAGACAATAATACCACATCTTTTTGGCTTACCTCATGATATTCTAAGGACAAGTCCACGATATTTTAAACACTTAGGGCAACACTCTATCCTAGAGCTGAATGCTTTGATGCCGCAGGCAATGTAACTATTGCCTGAGGCGTGTATAAACTCCTAAATATAAACCTTGGCCCATGAACTAAAATTGCTAATGGAATTTGGCTCTAGCCACAGAAAGGGTTTAAAATCTCCTGTCTCAAGCCTTATTTGATCATGTTTCCTTAGCTGGTTGCTGTATACTGTATCAGGTACGTGACTACCCAGATTCTTGTGCTGTGATCACTGTATTCATTAAAATTACCTATATTTAAGACATTATTATTAAGCCCGTATTTCTGTCCAGGAATTCTCATGTAGAATTGCCAATTTATATGCTAGACAGAGTACACACATTTAGCCTCATATGTCTGGGAGACATTGGCTTGTAGAGCCTTGACCATGGACAGATGTGGTGGGTTTATTGAGCACTTTGTGCTCAGGCCCTGCCTGGAGTGCCCAGTCATCCAGTGCATCCTCCTGTCAGGGCCCTGGCCCAGTTGTGGGATATCTATAGATTTTTCATCAGCAACCAAATCCTTCTTTTTTATCTTGATCAAAATTTACAGGAAAAAAATAAAACAGAGGACATGTCTTGGAATGTTAGACCAATTAGTAGCCCTAGTGAGAGCACAAGTAGCAATTAACTTTTCTGTTCAACTCTCAACATGTTCCAGACCAGTAATCTTCATTCCTTCCAATTTATTCCCATAATCTGTGTGAGAACAAACAGATCCACAAAGGACTGATGTAGCTGCTTCTGGAAGTGGGATTTCTATCTGTGGTTGAGATGTTAATAAGTTCTATATGAAAATGACAGCCAGCTAATAACAAGCTCTGAAGAACAGGGGGAGTCAGTGGAGGGAGTGTGACAGAAGGATGCTTCAGCTGAATTTTGGTTTATGTGAGTGTGTGCGTGTGTGTGACAACTCTTTAGTAATGTTTAGCTCAGCTCTTACTATCCACTATATAATCCTGATATACACCAAAAATATTTTTTTCTGAATTTCAGGGGTTTGGAAATTTTTCTGCCCTATTTGTATTTCTTTTCTTTTCTTTGATTTCTTTTTTCCCCAAGACGGAAGGGATGGTAGGACATTAAAGGGAGGAAGAGCAATCCACTTTAAATGGAATAAATTACAGAACATTTAATCAGATGTGTTCTTATCTAGATGTGCAGAAGCACACTGCCAAGTGCATCACAGCAGGGTGTCATTTAGTCTGGTCAAGAAGTGGTCTGTAAAATCTCTGTAGGAAACATAATTATAGTTATGACCTTGAAAGATTCCTCAACCAAGAGGATTTGCTGCTCGATTTCCTGGTTTGTTTGTCCATCAAAATCTACTCTTTCTTTAAAACAGCTTATTTAAGTCCCTTAAACTTTGCCAAGCATTAAAACATGCAGAATTGGCATACACAGCAGTTGTGCCTGGGACCAGCTAGAAACAGCTAAAAAGAATCTTTGAAGTGTTTGGAGAATTTTACAATAAGATCATGACTTTCAGAGTTCAAAATGTGCTACATTTCATGGAAATTACATGCATTTAGTGGTTTTATTCTCCCTGCCAAGCTAAATTAGACATTAATTTTCTTTTACAGATAAACACTACATACTCAGAGCAGCAGTTGTACTTATAATCTTCACTGAGGAGTCCATCAGGAAAATTCTTCTTTCATCCTTTATTAATCTGAATTTCCATTTAAAGTGTTCTGTTCTGCACAATTATTACAGTGTCCTTGTTCTGATTTTAGCCTATATTTAGATAGCACAATGTGTAAAAAACATACTAGCTTTAATGTACTACTTTTGAAGACAAATATGTTCCCATAAAAGAGCTATTAACAACAAATAACAGAATGTTGTGAACATTTATAAAAAACCCAAGCAGCCCTTTAGCTTGTAAAAAAACAGTGAGGAAATTAATCAAATTATAGACTGTATAAACTTATTTTAAAAAACTATTCTAAATCTATCCCTTGTCCATACAGATCATATTCTTTATATAGGATATAGTTCTTGAGAACTGGTGGAAGTGGAAACTTCTTCATGGATGACAGTTTCTGGAGTCTCCTTAGCCCCAAGAGTTTACGTATTTTCAGACGACACAGATGCTTCAATGGGCGAGGATTATCTAAAAAAACAATAGTGAGAAAGAAATGTGAAAAAAATAAATTCCATTATTATTGACTGTAACCAAATTCACAATCCCAAAATTTTCTCTAATTTAATAAAGTGTATCAGTTTTAAACATAAATATTTTGCTCTTTAACAGATGATATTAAATCCCACTCTATTTAAAGTAAAAAAATAAAGTCAAATTTAATTAATTCATGCAAAGAGAACACTTAATATTTTCCCCAACAGATTTTTTAAAGTTAATTTGGTTGAAACCACCTATTGGTGGTGCCACAAATTTTGGAAGGTCCAGGCTGATTTATAGCATTTCAAAAGTAAAGTATATACAAGAAATAGTATTCAATTATAGTATTAGTAACTGCAACTTGTAAGTAATGTAAATCACGTAAACTGGAGTGAAGAAATGATAGTCACAGATTGTAATGTACATATGCACAGTCATTCGCTTTAACATAATGGGATCTAAACATGATCTTCTGATAATCTTCTATAGTCTTCTATAATAAATCATAACATCATTAACTGGAAGTTGGACATTTACCCAATATCTGACGTATCTCTGTCCATTCTTTCTGTGTTTCTAAAATAAACTTAATTTTTGTGCATAGAGGAACATAATCCATGTAATCTATAAAAACACGAACCACTTTTCCTGCCAAATGTTTCAACCAAGGAACAGCAATAAAGTCACAGAACTGAAAGGAAAAACAAAGAAAGTGATAACTTCAAAATCTGTGCAAAAGAATGCCAAAATTTCAAAGCATCAACAAGTCAATTTCCATTAAGTATTATCATTGACCTTTAACAGCCATTATGTTAATGTTAATTCTGCACAATGATGTGAAGGAAGGAAGGAAAGGAAGGAAAGGAAGGGAAGGAAGGGAAGGAAGGGAAGGAAAAGAGGAAGGGAGGAAGGAAAAGGAAGGAAGTTACTTATGTATTTACCGGATTATCTTTTATTACAGAAGAAGTCCACCCAGGGAGAATCTCTTCCTCTGGAGTTGACCACACAAAAGAATTTCCATAGATATCTTGATGCATGCAGTCAAAACACATCTGCACATTATATCCATGATTGAGCAGCAGCCTCAGCATCACCTCATCGTTCAAAGCATACTGAATGGCACTGGGGAAATGTGTATCATTAACCAACATGAAGTAGCAATTGACATTTGCTCCATAAGACAGGAGCAGTCGTACAATTTCATGATTGCCAGCTCTCACTGCCACAAGGAGACAGTTTAAAGGATCCTTGTTTGGATTGGACCCTGCTTTGAGCAATATTTCTGTGCAAAGAATGTCATTGTTAGAAACTGCAAAATAAAGTGCAGTTTTCCTTTCATCATCATAGCTATTTGAAATGTGCTCAGCCAAGAGAGTATTGACATCAAACTCATTTTCAATGAGGAGCTCTAGACACTGTGAGTTCTGACCATCTGCTGCTGAGTGAACGGGGCTTAACCCACTCTTCTGGATTGCAGTCTGGGATGTGACTGGAATGAGATACTTCAGGGCCCTGAAAAATAGTGAACAAAACCAGTTAGGCATAGCTTTCCTGCTTGCATCCAGTTATAAGCTAAATTGTCAGCTAGACACTTTTCACAAGAAGATCCAAACCAGAAACACCAGTTTGAAGCACTGTCAAATAGGACCTTGTGTTTAAGCTGTTTCAGTGTTTTTCCCTTCATTCTAAGGAGTATATTTTGTATTTTGTTTTGTTTATGCTAAAAAAACTTAAAAGTGAAATCAAGCTAATATAACACAGGCAATTCTGTAACATAACTGATCTATACAGTTGTATGTTTACCACACTCTTCTTCAGTGTGACCTCATGGCACATTCTACCCTGAAGAAAAAGTAAAACTCAAGCTCTTACTCACAGGTAATGCCCCTCATAAGCCGCTTTGTGAATGGGGAGCAGTCCTGCCTTATTAGGCACGTTGCCACTTCCTCCATATTCCAAAAGAACGGCTATGCAGTCTGGATTACCTCCTCCAGCTGCTTCAAACAGTACTGATGCACCATCATCTGCTAAGGCCTGGACATCTCCACCTTGAGGGAGAATACACAGCATATAATCACATTCAAGATGCTATGCAGATCTTCATAAAAACAAACCCTCTTCAATTTCAGTTAAAGTTTTACTAAACCAAGAAATATTTTCTGTTGCAAAATTAAAACTCAAAGGCAAAACAAAAGTTGTACAGGTTCAAGTGCTCACCTTAGTGAGGTCTGCTTTGACCACAAGTGTAACACCAGAGGATTTTCAAAATTCTTGCGTCTTTCAAAAGTACCTCAATTCATTAATACCAATATAATTTTGTACAAGGGAATGAGAGGAATGGAGTAAAGAAAATTATAAGAAGCGCAAAATGTTCCCTTCTTGACTGAAATGGTGTCGACTGCCATTTCTCTCACATACATTACAGAAATGTGTAAGCAGCTCTCTAGCAGGAAGACTCACAGATGCTCTCTTTCCTTCCAAGAAACCAATTCTGATTCATCAATACTTTTTTTTCTTTTTCCAGGATCACCCTACCTAAAGCACCTCAACAACCAGGCAAGACATATGCCAGTGCAGAGGTGCATTTTTCTTTTACCTGACTACATACCTTTATGAATAAGATGCTCCAGAACATCACAGTGCCCATATTCAGCAGCAACACCTAATGGAGTTACTCCATATCCATCCTTAAGGTTCACATTACCACCATTCTTCAGAAGAAGAGCAACAATGTCTTTCCGTCCCTGTTTTGCAGCTTCATGCATTGCTGACCAACGTTTTACACAGGGCTGGTGGATGCTACAGTTGTGTTTAATCAGTGTGGATGCCATTTCAAAGGAGCCATTTCTTATAGCTTGAAGATACAGGAAGAAAATAATACAATTACATTTTCAAGTATGTTCTCTTGAAAATTAAAGAACTCTATTAAGTTTACAAAAGCATTTTATTCATTGTGTATTGACATGAACCTTAGAAATCTGGAAATTCACTTTACTGGTAAATAAATCTCAATGTCAGCTCTCTGAAAATCAAGGTAACCCAACACAATGTGGAAAATATGTTAGTTTGGAGCATGAAGGGCAAAAGCAGCACCACTTTGATTCTGAGACCTGCAAATTTAACTGCAATGAATGTCCCATTTTACATTAGGAATGTTTTTTGCAGTCTTTGTAGATATTCACAATTACTCTGTAGTATTACAAAATGTATCAAATTGCCAAATGCATAAATCTTCTCACTAGATTGGGTCTTCTTCAGAATTCACCTTTGTACTGAAGAAGATGATGAAGAGATGTTTCAATATTCAACAAAAATTAAAAGCTGATACAGCTAAATTGCTCATGTACAATAAAGCTCACGAAAGCCTACCAAAAGCATTAGATCTTCTAAAGAAAATATCTTTCTTTAGATTGTGGTGTTACTTGCAAAAGTAGCTAACATTCATTTTCAGTACAAGAGGAAAAGGAAATACGATAAAAACTTTGAAACAGAAAAAACCTTCCTACCCCCAAAGAAATCATCTGATAAAACTAAAAATCTCCAATAACTTCCAGATCTCCAGAAAAGGTACATTCAAGTGAGAGAAACAGCTTGTTCTGCCACTATTCTTTCCAGGTGGGCAAATAGCATCGGCTTTCTAAAGATCGTACAGAACCCAAAAATACTGATAAAGTGCCTTGAACAAAAAATAGATCCCATTCTCTCAGGAGAAGCTCAGCAATCACTTAAAAGCATAAAGTACATCTTGAAGAGTAAGTACCTCAGTGATCACCTAAAGCATAATGAGTGCTGAGTTGAACACTACACTTCACCAAATGCCAGGCATTTAGTTTCATCTAAAAAGATGATCAGCATCTAAAGGCAACAAGAGAACTTGTGTGACTCCTTAGCAGAGGGGAAGTGCTGCCAGTCACTCTGTTTAAACCCAGGGATAGGAGGTCATTACCAATAAGAAGTGGTGTTTCTCCTTTGTCATTTTTGGTATTGGGCCAAACACCCTTTTCCAGTAATGTTCGTACATTTTCCACAAAGCCAGCTTTTGCTGCCAAAGTTAATGGTGTTTCTCCATCACCTGTTTTGTACTCCCACATTGTTTTATAAGATGCTTGAGGTAAGAAAATGAGAAGAGATAAAACAGAATTAAAAGACAAGGCTGTTAAGACATACACGCACACCAGAAATCCTTCAATGCTGAGTCTTCATAAAAATTACTTGTAATTACATTTGTCTTAATCTAACTAATACTATCAAATACACTATTCCGCACAGTAATTTTTGCTGTGTTTGTAGGTTTCTCAACAAAATGTTAACAATGGTCCAAGTTCTTTGCTTGTGAAAACTGATGCCACTTTCACAAAAAGAAAACCAGCTTAAATATTTATACAAAATAAGCAATGCGCACCATAGAGGATTTTTTTTTAACTTGAAATATTTCTAGCCTGTTGTGGATGGCTGTTTATTGCTCAATGTGTCTTTGCTGCTCTCCCTTATCTTGTCAAACATTTTTGCCTTACTCACCATCTAAAATGATTTCAAGTATTTGCTGGATTGGCTGAGCTGCAGCCTCATGCAGTGGAAACCACCCTCTTTCATCAGCTTCATCCAAAGCATATTGCTGTTTCACAAGTTCTTGAAGCTCAAATACATGACCTTAAAAGATGCAACAGATAAAGGAGATGCAGCTGGAAAAATAGTTGGAAAACTTAATTTTGCAGAGGGACAATTTTATTTTAGGAGTGTTTTACCTTGCTTTATGGATGTTACAATTTTCCTGTTTTCCTCACTAGGTGGTACAAAACTATCCAAAAGAGCAGAAAACAGCAAATATGAACAAGAAGTAGATGCATTATATTATTTATTCTAGCTCTCGTCTAAGTTAACTTTCCTTTGATTACATCAGCCATGACCCCAACTAGCCTTGTGACCTCCTATGTTACACCTGTTCAGCAGACATTTAGAGCACTCAAATTTCTTGAGCTAATTTGGTAAAGGATTCTGACCTGGACTAAAAATCTGTATTTTTCCCACACTACAGAAATTAACTCTTCAGATTCAGAAGTGTTAGAGAAAAACAAAATCAGCATTTCTATTTTGTTTACTCTTTTCAATCATTGTTTCAGGCAGCATGTTACAGAGGCATAATAATCAAACTAAGAACTGTTTAAAATCTGATAAGGTGGCACTAAATAACAATTTCTCAGAACACTTAAAATATGGCATAATCTCTAATATATTGAACTGAGGGTACCTGTTGTTAAAGCTGGACGACACTGGTGCTTTGGCCCCATTTGATTCTTGAATGCTAAGCTGTAGGGCATACTCAGCGAGCAGATCTTCAACCAAATCTTCTCTTTCATCCATTTTTTACGGTGAGCTATAATGACAAGCTATTTCAAAATAAATACAAAAACATACTGCTAAGGATTATGTATTGCTTAAGGTATGTTTTAGAATAAAATCAGATGTTTCTATAAATTTCTTTTGCTTTCATAATGTTTTGTAGAGTTTAGTACTATTTGAAATTGATAAAATCCCTGCTTAAAAATGCTGACAGGGAAGAAAACCCTGGAAGTATTTAGTACTTGATATGTCATTTAGGAGAAGCTTTTATGGTTCACACACTAAATTTGTCATCTACAGACAACTACTGGACAATTTGAAAACCATAAAAAGAAACTTCCTCTTTCTAAAGCTGTGATCATCAAGCCAGTGATTATATGATTTACATACAAGCATGAATAATGAAGAGTTATCACTACATGAATGATTCCTACCAATCACAAGCATATAGACGAAATTAATGAACAAAAACACAAACACATATACATTTAAAAACCATAGACATAAAAATGAAAAACAAATTTTTAGAGAACAGTTTACAGAGTCCGTCTGCAGTCCAGAATGAAACACATGAATACACATCACACTTAGTCAGGATTTAAACAAACATCAAATTATTTTAGAGAAGCTCTGAACTATCATGACACACTTGCATAGAGGAAGCACATTTTTCCCCCCTTCCTTCACCCTGTCTGGCATTAGCAGCAGATACAAGAGGGATCCACCAACCAATTCCACCTGGACACAGGATTTCAGCATGTGAAAACCCCCAGCATGTCACTACAGTTTAGGCATATTGTGATACAGCTTACAAATCAAAATTAAACCTGCAATGCTTAAAAGTCAGAATGACTCAGAAGATAAAGATCTCTTGGATACAGATTCCCACACAATGCAGTTTCCCACATCTTTAAACACATACTGGACCCATGGCATAGGTTTTTAACTGCAAGGGTGGACAGCCTGAAGGAAAGTGAAAAAACTTTCACTGCAGTCTCATTTTCTTTGAAGGAGAAAATACACAACTTTGGTCTTGACTACCACGTCTGACTGCAAAAACATTTCCACAAATAATAAGAAATATCAATGAACGTATTTTCTTTTGGAGTATAGAAGAATAGACTTCTATGTTGTCCATAAAAGACAATACTTTTGGGAAGGGTTTTTCCTTCATTTTGTATCTCTAGTCAAGGCTTCAACATAATAGTCCAAAAGAAGATTTCACACATGAAGTTAAACTGACTAGGATTTTTCACATGCTACCTAATGTTAAACCTGCTTCACATCATATTAATTGTTACAAGTTCTCAAAGTTATGTTCTGGCCTACTGTAGATCAGGTAGTCCGTCTCATGATAAAAGAGATTACTGAGATTACCGAGAATGCTGACTGACATGATGCTGAATAGAACAGACAATAAAATTTTCTCTGTAATTTTAAAGAACAATCATAACAAAGTTCTGCAACTCAAGCTTAGGAAAGCCTATCATCCTTGTTGCAGAAGCAAGAAATGAATAAGCAGCTCTTTGGGTTTTTCTAAGTATAGTTAGATTTATGCAGAAAGGAAGGTATTCCATGTCAAATTTCCAAGGTGTAACACAAAATATAGCAACTTCAAGAAGCTACACAGAAGAAAGTATCAGAGGGGGTTTTTCCCCCCAAATGCTACAAGTTCCTTATTAACCAGAACCTAAAATTCTCATCATCAAGAAGACCATGAAACCAAGCCTTTCTTCCTCATCTATTGCTGGCAATGCACTTTGTTGACAATGCAGGAGAACTGTGAGTCAAGGTTCTTTTGTGCACTTTTTCACATTTTTATAAAGAGTTTTCTAATCCTGATAGCACCTTAATACTTCCATTATTTAACCCACAAATATACACTCTTCTGAAGAGTGAAAAACCTTTTAGACAGCAAAGATAAAATCTCTCTTGGTCCAGCACTATTAGAAGTATGTTTCAATAAACATATCTACAACATCTTTCTCCCATCAGCTAATTACAAAGTACATGTTAAAATAAACTAATGTTTCACTGAGAGCTGGGGTGTGCTCCTAATGAAGCTAAACATTTAATTCCTCCAACTTAATGGCAAAGAGAAGCTAGCCTCCTTTCTTCACACTTTTTGTTTTGCAAAGCTTCCATCGGAAGACTTCATGTCATTGCTGAAATCTTCTAAGCATTTTTATAATGAGTCATGACCATCCTATTAGATGAACATGGACAGACCTTCATGCTCTGCAAATTCTACTGAAGTTGCTATCCTTAGAGGAGAATAGAGACTAAAAATGTATTACATTTACCTCAGAGCCTGAATAGAAAAGACTCCAAGCAACAAACAAGCCTGACATTGTAAAGTTTTAGCAAAAAAGGCTGTTTGGATATGTAATGGTATCTTTACACTGTATTATACCAAACCTTTGTAAAGACTTTCACATAGTCCTGAGATGTGATCAAAGCTCTCCAGCATCACTGATTCCAAGAAAAGAGCACAGAGTATCTTACAAAACACTAATTTAGTAAGAAAATCCTTTTTTGGAAAGAAGTTTATTGTTTTTCTACCTCCCCTTTGTCTCCAAAAGAGCAGATGGAGAAACCAGTTTACAGGCTGTCACAGAAACTTGCCAACCTTTTTCTTATCATACAGCATCCATACCTGTTTGGTCAGCTATCTCCTGCTTTGACATGTTCCCCAGAACTGACTCTGCCACAAGCAAGACAGACCTCTGCTTGAACACAGATGTAACCAGAAAAGTCTTATTACACAAGGAGTAGTTTCAGAAATGCAGCACATACTGCTTTCAGATTACGTTAACCCATAAAATGATTAATATGTTATGAGAAAGTTAGGAAGGTAGACAAGGACTGTGACGTGGTATAACACAAACAGCTCACCACAGCACAAGTGCTGGACACATTGCCGGGGGTCTATACATGCTTTGAGAGCCTGATTTACTATATCACCGCTCGTAATACACTGTGCTAAGGTGACAAGGCCCAACAGAAGCATGGATGTTCCACTAGGATGGTACATCAAGCAGAAGCAGAGAAATCCCCACTATATTATGTGATGTGGCAATGGAAAGGCTAAAAAAGCTCAGCAGCAAAACCTTCTGTTCAAGAATTACAAACCTAGGCACTACAACACTAGGAATAAATGTTCATAGTGTTGTTACAAATAAAAATTTTCCTTAAACAAAATCTGGAATAGTCTGGTATTTTTCTGATATGTTTTCCATTTATGGCTGAAAAAAATTAAAACATAATTTCTTCCTGTTTTCCTTAAAAAACAAAAAAATTTGCTCTCTTAAATTGAGTTGCTGGGTTTTCTGAGAAAAAAAAATGAGCTACTTGCTAATCATGGAAGTTGCCTCTTTCCCAAGCACTCATCACACTTAAACAGAGCTATAAAGTTAACGTTATGTGAGTGTTAGTGTTATTCTAATTTCTTATCCTTAAAATAACCTAGACAATCCCAGCTTTACCCTCTATAAATAGAAGGCCTTTAGGCATGCAAACAGGTTATTCATAGCAATAAAATAATTAATAGTAATTTAAATTTTCACTCAGTCCACTAAATGTTACAGTTTAAAACTATTTCACTGTTAGTCTAACTGATGAGCATAACATATTCTCACCTTTTCAACCCATTATCGTGCCACTGTTACTCTGGGGCCTGCATTTTGAACAGCCAGGAATGGTGGCTTGCAAACTGATGTGTCCTGTGATACTTCTAAAATTAAATCCGCAGTTGCTAGATAAAATAAGGTCTGACCTTGTACAACTGTAACATAAGCAGTCTTGACCCACAGGAAAGTATTACACATGACTTCTCTAAAATCTCGTCAAATGTAACATGAGGTCTGGATGGTATAATATGGCCACTGATGTCCTCATTGGTTTAATAACTCTCATTAACAAAATGAATTATTTGCCCACTTAATCTCAAAGCCTGCGTTATCCAAATCTGGTAATGTATATACATTAATTAAAACAAATCTGAGAAGGTTTAACTTTCATCTAGTTGTAGATCCTGCCATATTACATCACAAAAAACTAATATTTCTCTCTGAGGCCAATACGATGGAAAACTCTACAGATTCAATGAAAGATAATTATAGTACTTATCTGACTGGACTTAGTAACTTGAAATTAGCCGAAGAACCAGGAGGCATGGTGCCACATTCAGCAAAAGCTGAATAACCCAGGAGTAACATCAAAAATAACAATAATCAGTAAACTGAATGACAATTTATGTTATGAGGAAGAAACTAGAATTTTTCTACTCTAGCTAGGCATACATGTCACCGATGCAATACTTCTGTCTTCTTTTGCCTTTCACCAAGTAGTTTCTATCTTTACCAAAATGACAGACATAAGGAGAACAACTTATCTTTCACTGTTCTATGGAAATGAAATTTTATTCCGTGAAATCTTCCATACCCCATGGTTCACTTGCATTTGTAGAGCCATAAAACTGTACGGTTAACTAAGGTACTACATATATCTCAACTTTAAGAAAACAATTCAATACTGATAAATAGTATTTATTGCAACTTCTTTTCTCAGTGTGATGCAGGTGTGGTGACAATCCAAAAAATCCCTTACAACAGAAGCAGATAAACTGTGCTTCCCTGATGGCCAGAAGCTGATAAGAATAGAAATACATTCTTACAATAAAAATATCTAAAATACATACTTAAACACGAAGAATTCAGAATTTTCCATTGCTTAACCAGAATTCTTTAATTTCCTTCACATAATCAGTGCATAATCAGAACTAGTACATATCCATATTGCAAGTATGGTACTGATTTGCTTTTCAGACCTCTTTAGTACTGTTTTGCATTACTACAAAACAGTTGCATTACTACAGCATCTGATTCTGACCTTACACAGTTACAAGTTATAAATCCATCAGTCAGTTACATCCCATGGATCATCACAGAGAAGTGAAAAACACGATAAAGATCGACTGAAAAGAGAAATAAATTTTTAAAGGACATTGCTTTGATAGAAAAGCGAGATTGCTAGTGCCTTGGGAAGAAATGCCAGGTCTTTATGGTGCAATTTAAGAAGCCTTATGAAGACAGGATGAAGGAGTTGGGGTTGTTCAGCTTGGTGAAGAGAAGGCTCAGGGGGGACCTCACAGTGACTTATCAATACCTAAAGGGGGCCCACAGAAAGGCAGGAGTAGGACTTATTAATAGGACATGTGATGGAAGGACTAGAAATAATGGATGTAAATTGGAAGAGGAGAGATTCAGGCTAGATCTAAGAAAGAAATTCTTTACGGTGGGGGTAGGGAAACACTGGAACAAGTTGCCCAGAGAGGTTGTGGACGCCCCCTCTCTGGAAGTGTTTAAGGCACTGAACAGCCTGATCTAGTGGAAGGTGTCACTGCCTATGACAGGAGGGTTGGAACTTTATGATCTTTAAGGTCCCGTCCAACCCAAACTATTCTATGATTCTATAATTTCAAAGAACTCCCAGACGTGGAGAAGCACAAATCCTGAATTATTACATAAACCAGATAAATTCTGGTATGTAATAGGACAGTAGGAGCAAGGCACAGTCAAAGCGAAAACCGCCGCCCCCTCGCTCCGGCAGCCCCTCAGCACCTGCCCGGCCCCTCACCAGGCACTTTGCATGCGCTGCGCCCCACGGCCCAGAGCCGGCGCAAGGGCTGCACTCCCGCTCCCGGGGTCCTGTGCGGCCGCTGCGCATGCGCAGAGCGCCGTCCTTAGCCGTGCCCTCTACCCCGGGTCGCGCATGCGCCTGCTGGACGGGGTGTCCGGCGCAGCCATGGCGGGCGTACTGAAGAAGGTGAGGACTCATCTCTATGCCCTTCCTGCTGTGACAGGTCCCCCAGGAGAGGGTAGGGGGTGTCTGAATGGCGGGGTCTGGTTCTCCTCTCTCCCTCATGGGGCAGCAGCGACCAGTAGTGGCGGCCGAGTCACGAGGATCTATTGTGTAATGAGGCAAGAGGCGAGTAGGCCGGGGTTCGCTTCGGGGTTGTTTTCACTCCCCGAAGTGTACGAAGGCCTGTGCTGCTAATTAGCGGGATCGCATGTGTGTGGGAGGCAGAGGCTCATGTCACAGAATGGTTCCTCTCAGTTGTAGTCTAAGCCAAAACCGAATAATTTACATAGCAGCGGAATAGATGCTGAGGTATATTAAAACTTGTATGTTCTCTGTGCAGACCACTGGACTTGTAGGATTGGCTGTTGCTGAAAACCCTCATGAGGTACGGCACACGTCTTGTTCTGTGTTTAATGGAAGTTGTCAGTGAGGTCAAAGCGTTTTGTTATGTCCTTGTGTATGCGGTTATGCAGGTGCACTGGGTACCTTGAAGAGGTGCCAATTTAAGAAAAATGTGAGAAGTGTTCCAAACTTATAAAGGAAATAAACTAATGTGTGCAGATATTTCCTGCCATGCTGTTTTTCCAAAAAGTACTGAAATTATGTATAACAAAAGGATATGCTAGCCTGACATGATAGAGGCTAACCTCATGATGCTAAACTACATCAAGGCCCTGTAATGACAAGCACTGTTGAGACTAGGATATTTTAGTTGTTTATGGGAAACACCTCAGGTGGTTCTTGTAGCAATTGGATACTCTATTTTTACTTCATCAGGATCAGTAGTAATAGTATCATACAATAGTTCAGGTTGAAGGGGATTTCAAAAGATAATCTAGTTGCAACCACGCTAGACCGGATAGCTCAAACTTCATGCTTTGCCACATCTTGCTCTCTTGTTCAGGATCCTTTGCTTTGGAAGGATCTCAGTAACGCTTTAATTTTCCCATGCTTTGAAATTTCCCACTGTGCAGCAGTTGTATTTCATATGTGCTTTTGCGTAGAACTACTGGGAAGATCATTATTGTCCTGTACAAATTATTCTAGATCAGTCTACAGCCTTGTCAGACACCTGGATGAACTTAAAAAGTTTTGCTTTTTTCAGTTACTCAAGACTACATAAGTCATCAGTGCTTTAGTTGAAGTATGTATTCTGTCAGTCCCCTTTTTGTTTTGTGTTTTCTCTTTGCATTTCTTTGCAGTATTCTGCATCTGTTTCTTATTGCTCCTGTAGAACCTAATTTCCTTTTCAGTTAGATACAGTTACTCAGCCACCATATGGTTCAAAAGCTCCAGTTTCATCACCCCAATATATCTTTTACTACTGCATTTAAATTCAGCAATAAAAAAATTCAGATTTGACTATGTCTGTTACTCAGAACTTTGTGTCAGCATGAGGACAAGTGCCAAAAAAAAGAGAAGTAATGCTTTGTCAGCTTATGTGCTTCTTTATATCTTTCCTGGGTAATTTTTCAGAAACGGATAATTTAGATACTAATTTGCTTCATTTATTTAAAAAAAAGATTAGTATAAGAAACACAGGATTTTTAATCTTCATCGTGCATCGTACTTAAAATTGGAGTTTTTTTAAATTACTTTATTTTGAGGAATCTGACAAAGGTAACTTCCAAGCCCTGTTAAATTCTGTCTTCCCCAGAACCAATTTTGTGGTTCACATTTAGTTATTCTGTAACTTTGTTAATGCTATGGGTCTGAGTTGAATACCATAGTTCACTATGTTTTGTGTGTAGATAATTAGCTAGTGATTAAGTAGCTGAAGAAGGACAGGAAGTTAAATAATTCTAGTTACGTATTTTAACCATGTCTTGTGATCACTTCAGCGCCTGCGAATATTGTACACAAAAATCCTTGGTGTCCTGCAAACCATTCCCAAAGATGCAGCATATAGGAAATACACTGAGGAGATTGTGAATCAGCGGTTTAATTTGGTGCAAACGGTAAGTGCAGCAATATTTCATAAATATTATGTGTGGAAAGAGTTTTAGAAAAAGAAGAATCTTTTTCAAAATTATTTGCCTGTTTTTCCAGAGTATGTGTAGCTTTCAGATACAAATTCAGAAATAACTGGAGTCTTGAAGTTTATTTTTGTTATTGACTGGAATATTGAATGATAATGTAAAAATAATTGTTAATTTTTTTTGCCATTGTTTTTCTGTGGAAATGAGAATAGATTTTTGTAACATTTATAAAACAGTAGTAATTTCCATGTGCTACTACTAATGTAGTACCTTAGCATACACCTTGCCTTCAACATTTTGAAACACTTTTTGGTACACTGAGCTGTGCAATACTGGCATTGTATAATTAAAGTAATAGTTAGAAGGTTGCATATCACTTTATAAAAAAATAAGATAAAAATTTTCTTTAAAGATACATACTTAAGCCCACACCTGCTAATGCTTCTCTGGATGTCATTAAATAGTACGGCTTTTTTTCTATCACTACTTATCACCGAGTGCTTGATGTTGGTTTTCCAATTAGAAATGTGTGTGAGATTCTTTTCAGTAAGGTAACAGAAGCCAGTTAATTTCATAGTAGTTTTAATGAAGTGTGGTCTGGTTAAGTTACAGTTTTTGTGATTTTCCTGGAATATCTACTTCTCAGTAAACTGAAGACATATTTATATGTATTTGAATTTACAGGAGACAGATGTGCAAAAACTACAGGACAAGCTGAATAGTGGTCACATAGAAGAAGTCATTGTACAGGTAAAGGGGAAATTTAAGATTAGGTACAAAAGGAGCTGGTGGTTTTCAGGGTTCATTTAGCTAAGCTTCTCTTCAGAAAACTCTCATTTTTCCATCACTTCCTTTGCTACAAAACAATCAAACACAAAAAAGCAACCTGAAATGAATTTTTATGTAGTATTGACATGACCATAACCCTGCACAGTTAGTATGTTTACTGCTTATGTATGTACTATGTATATTTAACAATGCTTCTTACAAAGTCTAATTCTGTGGAAAGTGCAAATGATTGAATAATATTGGAAGACAATCCAAATAGAGGGGAAAATACCAAGAATGACTAGGTGTTTGAGTATTTGGAGGTGATTCAGTAGGTTTTTAAAAACAAAACCCAAACCACTCAAAACACATTTCATATCTGTTGATGAAATTTCTGGTACTGAATGTGATAGATAGTGACATCCCCGACATAATGAACTGAAACAGAAGTAATTTAATACTTTGGCAATTGTGTAGAATTTCAAGGATTTGTCTATGGTGTTTATTAACAGGCTGAAAATGAGCTTTCCCTGGCAAGAAAAATGATACAGTGGAAACCATGGGAACCTCTAGTTGAAGAACCTCCTTCTGACCAGTGGAGATGGCCAATATAATTTTCAAAAGGATGTATCCTCTTGAAAGTAAAAACAAGTTAATTAATAATCTGTTGTTACTGACTGTTGTCTTTAAATTAAAGATTACTACAATAAAAAGATATTTTCTCCTATGTCCACTTATATTTAGCAAACAAAAGACTACTTTTCTTGCAAAAATGGTTTTAAGATAGTTCTTCCCAGCTGTTGTACAACTGATTTATTTCCTTTTTTAATTTATTATTAATGGGATATTTGTGCACCATAATGAGCTATTTTCATAATCTGTATTTGCCTGTTAACAAATACAGATATTTTAGGCCATTTGAAATTGAAATATAAGTTGTATAAAAGTAGGATCCTGCCTTTTTCTCCCGCCTTTAGTTGTGTGTTTTTGCCAGTCACTACTGGTGCCTTTGTGACTGTGCAGATACCGAGATCATAGAAACCAGGTTTACCAAAAACAACAGTTTTTTAGATTTCAGCTGAATCACTGTCTTAAACTGGCTGATAAAAATGAACTCTGATGGAGACGGGGTGGACAAAGATCAAAGTGGCTGGGGGAGAAGCAAGCACTGTCTCTGAAAGAGAGAGCAGGAACACAGGTACTGGGTTCCTGTAGTCAGCACACAACACAATTGGGGCCTTACAAAGGTGTACTTGATAGGTTTTTTTAAAATATTGCTTAGTCAAACCTCTTCTGAAGACTTCTGTTTTCAGATTTAAGTTTATAAACCCAAATTAAAATACCCAAATTAACGATACTGTGAGTTTGCCTTTACTCACATTTTTTCCCATTCCATTAAGTTCCTGCAATGTTGAAGGTAAGAATGTAGCTGTATGACAAAAAAATGTGAAGTTAGCTAAATGTTGATGGAGCATCACTGCACTACGATGCATTACATGCTTTTTCATAGCTGTAAGTCGTAGTCATTAGGCCTGTAAGTTTGTGACATTAGTATTAATGATCAATGACATCTTTGTATAATATTTCATACAATCAAGGTATTAAGGCAACAGGACAGAAAAGCTAGTAAGTATAGCTAGTGTAGTGGCTCTAGCAGCTACTTTCACTCCTTTCTTTAGTATTGTCCTTTTTTTCAGCTATTTTTTCTGTAATTACAGAAACTTCAGCATTGTGAAAATTGAAAAAGTGTGAAATCTGTTGCTTCATTGTTTAGTTCTGAAGGGTTTTTCAGTCTTGAAAAACGTAGAAGCAGATGTCTTCTGAGAGAAAGCCACTAGATGGCATTCCAGAAGAGGACTTTGCTAAATTTTAAGCAGTTTTCACATGAGAAATACTGAAGGATTATAAACTTGGATGAGGGCAAAACAACATGAGATGAAATATAAAGGTGAAATGTTGTAGGTAATATGAGTTGAGATGAAGTGAAATAAATAAAAAAAACTGTCCCCAAAGTCGAGTGTGAATGATAATGGTATGCAATACTTAAGGGGTAATTTAATTAGGAAAAAAAAATAATCTTGCAAACTGAAATGAAAATGTTAAATCAAACATACTATGTAATGACAAAGTGACACAAAATGCCAAAGTATCTATGGAGTTACTGCTGGGCTTATTCCACACTGAGCTGAAGTTCAATCCAGATTTTGGGTTAAAAAAAAAAAAGGATTAGCAGCGGTTACTAGGAATTTCTGCCATTGATTGTGTTGAGGTTTAACCCCAGCCAGCAACTGGAAGCAGGTCTGCTGACAGTGGCATAGAAT